>VWZI01004060.1:691289-771310 GCA_013396835.1 Psilopogon haemacephalus | reverse complement strand
TTTTTTTTTTTACTTTTTCTCTGTGTGTTTATGTGCAGGTCTGATCCAGCCAATCCCAAGGAATAGCCAGGTCTTCCAAAATTATTTTAACAATAATTTTGTGAATGATGCAGACAGACCTTACAAATGTTTTTATTGCCATCGAGCCTATAAAAAATCTTGTCATCTTAAGCAACACATCAGGTAAAATAATTGCAAAGAAGGAAATGCAGGCAGTGACATATATATGGAAAAGCATAAAATTTATGTAGTGGTCACTGGAAAGATTTGTTTTTACTGTGTCTTAAGCAGTGAATTAGTGATAGTAGATTTTTCTGATGAAATTGGATGAAGAGGCTTTGAACTAAGGCATGGCTATGTGCAGTCCTACAAATACAGTTACTTGTGTTTAGTGTGCAGTTTAACTTCTTAGCATTAGACTCTTCATTAACTATGTATAGAAAATAGCGAGCAATGCATGGGAATTTTTATTGTAGTTTTACAATTGCAACTGCAGATCATCTGTTTTGTGTGTAACTCCTAATTTTTTTCAAAGGAAAATAGCTTTCATTCTGTGTGCTGTTTTGTATACTAAACCTGAGACAATTTAGGCTTACCCCCCCCAAGTTTCATTATGAAATGTAGTACTAGTATATAATATGATTAGAACTGTATATTTTCCCCCAGACTTTTGTGGGCATTGCTTTGGTTGAATTGAGGAAAACACATGTGCACGATGATATACTAGTCTGAAGAAGTAGTAAATTATCTGGCATGAAAATATTCAACCCAAATCTTTCAACCAAGGCAAAGTATGATCAGTAGAGGAAATGGGACCATAGAATGTAGTTAAATCTTTCACGCAGTATTGCTTCTAAGCCTGCCAGTGATGACATGCTGGTTGTTTATAATTTATTACAGCTTTAATTTCTGAATTTTTATAACTGAAGCTTCTTCCATCCATACAGTCACCTTGGTTTGGTTTATTGTGCTCATTTTAAAACTTAGTCCTTTATTAACTTTATAAATCAGACTGCTAATTCTACTGTAACTTCTGCTTTCTCTTACGAAGGTCACATACTGGTGAAAAGCCGTTTAAGTGCTCTCAGTGTGGAAGAGGTTTTGTGTCAGCTGGTGTTCTGAAAGCACATGTTAGGACACACTCTGGACTGAAAGCTTTCAAGTGTCTTATATGCAACGGGGCCTTCACTACTGGTGGCAGCCTCAGGAGACATATGGGAATCCATAATGACCTTCGGCCATATATGTGTCCATACTGTCAGAAAACATTCAAAACTTCACTAAACTGTAAAAAACACATGAAGACTCATAGGTATGTTCACTATTTTTATGTGAATCCTTCAATGTATGCTTTATCAGGCCCATTGGACTAGATGATCTCCAGAGGTCCATTCCAACCCTCACCATTCTGTGCTCCTGTATTTCAGTGGATCTCCCTTAAAAATACTTGGAAAGGTAGCTTTGCTCTGTAGCAAATGCTGATAATTGAGTAATGATGTGTATGGGTAGCAAGCACTTTGGTAGCTCTGAAGGTAGAGGTGTATAATAAAAATCTGCTCACATAGATAGTTAGGATAGCTGTCTAAATAAAACCCTTAGAAAGACTCTTAACCTTTCTTTGCAGATATGAACTTGCACAGCAACTTCAGCAGCATCAGCAGTCTGCTTCAATAGATGATTCTACAGTAGATCAGCAGAGCATTCACGTTTCTACACAGATGCAAGTGGAGATTGAAAACGATGAACTGCAGCAGTCAGAAGCTGTTGCAACAGATCAGCAGGCAATTCTAGAGTTAGACCAGCAGCCAGTAGTAGGCACAGAAGAAACAGCACTAGAACAACAGCTGGCTAATCAGCCTTTAGAGCAAGATGAAGGTGAGTATTTGAAATACAATAACATTCTTCATAAGGTAAGCTCACAAATTCTGAGTTACTTTTTCTTCAGGGATCTCAATGATCTGAGTTTTGAGGAAATGCAAGTAAACAACTAGAAAAATACATGGAGTGAAAGTTAACAAAGTGTATTGTACAGTTTCATTCACTGGCACTTAGCTTCACTGTTAAAAATGCAAAAAAGATGGAGGTTTGCACCACATAGTTGTAGCGAACAAAACTGCTAAACAAATACACAGAAAAATAACACTAAGTGCAAAAGCTTTACCACATCATCTCTGGTATTAATACGAAGCATTGCTAAAGAGTCTGCTTAGGAAGTGTTTTGAGATGGGACTAAACAAAACATTTCAAGTACCTATTCTGGTAGTAATGGTGGAGCACTGTGTTTTGGGTTTGTGTGTTTTCATGGTACAATTAATTAGCTGGCACTACAGAGGATATAAATGAAGTCTGTAATGTGCAAAGATTTACATAACTATTCAGCCAACATTTTAAAATTTGTTTTTAAAACAGTAAAACTTCAATTAATATAAAACAAAGCTTTTGGGAACAGTGGAATTGCCCAGTTTTTTTCTATCTTCCTCTATTGATTTTTTTCCCCCCTTTTTTTTCCCCAATTCTTTTTCTTTTTTTCTTTTTCCCCCCTCTTCTTCCTTTACCCATTTCAGATCGATTTGTGACATCTCAGCATGCTTTGCAGGAAAATATGACTCAGTTTGAACAACAAGCTATTACCCAGCAGTCATTTGATCAGCAGGGGTTATCCCAAGGTTAGTAATAAATAAAGACTTTTTTTTTAAAGTGATTTTTACAAACTGAGCATCCACATGCCAAATAACTGTAATGTGAAGAACTTGCAAAACCGTTCTCTTTAGTTACTATTTTGAATCTATATTTGGTAGAATATTTAGAGTACTTAAGTAGGTTTTACTTTTATGAGGCAATGCTTAGTCTTCACAGTAAGGTGTTTATAGTCAGGCATTTCATTTTTTTTTATCAGTTGTGTTTGAAGTTGCTGTGGAAGTAGACAGTTTGCACATCCTTCCCCCTGATTGTACATGCTTATACCCTGAAAGATCAGAAACGTGGCCTAAAATTTCACTGAGTAGCAGCTGAGATTTGTTGTGGAAAAAGAGTGCAAAACATAATCACACAGAAATTGTACTTTCACCTAAGCACAGCAGTTTCCTTTTGTGTTTTATAAAGGTACGTAACTCAACAATTAAGGAATTGCAAACTTAATTTTTCCCTGAGAAATTCTGGTGCTGGAGAAACAACTGTGTTCTTTCCCTTTTCACTGCTGGATTTCTACAGTTGTTGCTTGATAAAAAATGGCAAGTTTTGTTCTGGGTTTGGGAGGGTTTGGCACAGGGAACAGAGATGTGTTCAAGGGCTTTTTTTGTTTTGGTTGGGAAGGATACCTCAGTGGCTGACCAGTTGATCTCTTCCTCCTTGATTGTGATTCCTGCAAATAACTACGTATTTATATAACTGGGAGTCAGTAACTGATGCTCCATCTGCTTAAGCTTCTCAACTCTTAATTTCATTCCCTTTTTAATTGTCTAGTGCCTTTTGTAAAAGTGCTATTGACCGTGCTGAAACTGTGGAGAAAGTATAATTCTGTTGCTGATTTCAGTTCTCTAGGTTGTCCTGCTTTGTATCTAACTGAAAAAAAAAAAAAAATCTCCTACCAAAACAGTTCCTGTTAAAGCTCTGTGGATTGTTTTCTTTGGTTACCTTTTACAGTTTTCCAAATAAATGAAAAGACACTACAGAAAGAAAAAAAAAAAAGTGCAACCTTTCACTCTGTGTCGCTCTCAAGAGCAGTCGTGGGTTTTGTTTGCATGTTTATGGCTCCTTTGAATTTGAAAATCCAATACATAAATCATGCTTTATCACACTTAGAATTTGATTTCTACGTGTGCGTATCTCCCCTACATAAATATTTCATACTGAGCGATTTCTTGGAGAGGGGAAGAGACTCTTACAGATCTCACAAACCCAATTTGTTTTTCATCATCAGAAGTTTAGGCTGACCACCGGTGCATGATAAGATTGGTACAGAAATCAGAGCGTTTGTGATGTGGACTATTTTTAAGTCTTGTTTGTTTTAAGATGTCTCCTATTCTACTTGGAATCTCATCCACAGATTCCCAACTCTTTGAAGTTTCCTTGAAGATCCTGGAGCCCTTCAAATTTTTTGAATTTCAGGTAGGTAAGCATTTGCGCGGATGCATGCGTTAAATTGGTCGACCCTCTCCCTATGTCTGCATCTGTGCTTCATGCTCCTAATTTCTTTTTCTGATGAGCTAGGCAGAACATTCAAGGTTAAACCACTGTGTCCTTTTTTTTTTTATCCTTGATATTTATAGGCTGTATTGTTAAAATATTTGGGCAGTGTTTTCTTAAAAAACAATGTAGGCATTAAAAAAAAAAACTTTAGGAAGTTTTTCTATTTTTCTTTTTTCACAAGATAAGAAAGAAAATCTTTGCATTTCAGACAAATGAGGCTGATCTCTAGGTCTGCACAGACCTGACAGAATTTCGTTTGTCCTTCCAAGCTTGTTTGTAATACTTTTACAGAATTTCTGGTTTAGTCAGATTTTCCTCTTGATGTGTTCAGATGTGTGCAGATCTTAAGAAACTGCTGCTGTGTGATGATCTATTATTTATTTGAGCTTGATTTGAAGACTGAGGAAAAGAACTTCAGTGTTCTTTGTAGTTTGCATATTCAGGCATCTTCATTTAAAGCCTTTATAATGAGGTCAGAACAACCAAATGGATCTTTTATCCTAAAATGTCTTTGGACTATTGAGTATAATCTGTCACCAGATGTGTTTTTGCGTAGATAGTCACCTGTTCTTCCTTTCAAAGTTTCCCTGTCAGCATGGTTGAATGTGAATAGTTCAATTAGTGGTGACAGAGTGATCATGAAAAACTACAAGAAGTCCAAGCACTGTTACTCCGTAGCCAGTTCAAACACATCTGTTCTAGTGGGAGCTGTCCCTGCCTGTGACGGGAGGTTGGAGCTTGATGATCTTTGAGATCCCTTCCAACCTAGACCATTCTATGGTCTTTGCCCAGCACTCTGCTATTTTGCTTTCCTGAGAGGTCAATGTGCAATCTCAGTACTTGGAATTCCAGTTCTTCTACTGATTATTTACAGTGATTCCAGTCAATACTGTGCAGCTGGTTCCAAAAGTTGCCTAGGAAGCAAAACTGCAGAACACCTTAGTCACTGACTCCCCCACCGAGATGCACTTGTGCATGAGGCTACGTTTGTAATGGTAGAACTCCAATGATCTGTCAGTAACCATCTCAAGTTTTGTCTAAACTAAAACACTGTATTTGCTGTGGACTACCATACTGTTGTTTTCTCCTTCTCACATGCAGGGCACGTCTCTCTTCTAGCAAACTGATTTTCACAGTTTTGTGAGGGATTTTTTTTAATGTTTCTTTCATGTAGAAGAGAATAGGTTGGATGATGTCTAAAAAGCCAAAAAAACCCAAGCAATACAAATGATTCTGTACTGAAATAACACAAAGTCCATTTCCAAGTTTAGAGGACTTTGTTGTAAGAAGCTACCATTACTGTGCAGAGATTAAGATACTCTCTGTTCTTTGAAGATTAAGCAAAAGCTTCTGGAAACAGTTAGAAAAATCAGATGAGTATAAAGGCTCTGAAATTTATTTCTCCTTCTCCCAGACTGAATGTCTGGGTGGTTTTTTGGATTTAATTTTTTTATTTTGAATAAAAAGTTGACTGGAAATTGACCTTCTTACTAGTTATTGAGCAAAATGGGGATACATCTTGTATATTCTTATTACAAGATGGAATTGGATTTATTTCAGAACTACTTCCTGAAGTAGTATTTCTTCCTTCAGTGTGTCCCAAAATACTTCTCAGTTCAGAACTTTGCTTTCTGAGCATTTTGTTTCATAATCCTGGTAAATTTCTCAGGATATCAATAGCTGCCTTTTTATCAAAATCTTGAAATTAAACAGGTCATGGTATAGTAATTTTTTTTTCCTTCTTAGCAGCTAAAAATACTTGCTGATTTTAGAAAAAAATTAATTTTACATAGCTGTTTCTTTGTACATGTAATAGTTAATTTTCTTTTTAACGTAGGGCATGGAAGTGGCATCACTTTTTCCTCATTTTTTTTGAGGCTTGTATTTTGTGTATTCTTATGAAGTGTCACGAGAATACCATTTTCCTTTTAAAATGTATTTGAAAATAGAAATTACCATCCCTCTTATCACCATAGAGCTTTTCATTGCTGTTCCTCAGGCTACTTTTTTTTTTGTCATTTCACTTGGTAGTTCCAGGAAAGAGAATAATATACAAATTGCAGCATTAGGTTTAGTGCTAAGTTAAAAGCTGGCTAGTAATGTTCTCAAGATTTGTGTACATCTGTAAGCTTTCAATCCATGGTGCAAGCAGTTAGCATACAAATAGGGGTTTTTTTAGAACCCCTATTGATGTCATTATTCTTCTGCTATGAAAAGTGTCCTTTGGGAACATTTCTGCTTAAACTTAACACATCCCAGTTTTTGATACACTGTAATTCAAAACATTCTTATTTAAGCTCTGCTTTTTTTTGGCCTTTGATGCTGTGATCATCTGACATGGGTTTGTTTCTACCCTGTTTTCATATTCTTCATTCTTTGTGCCCATTAAAGGCAAACTGCACAGAAATAGGAAAATTGCTGCCCATACCTTATTTATGGATACTTGTGGTATCATTTTTTTCCCACATAACATTGATTTTTATTTTTCTTTTTTAATATTAGGAACATTAGGGCTTAGAGGGTTGATAAAAGGGCATCTCTCATGGCATTATAAAATGCTACAAACTGATACTACCATTTCATTCATTCATTTAGAAAAAGAGATGACTAAGATCTGGTATCTTAGAAGAAAAAAAAAAAAACAACAAAAAATATTTTTTTTTAAATGCTGGAAATGTGAATGAAAATGTTTATTGTCTTACTTTGCAGTTTGCCTTTGAGAGGCTCTACTTTGCTATTATCTAAAGAGTGGGAATATGTGGAGGAGATCCAAAGTAGGAGAAAATGGGGTTACTTTGTCAGAAACTGGAGTTCTCCTATTGGGTCATCTCCTCCACTCCCCCGCCGTCCTCCCCACTGAGCTTTGCATCCTTGTGATCGGCTTCCAGTGTAGTTAAGGGAGCGTGGTACCAACGTGGATAAAGGGAGATGGGTCAACCTGTTTGACACATGCATGCTTACATACACGAAATTCAAAATTTCAATGGCTCTAAGGTAATTGTGACACCCCGAAGAAACTTCAAACAGTGTTTTTCTGTGGAGGAGATTTTCCAATAGAATTCCAGCTAATGGTAAGTAGCCCTATTATGCATATTATGTAGATGCCAGAGACATTTGTGTGTTTTGACACTCAGGAGTGAAAAGTGCAAAATGAGTATTACTCTGTGGTAATACAGCCTAATCTCTTTTTGAAGGTAGTCTTCAAAAAAGCCTCTTGTTACTCAAAGTCCGCTTCAGTGAGTTCTCTGGGTTTGTGACTCTTTAATTTCTGGCAGGTTTTACAGTCAATGACAGCTACAATCAACAGCCTCAATTTCCAGCTGTACAGCAGCTGCAGGATTCAAGCACACTTGAATCTCAGGCTCTTTCAACGAGTTACCATCCACCAGCCCTTCAGGTTCCAAACACAGACACTATTAATGTAGTAAGTACTGCTGGAAGGCAGAATTCACTGTTCCATGTTTAGCAGTGAGTTTCTTTGAACTAATACGTTGATGATTAGATAAACTCAGAAGTGAAAAAAGTTTTGTGGCTTACTTTCTAGCTTGCTTACTTTTAAAAACTGGAAAATAAAAGGGCAAAGGGAAGATAGGTGATCTGGATACCCATTATTCAAAAGAGTTGTATATTTTGATGTTCTAGGCTTAAAAAAGGATATGATGCTGTAAAGTTGGATTGTAAGTCTAAGGAAAGGACCTAATGCTACAATCCTACAGTATTAAATAGAATAGGATAACATATCCTGTCCTAATTTTTGAAATTTCTATGGATATAGATATGATCAAACAACAAAAATTACTTTACAAATGTATTGCAATCATCTGTGGAACATGCATATTGCAGTCTATGCTTTTCTTTCATGGCTCTCATCTGGTTAAATCTGTAGAAGAGGTTAAATGAAAAAAAAATTTAAAAAATTAAATTTAACTTTTTATGATAGTACCAGTACCTAGCCTGAAGACCATCTGTAGTAGTATGTTTACCATGATGGCCTGTATGAGTTACTGTCCCTTCATGCTTGTTTGCAAAATAAAAATGTCAGTCGGAGAACTGAGGTGGATTTCAGGATCTGGAGCAGTTGGAGTGAATTTAGCCTGCAGGCTTTGGAATTCTTTTCTCTTCAAATCGTAAAACATACTCTCATTCCTGAGGATAATTCTTTGGTAGTTTTTCATTAAAAAGTATTGAGGTCTGTGTTAGCAGATTCAACTCAACCCATGACATTGTCAGCACTACCGTGCATTTTGCTACTCGGTATTGGGGTCATACTATTAAAAATGGCTGCTTTATTGTTAAATATAACCCCTCAAAGACTAGGAAGATATACAAGACTTGTGATGTGGTTTTGTCTGCATTCACAGGCAAATTAAGTTCACTTAGTTGTCTGTTCATTCCAGTTCAGCAGGTGCTCCTTTTGTTGCTTGTCTTCTCGCTGTGAAAATGAGGAATTGTTCCACTCTTTAAATTTCTTTTTAAAAAAATTAGGAAAGCATAAGTTTGGCTACTTGTGGAGAATGTAAATGCTGTACTTGTGGTTTTTTTTCTTTCCTGTTTGCGTGACTTTATTTCAGTATTCTGTTACTAAAACTTACTTGAGGCTTTCATTCCTAGACTACTCGCCTGATACAAGATCAGCCATCGCAAGAAGAACTTGACCTGCATAGCCAGCGGCCTCATTTCCTTGAGGACAATGAAGATCAGAGCAGGCGTTCATACAGGTTTGCTATGCTTTTAGGTTCTGTCACGGAATTCCCTGAATCTTTTATGGCTAGTGATGCTGTGCAACTGATGAAAACAATTTTCTCCTAACAGATGTGAGTACTGCAACAAGGGCTTTAAGAAATCCAGCCACTTGAAACAGCACGTGCGATCCCATACGGGTGAGAAACCTTATAAATGCCAACTCTGCGGCCGTGGCTTTGTTTCCTCAGGAGTTCTTAAGTCTCATGAGAAGACTCATACAGGTAACAAAGTAAACCAGCTCTTTGTTAGCTTAAAGCACCTTAGGTTTTGTAAATGTCCTGTGTAAGTAAACTTAAACAAATGGCATGCTACTTATTTGTTTCTGTTACTTTAAGGAGTTAAAGCATTCAGCTGTAGCATTTGCAATACCTCCTTCACAACTAATGGCAGCCTTACCAGGCACATGGCAACTCACATGAGCATGAAGCCTTACAAGTGCCCATTCTGTGATGAAAGCTTTCGAACCACTGTTCACTGCAAAAAACATATGAAAAAACATCAGGCAGTCTCCTCAGCTGTAGCAGCAGCTACAGAAACAGGAGGGGGAGGTAAAATATTTAATTTTTCCTCTTACAGTGCTTATTACGTTAGAAGTACAGATGTTTCAGTGGGTTGCATGAATGCTATAGCAATAGTGTTCTAAATTAGCCTTCCAGCATGCGTAGTGTCCAGTGTCCAAAAACATTGAAATTGTTCTGTTACAGTTATTTAAAGAAATCGGTTTTCCCAAAGTCTGTCCAGGGTATTCAAGGTATTTTATGTAGCTATTTTGGTGACTCAGGGTAGAAAATGTTTTGTCCTGAATGCCATACCTGTATGTAGTTACTGTAAAACTAAAAATTACATATCCAGCTAATACAAGAAATACAGACATGAGTAGTTAGACCTCTGAAAGAAATTTAAGTCCAAGCATGTAATGATGGCCATGTGTTTAGTAACAAACCCTTCTATTTTAGTGATTTAATCTGTCAGGTTAAACAGTTGTGTGCTTTTTAATTTTTTTTTTTTTGATAGTTGCATGTGTTGAAGATGATGATGAAAACTCTGAAAGGACTTCCAGAAAATCTCGTCCTGGTGTCATAACTTTCACAGAAGAAGAAACAGCAGAACTGGCAAAGATTAGGCCCCGAGAAAGTGCCACAGTCTCAGAAAAAGTTCTTGTCCAGTCTGCTGCAGAGAAAGACAGAATTAGTGAAATCAAAGATAAGCAAGCAGAACTGGAAGCAGAGCCCAAATATGCCAACTGTTGCAGCTATTGCCCCAAAAGCTTTAAAAAGCCCAGTGATTTAGTCAGGTAAGGAATGGAAAATTCTTCTTTTCAGTTTTCTGAATTGTTTAGCAACAGTCTCATATGATGCTTTTATGTCTAAGCTAAAGTTTGATTCCTGTTTATGTCCATTCTTCAGGACAATCAAAAGATTTGTCAAAATGTTATTTATTCTGAGTATGACTAAACTAGCCTTTTAATATTTCTTTTCTTGCATCACTGAAATAATTATTGTGGAATTTTAGGATAAATTGCTTCTTCTTGCTATAGGAATTACATTGGAAAGTGTGTAAAAATCAGCTCAGAGAGTCAAATGCTTAAATCATTGTCTTTGCTAGTTTCACTTACTGCAATGTCAGTACAGGTATTCAGTTCTAAAGTTTGTCATGTACAAAGTAACTATTGCTGCAAACTCAGCTGTAAGAAGAAATTGACACATGCCTGTTTTCTGGAATGATTAGGCATGTTCGTATCCATACTGGAGAGAAGCCATATAAGTGTGAAGAATGTGGAAAGAGTTTCACCGTAAAATCCACCCTGGATTGTCATGTTAAAACCCACACAGGTCAGTTAGATTTCCAATGTCTTTGGTTAGGAACTGGTCACTGTCTTGGCAAGATGCTTTTAACTGAGTGTGTTTGTGAGGAATGTCACATTTCACTGAGATCTGGGAAATAAATAGCACAGTGAATGGCAGGGCTAGGTGAAATTTGGCACCTATGGAATCATATGGAACTGAAGTGATAGCTGCTGTGATCCTGACTTTTCTTGAAATGGGAAGAGTGACAGTACAGCAGCTTTTCTTTCAGTCTGCAGAGGCTGGAAATTATGAACCTGGTGAGACCTCATCTTGAGTACTGCCTTCAGTTTTGGGCTCCCCAGTTTAAGAGGGACAGGTTTCTGCTGGAGAAGGTCCAGCAGAGGCTTATGAGGATGATGAGGGGTCTAAAGCACTGCCTGATGAGAAGAGGCTGTGGGACCTGGGGCTGCTTAGAAGACTGAGGGTTGGGGGTCAGGAGTGGGGGACAGGCTCTGCTTACTGCTCCCTGCGATAGGCCAAGGAGCAATGGATGGAAGCTGCAGCACAGGAGGTTGCAGCTCAACACAAGTGGGAATTTCTTGACTGTGAGGGTCCCAGAGCACTGGCACAGGCTGCCCAGAGAGGTTGTGGAGTCTCCTTGTTTGGAGTCTTTCCAGGACTGTCTGGATGTGTTGCTGTGTGCCCTGAGCTAGATTGTCTGGTCCTGCTGTTGCAGGGGAGTTGGACTGCATGATCTCTTTGGGTTCCTTCCAACCCCTGACATCCTGTGAGCCTGGCATCTTGTGATCCTTGGAATTTGTGAGGGTTTTTTAATTGTTGGTGCAGTGCTATTGATTTTTAAAGGTTTTCTCACTTTACCTTTTTGCTTTTAAACGTTTTCAGGCCAGAAGCTCTTCAGTTGTCATGTATGCAGTAATTCTTTTTCTACAAAAGGGAGTCTGAAAGTCCACATGCGCCTGCATACAGGAGCAAAGCCCTTCAAGTGTCCGCACTGCGATTTACGGTTTCGTACTTCAGGGCGCAGGAAAACCCACATACAGTGCCATTATAAACCAGAGACAAAGAAGGTTAGAAAGCCTGTCACCCGTGCTGCAGCTGAAGGACTGCAACCAGTCAGTCTTCTTAATTCATCCTCAACAGACCCTAATGTTTTCATCATGAATAACTCCGTTTTGACAAGTCAATTCGACCAAAATTTACTTCAGCAAGGACTTGTGGGCCAGGCTATCCTGCCTGCTTCAGTGTCAGGTAAAAAATGGATGGCTTTGGTGGTGGTATTGAGGTCAAGTGCTGAACTTTGCTTTCTATTAGAGTTCAGAAAATTATGCCAAACACTGCACAGGTAAGAGCTGTATTGAGTTTGTGATCTGATGCATGGTGGTGACAAATAGACATTGATTTATTGTAAGAATGAGGGGGAAAAATATCTGCAGTGTGGTTCTGCTGCAGAAGAAAGGAAGAAAATGCAGTTAACAAGCAGCTGGAGTTTCAGTTTGGTGATCTGTTTGCTTTCTCTTAAAAAGGAGAGAAGCAAACCAGTTATTATGTAGGCTTTCCATTCAGTAAGATTTATTTTGTATTCAGCATTAGATCTTGGAGAAAAGAAAAAAAAAGTTCTTCTTCACTAGTTATTTGCACGAATAATGGAAGTGTGTGGTTTTAAGTGCACATGCTCTGCTGTATCTGTGCAGTTAATAGTCTGAAATAAAAAGCAAGAAAACCAGAACCCACAAAACCCCAAAACACTTCAGTGATGCCACAATCTACTGGTGTAGGCATGTATGTTAAATAAAGAAATGCCAAGGATACGAATTCTTGCCAGTCGATGGTGACCACAGCTCCATTAGCACATTGAATGTGCCACAAACCATTCTTTGTCTCTGAGGAAGTGGGAACTGGTTTGTAATATGTTGGCTTAAATAATTTAACAGTCCTTAAAGTACAGAGAATTTATGAAGCCTTAAATGTTTCCAAGTAGATGATTATTTTTTTCTCAGCATAAAGAAATGTTTGTGTGTTTGTCTAGCTTTTATATGCACTTAGTTTATAAAAATAAGCTAAAAGAGGCAGTCAATAATGTTAAAAAGAAAACCATTATAATATAACTGTTTTCTTTGGTAGCTGGAGGTGACTTAACTGTGTCCTTGACAGATGGTAGCTTGGCCACTCTTGAAGGAATACAGTTACAACTTGCTGCTAATCTGGTCGGACAAAATGTTCAAATTTCTGGAATAGACACCACCAGTATTAACAACATAACACTGCAGGTAGGTTGCTCACAATTCCCTTCTTCTAATCTGGTAGAGTTGCTGTGGGGGCTGAAATAAATTTAAGAAGTGTACATAATTCTGGAAGAGATCCAGTGAGTGAGCCACAGAACAATACCTTGCTGCATCAGCTGTACCATGTCAGAAGACTTAAAGAATAGCTGCACTGTGGGGTTTTGTTCTGCTTTGGTTTCTTCAATTTTTAAATTTTCAGGTCTGTCTTAATGACTATTGAGAACAGCTGTTTAATTGTGAAGGAGGCCTTAATGAGCCCTAGGAGCTGAAAAAAATCCTTCCTGACATTGTCTTCTCCCTGCCCTTTCACTTTCAAAGACCTAAAGACAGTGATAGGCATTATGTGCAAGAGTAATACAGTGCAGAGTGCAGCAGTGTCTTTACCTGGTGCCCAGCATGCTCATATGTAGCTATGATCATGAATGATTTCCCAACCATTTTGCTGAGGGAAGAGGCTACAGGGAAAGCTGAATACTGTTTACATACTGACTTTGGAGACTGTCCATATGCAGACATTTACATTATTATTATTATATTTGGAAAGGTTGGTTATAAATTTAAATGTTCTATGTGCTCCATGTACAATGGCTACAAATTCTGGATTTGTGTTAAGAATATTCACTTAATTTGTATTTGTGAACTTCAGACTGACCAGATTGAAAACTTACTTTTCAGATTGATCCAAGTATTCTACAGCAGACGTTACAGCAGAGTAATTTACTCACTCAGCAGCTAACTGGAGATCCCAGTATGGCTCCACAGAATCCACCCCTCCAGGCAGCAGAAAATGCAGTGCCAGCTAACGTGGTTATTCAGCCTATATCAGGCCTGTCCTTGCAGCCCACAGTAACATCATCTGCTAACATGACTATAGGATCCCTGTCTGAACAGGACTCTGTACTAACAACTAGCGCTAGTGGTAAGCACTGTCAATACTTTGATCCTGCTTGGAACCTCTTAGTTTTACTTGTGGCATCATCTATAGTGAGACGCTCCCCTGCCCTCCGCAAATACCTCATTTAATAAAATAAGCATTCTGTTCTTGGATGAGCATCTTCAGCAGATTTTACAACTTTGTGTTACCATTTTAGATTTTTTTTTTTTCAGAAGGAGGACTATATAATGAAAAGTTCTAGAGAACATTTATAGTCTTCACAGAAATCTTTGTTCTGAGGATCTTAACTTGCAGAGGAATAAACTGGTTATGAATACAGTTTGTTCTTGAATACAAATTCTAGCATATTACCTTGGCTACATGTTCTATAGTAGTTCAGAAAATAATGTTTTAATGCATTAATTGATTAATAGTTTTGTCTATTATAAATAAAATGTCTTCTTTTTTTTTTGTTGTTGTTGTACCTGCTTCTGTTTAGGTGCACAAGACATCTCTCAAGTCATGACTTCCCAGGGTATGGTATCATCTTCAAATGGACAACATGAGATAATGTTGACCATAAATAATTCCAGTCTGAGTCAAGTTCTAGCTCATGCTTCAGGTTCTACTGCTACAAGTTCATCAGGAAGTCCTCAAGAAATCACTCTTACAATATCTGGTTGGTATTTTTAATGATCTTTAATGGTACCAGATCTTCACTTTATAAGATAGCTATACAGGAGCATTTGGTGATATTTTCACAGTTCACAACTTTCCTGTGGTATATTTTGTATATTTGCCATCTTCAAACAATAGTCCCCAAATCTACTTTTGAAAACCAAATACAGTTGATTTGAGGACTCATGTTAGATTCATAGCCCTATTTTCTTCATCAGCTTGAGTCAACAGATGCTGATCTCAGTGGCAAAACCTGCATAACCTTACTGTGCCTCGCTTGGGGTAGTGCAACTCCTCACTAGTGCTGGGACCAGGACCAGGCAGGGCAGGAAGTTGGGGATGATCTTATTTAATCCAGTTTTCCTTAAGTGTCTGTAGGACTGCCCTCTAATAGAGGTTATGATTGTTCTTTGAGGTGTACCACTGAGTCTTCATATTATGTAGTTAATGCTTCAGGTTTGTCTGAATAAACACGGACAAACTTTCTTAGTGCTGCTAAGGGACTGATTCTTTATATACACTATAAATATATTTCTATTTCCTTCAAAGATAGTCTGTATTTTGTATCATGTTTCTTTTATGCACTCAGCATGACATTTAATGCTTTTCTTTTTCCTTTCTTTTTTCTTCCTTTCTTTTTTCTCTTTTTCCATGTACTCTAACATGTTTGATATTTTTAGAATCAAGACAAAAAAATCTGCATTCATGTACTAGGGTCTCTCATCTATGTTAACCCATCTAAGAAAAATGGGAGTATAGGTGTCCAACAGCTGACAGAATCTGCTTTCAGTTGCTGCATGTTCTGTACTTGTGGACTGTTCCACAAACTGAACACCATGCCAAGTGATACCTTTGCAAAAGGGGATTGTGTTCAGGGCAATTCATTATCCATAAAATAGATTGAAAAAATCACTTCTGTTCAAACATTGCCTTTTAGTTTGCTAGATTTTTATAATATCATGAAGTTGATGCCTTGGAACTAGATAGGTAAGACCAATATTTGTCTAAATACTAGTAATTAAAGGTATTTCTCTGCATATTAGTAACTAGGAATGCATAATCATATCTGTATTAAGAAATTCACATGTGTAGAGATGGATTTTGTATTCTGGTTGTATTTTTTCTACATTTATTGTTTTGTGATCACTTGCTTTTAGTACGAATTAGAGCAGCAGAACAACATCAAGACACTTCCAGTTATAATAGGACTAATTTCTCTTCAGGCCAGGATCTTATTCAGCATAATTCTGGAAGCAGTGATCTGAATAGTGGCTTAAGGCTGGCAGCGCCAACCATCAACAGTCAGACTACAGGTGCTACATTAACTATAAGCAACGACCAACTTCTTTCTCAGGGCACTTCACTAAGTGCTTCAGGTAAGCTACAGTGATTTTTCTAATTAAAGATAGCATTTTGTTAAAAATAAATATCAGATCAGGTAATTTAAATATGAGAAGGAATAATCTTGTGTATTACAATTCAGGAACTGCTTGGCTTTGTGTTTCTTCTCACTAGGGCAATTTAAATTAACTTTACTCCACATAGTAAAAAAAATGAAAACAAGACAACATATCTAAAATTGGTATTTCAGGGCAGTTACAGGAATATTGAAAGACTGTTTCTATAAATCTGAAGAAGAAAAATGATATATTCACTGCAGACAGATGGTAAAATACCTTTTATTTCAAGTTTGCTATAGTTTTTTGCTTTTTTTTTTTGTATCTTTTCCAGAACTTAATACAACAGGTGGAACAAACCTTCCTTCTACAACTCCCATATCTCAGTCTACAGTTTCTGCCCAGAATTTGGTAATGTCTTCATCAGGAGTTGGAGGAGATGGTAGTGTCACCTTGACACTTGCTGACACTCAGGGAATGTTGTCAGGTGGTCTTGATGCAGTCACACTTAATATCACTTCACAGGTAAGAAATGTACCTTGCACTTATGTGAGTTGGGAGTAGGTTTAATTAAGAGATTTTACAGTAGGAAGATATTATTGGAATACCATGCAGGTTATAGAGTGTGAAACATTCAGCAGTTGATGAAAGTCTGAGAAAAAAATTAATCAGAACTGAATCTCTGCTGGAACAGACTTCCAGCTGTTGTTACCCTTAAATTGTTGGACATAAAATGCAAAGAGAAAAACAGAGAACGAGAGTAACATTTGTTCAGATAGGATTCTGAAACAGTCCTTTTCAAGGGAAAAGAAAAAGAAGTGCTTTTTAGGTATAAAATCAATTCACATAATCAGTGTTAGCTGTTTAAATGTAGCTGTTCTACCTTTTTGGTTTGTTTTTTTTTCTCCACTCTAACAGGGTCAGCAGTTCCCTGCTATACTCACAGATTCCAGTCTTGCTACCCAAAGTGGATCAGGCTCACAGCAAGTCATACTAGTGAGCCACACACCCCATTCAGCATCTGCAAACTCGGATGAAATAACATATCAGGTAGATAAAATACATTCCTGTATCTTCTGCAGGTAAAAGATGTTATTTAATCAAAACGCTAAAATGTTTCCATTATGTATCCTGAAGCAGGAATGATGTTATTCACAGATAGGAATATTGAGCACAGGTTCATTGAGACTTCTACTATGTTTTGTATCTTTTCAAGCCACTGTTGTGGACATGCCCATGGAATTATTTGATAGTGTTTTTGTAAACTGTTACAGGTGGCAGAAGTTTCTCCTAATGTGGCCAAAAGCAGTCAAGCAGAAAAAGAAGGTCGCATGCATCAGTGTTTCGAGTGCAGCCAAACCTTTTCTTCAGCCTCCATGTTGATGCACCACAGTAAAGAGGTTCATGGCAAGGAGAGAATACACATTTGTCACGTCTGCAATAAAGCCTTTAAGCGAGCAACGCATCTCAAGGTACTTGGTAATAATAAATGATTGTTGAGTTAATTCCTCCTTTTCTTTTGGACTTTCTGTGATACCAGTGGAAGTTTGCTATTTTGCTTTCCCAGGGTGGGAGAGGGCTTCTAAGTGGTAATGTATACACAGATACAGAAGTCTCTGATGGAGCACGGAGAGGATTTTCATGCATATATTGACCACAGAATGGAAAATGTGAATGCTTGTCATGTGCCAGAAAAAGATACCACTTACTATATTTGCTTATGTATGTCATCACTGCTAATCCTGATTTCCACATGGCTTCCTGCAATTCCAAAAGCTTATCTGCTTCACACTCTATCATTTTAGATCTTCTGTCTTATGTCTGCAGAGAAAGCATTTAAGATATCCTTACATTGTTGCTGTTGTCTAGTGATATTTTCTATGTAGTTTTCTGTAGATTATAAACCCTGCTGATACTTCCAAGTCTTTCCAAAATAATTAGATTGTAGAATCTTCCTGTTAGGAAGGTTGGGCAAGTGTCCAGGCCAGCATCCTATCTCAGAGATATTAAAAGGCAGTGATTTAGAGGAGTGCTTTACTTTGCAGCCAAAGGCAATGTTGTTCTATCAAGTACCTCTTAGGAGAGCTCTTTAATGGATTTCCTTACACTTTAGTATCCTGTTTTAAGGAAATAGACGCTGTGAAGTTCACCCTTTTGGAGCTGATCGTGTGTGTCAGCCAGAATATTGGTCCTTGGGGAAATTCTCATAAAAGGTGGTGGTGTTAACCTCTGCTTTAGGAGAAATTTTCGGAAACACAAAACAAAAAACCAGCAACAGCATTGATAGTTGTTTTCCTTTAGTAATGATTACAGAACTGGAATATCAGACTCTCTTTGATTTGTTTTCTTACGCCTGAGTGTTACATCTTTTTTTTCATAATTATATACTGGCCCCAGGTGAGCAATATGACAATGCAACTTCTTACCCTGGTATAGCTCTGAGATTATCCATTACTGCTTTTTCATGTAGGCAATGGTGAAGTTGGAATAAGAAGTCCAAGGGCAATCAAAAGAGACTTCTGGGGTAGTGTCATAGTATGCTTGTACAATTTCAATGCTTCAGGAAGTAATAAACAAGATAAAAGCAAAATATTTTCTTCATCTCCAACTAAGCTGTGCTTTATGAACCTCCTGTGATTTTTCTCATAAGCCCTTTCATTATTTCCCTATAATGTTGTATCATTATAATTACTATGATAATAATATTCTTCCCTGTAACTGTCTCACTGATTTTTTTTTTTCCTTTTCCAATGAAAACAAATTTTGCAGACACAATTTGCATCAATTCATGGAGCGAGGAACAGGACTTCATAGATACCAAGAAGACTTATTGTTAGGTGTAGTAAAGACTAATTAGTGGTCTGCTCTGTAATGAATAGACTAGAAAAGAATATCCACACACATTTTAGAAAGCAGACAAGTACTTACAGTACTGTTTCACATACAGTTCTGGATTAGTTTTTAAGATTAAATATGTTTGTGTTTGCTTTCTTTTGTTATCTGAGTTGTATCTCAGTATTAATAAAGAGATACAAATAAGAAAGTTAATAGATAACATGAAGCACTCCTTTAAATTAGCAAAACTTCTTGGGCCCATCATCAGTGAAAACACTGAAGTTAGAACTGTTATTAATGCTTCTTCAGTACTTAGATATTGTCTTACCTACCTACGTACCAGGCAAGAGGGGAGATGAAGGCTGTAGGGAGGAGGGAAAGTAACTTCCAGTGCTCGCTTGCTTTGTTCACTCACAAACACAAATTTGGGCATTTCAAGAGTGTTGTTTTGTGGTTGTATATTTTATCTTACATCAGATAATTATTGAAGGGACTAATGTATGCAAAAAACTATTGCATTCAGTTATGGACAGAGAGGTTTTCAGAAATGCATCAGCCTGACAAAGAGTTGCTTTTCTTCCAACATGTCTGCTGATGACTAAAATGCTTTGGTTTTGTCTTCAAAGAGTGAATATATTTCTGTATTAAATATTGGTGGGTTTTTATAATGGTCTGAAATGTGGGGATTTTTTTTTCTGTGCTGGCTTAGGAACACATGCAAACCCATCAGGCTGGACCTTCAGTAAGTTCCCAGAAGCCCAGAGTGTTTAAGTGTGACACGTGTGAAAAAGCTTTTGCTAAGCCAAGTCAGCTGGAGAGGCACAGTCGCATTCACACAGGTAACACTGAGAGACTCTCTCTTATCCATGTTTGTGTCCTTGCTTTTATACATCTCAGGAAACCTATGAGTGAAGTGGACATCAGCAATATTTGCTTTTCACAGCCTATCATCTAATTTTTCTCATTAAAATATTCCAATTAGGCTCAAATCAGGACATTGGAATTGTCATATTAATCAAAGTAGGGATGACCAAAAGTTGGGAGTTTTTTAAATGCATTTGACTTACTTAAAGACATCAGCTTTGTTAATTCCACTGTTTGTCTGTGTTACTCTAAATGGTGTAAAAAAGTGATGGTTCCTTTGACTGCTGAAAAGTCAAAATTAGAACTGATTTTATTTTTTTTTTGCACACCTATTAAATAATTTACTTAGAGAATTGGCTGGTACAGAGAACAGTATTGTTGGTGCAGGACTTAGCAGATATTCTGACATTCGACTTGAGCTGTTTTGATGAGGAGAAGGAGCTGTTTTGAGAAAGTTCTAAGTAAAAAGACCATGTGTACTTAATTTCTATGTCACCTTGAGTGGGTTTTACTGAATTCTGAACTGTATTTTTATGCTGAAATGAGGAATCCCTCAATGAGTTCTTCTCTTTTATAAGGAGAACGGCCTTTCCAGTGTACACTATGTGAAAAGGCTTTTAACCAGAAGAGTGCTCTTCAAGTCCACATGAAAAAGCACACAGGAGAGAGGCCTTACAAATGTGACTACTGTGCAATGGGATTTACACAGAAAAGCAATATGAAGCTACATATGAAACGGGCTCATGGTTACACTGGTACGTAGCGTAATGCCAGTAATAGACAGAAAGCCATGTGCTTTGCTAGAAGCATATAACACTAAATTACTGAAGAATTAGGCATTAATATACAAAAAACAGGGTTGATGAGCTAACAGTTGCACATGCAACCCAAAAAAACAGCTTAAAACAGAGATTGGTTACTGATTGTGGCTGCTTGTTTTATTATGAGAAGCTCTGCAGTAGAGAAATACAAAGTTCAAAAACTATTACAGGAAAACAACTTATTATAGTAGATATTCTTTGAAAAACTAAGATGTCTGATGGGTTTGGAGGATGTGAATTAGTTGTGTATTATCTTTCCCAGAATGGATCTTCATTCCCAAGGGCAATATTTATGTCTTTCTTCCACTGTACATCAAACCCTACTCAAGTCATCTTTCCTCCTTCTGTTTTGGCAGGTCCTGTACAAGAGCCTGCTACTCATCAAGAACAAGAAGGGGAAGATATCAGCCGTGCTCTGAATTTAGAGGAAGTAGTACAAGAATCTTCAAATGAATGGCAGAGTATAGGCAACGTTTTCCGATGACACCTCAAAGCTAAAAAACATTTCTGGGACTTGAATTTCTTGAAACGTTTTTTCAGGAAAGTATTACAGTTAAAGCATTGAAAATATAACAATAGAATAATATATTCTAGTTTTGGGTTTTTTTTTCAGTTACCAAAAAAAAAAAAC
Organism: Psilopogon haemacephalus; assembly: GCA_013396835.1. Lineage (NCBI taxonomy): Eukaryota > Metazoa > Chordata > Aves > Piciformes > Megalaimidae > Psilopogon > Psilopogon haemacephalus. The sequence goes on along the minus strand of VWZI01004060.1, from coordinate 750,189 downwards.
CAAACTTCTTTTTTTTTTTTAAAAAGCTTGTAGAAGAATATTGGGAAAACATGATTTAATCTGTGCTTAAGTGGTCTGTGAATCAATGAACTCAGGTAATACTGTATCCAGTTTCAACTTCTAATTCACAGCTGGTATATCTGTTGGAAAAATAAACTGGAACTTTGTATCAGAATAGAATGATTCCCATTTTTAAAGGAGGCAAAGAGTAACTTTGTGGAAAAACCATGAAACAGTTGGTCAGCTTTCTTTTATTATGTGCTTAGAGAAATAATTGAGTTTGGAAACAGTGCTATGGATTACATGCATGCAGTTTAAAATAGTTTTATTTGTTTTTTTTTTTTTACAAGGCACAGGAAAATTATTTCTGTTTTAAGGGTTTAGGTTTTTTTAGTACATATGGGGGATGTTTGTTGGAAAAAAAAAAAAAAACAGAATGCCATGAACTTAGGGTTAAACTCTTGAGAGGGAGCATGCTCATTTCCATTCCAACCACAGAGGCTGTTAGTTGTTTGTTTTTACATTGACAGTCTGAGTTTTCAAACTCAGCACTAATAATTTAAAGAGAGTCCAAACTAGAAGAGGTTCTGGTGAAAGCCTCTTCTTTTACATCTGCTGTATTGGATCAGCAGGTACATAGCTCAGTATCTGTGGAAAACACAGCCATATCCTACATCTGGGAAGTAAACACAGAGTTTTGTGTTAGCAGAGAGAGTTAGATGCACACTAGCTCATGTACATTGTACAATTTTCCCTAGTGCTGTAAACGGTGAATTCCTCATTATGTGCTTTCTGAATTTTGGGAATTTGTTCCTTTCATTTGTCATTTTTTAAGTCACTGTTTAAGGTTCCTTTCATTTGTCTTTTTTTTTTTTAAGTCCCTGTTGTAGCAAAACTACCTAGCTGGCTAAGTAATTCTTGGAAAGGTGCCACTTGTAAAGTATATTCATATCAAAGAAACACTGGAGTAAAACCACAGTCATCTTTTAGACATTCCAAAGACAGAAGCTCTTATTCTTTCTTCTCTGCAGTTTTATTTATATGATACATATATATAGGTTATATATATATGTGTGCTTGTATGTATATATATATATATATTTAAAGTTATATGAGCCTCTGTGTGGCTGATCAGTATATTTTGTAAATACTAATCCCAGTTGCAGGAAGCTCATCTAATCAGTTTGCCCCAAGTACTTCTCAATCAGTGGTGGATTTGTTGTACTATAATACAGAGCTGGATTTTAATTTGCTTTCTGAAAGATCCAAAAAAAAGACCCTTTTGTGTAAATATTGTCTATACTTTGTCTATGATACAAACTAGTTAATTTCAGGTTGCTGAAGCAAGAAATCACTCTCGGTTTTGATAGGGCATCTCTTAATTCTTTTGTTAACTCTTTGTCATATGTATATAAGTAATATAGTTGGTGACATGAAAATAACACTTTTGTTATGTGGAATATTTAATTCAAAAAAACATGTTAAATAATATTACTTTTTTCCAAAGTCTGTTTCATGTATTTATTTGATTCTGAATTCTAGGACCAGAAATGCACGACTTGGTATTATACATGTGAAGTTCTTCCAGCAGTGCCTTTCCTTCCAGACAGCCTGTTGGTGGTTCATCTCTTTAAGACAGGTGATAGTTCACAGTTGTCTGAAGGCATACAGCTCTTATGGCACTGCACCCTGCTTACATGTACCAACAGAGTACAGTGTGCTGTGTCCTGTGTACCAGGTGTAAAACCTTTCCCCTGTTCTTTCAGAGAATACTGTGTAAAGGATGTTGATTTGCTGCGTAGAGGATGACGCTTTCTAGAGGTTGCCCAAATCCAGTTTGACAGAAGATTTACAGCTGCTCACACCCAGGTGCAAATTTATCCTTCATGATGGGAACGTGATTCCTGAATGCTGGAAAGCTTTCAGTCTGCTATAGGTGTGGTTGCTCTGTCAACAAGTTAAAAACTAGTAGAGGTTGATAGCTGGTGAGCAAGTGCAAGAAGATCTCATGAGTAAAAAGATGCTGTTTATAACAGCTCACTTCTCAAAGTGTTATGATCATGATTGGAGGTAATAAGTATGTGCTGTGTATCTGGCAAGTGTTCAGTAAGCAGCATGACTTGGAGTCAGCAGACATTATTCCTGAGTTTTTAAAGGAATTATTTTCTAACACGATAACTTGATTTGCTTCCCTGCATCGTTGTCTCCCATAAACTTCAGGAATTCCACTGCTGAATATCCTGACACAGAAATTTTCATAGGCCAGGATCCCTCGTAAGATTGAGCTGGAGGTTTTCAGATCAGTGTAGCTGCTCAGCTTAAGTACAGACACTGCAACCAGTATGTTGATATTTTCAAAAGCAGTGTTGAACCAGATGTATCGTCCTGAAGTGTATCAAAAGAAGTGTGACCAGCAAGGTGAGGGAGGTGATTTTCCTCCTCTACTCTGCTCTCATGAGATCTTACCTGCAGTATGGTGTCCAGTTCTGGTGCCCCCAGCCCTTCCACCTTCCAGGATCTGAAGGGGGCCTGCAGGAAGGCTGGGGAGGGACTGTTTGTAATGACAGGATGAGGAGTAATGCATTTAAACTGGAAGAGGAGAGACTGAAACTGGATGTTAGAAGGAAGTTGTTTGCAGTGAGGGTGGTGAGACACTGGCACAGGTTGCCCAGGGAGGCTGTGGAGCACAGAATTACCAAATGTGATCAAAGATCCCTGGAGGTGTTCAGGACCAGGTTGGATGAGGCCTTGAGTGACCTGTTCTAGTGGGAGGTGTCCCTTGCCTATGGCAGGGGATTGGAATTGGATGAGCTTTGAGTTCCCTTCCAACCTAATCCATTCTATGATTCTTTTGAAAGATGTAGTTTTCATGTTTTTACTTTAAATATTCTTTCCCATTATCTCAAAGCTGCTTTAGAAAACAACTTGATTTTCACATACCTCATTCAAAGAAAACAATTTGTGGTGCAGTTGCTTATGAAGTGCAGGATGTCATTGCCTGCACACAGGCACTTCATGCTTTGCAATATCCCCCTGGCCTTTAGGTGCTAGTCCACAAAGACACTGGCCTGCCAAAAGTCCAGCATTGCACTGTCACCCTTGTGGGCCATCCTAAGTCACCATCAGTGTCACTAGAAACTTTTGTGCAGGCTTAGTCCTGGGTCCCAAAGTCTAATTATCTGGTATTATGAAGATTATGAATTGTGGGGGGAAAAAAAACCACACCCCACAGAACATTACATATATATATGTGTGTGTGTGTGTGTATATATATGTGATCTTCTCTCTTGTAAAAGACAAAGCTGTTCCCAAGTTTCATTTCAAGTTGATTACTTTATTTCAATAATGTATATTTGTAAAAGCTGTGTTCCTATAAGAACAATACATACTCAAATTAAATCAACTATTATTTTGCGGAGTATACATCTGAATGAGGCTACAATAGAAAAAATACACATAGCAACCAGTGTAGCTAATAGAAGTTGTAATATGTGTGTGTTTATGCATAATCATTTTGGTGGATTTGTGTTCTTCAGTCTCCATGTATTTTCTATCCTCTCATTTTTTCATTGTTCCTTACTAATGGACACTGATTTTAAGCCTACAATGGATCTAAATGTGAAATGCAGGTAACCTACATATTTATAGGTGACTTTCACTGGACACTTACTAGGAATGCAGTTCCAGCCTGGGAAGCATTAACTTTAGTCTACAATGCATAGGCTAAAACTATTTAAAAAAAAAAAAAAATTAATCAGACATTTAGATAACATCTTGAAGAAGTGGTAAGTGTAAGTAATAAAACAGTGCAATTCAGAAGAGCCTTTTATTTCCCTCAGTGTGGTTGGCAGTGCCATTGCCACACATCCATTTTAGTAGTTTGTGAACAATTAATATCTAAATCTAACTGGGCTATAATTTATTTCTATAAGGCAACTACAGTACAACAGTTAAACGTTCACAGTAGTTTACTATCAGTTTGCTTTGGTGCACTGCCCCTTAGTAGGCGTCCAAATGTTACTAAGGTGAAAAATAAAAAAACGAGCCAGCTGATCAAATGTGACACTGCTTGCAACACTGAAATTCTGAGGCAAGATGTGCAGGGCTATCTGAGATACCAGTACCAAAGGGCTCTCTTTCAGAAATTAGACTTAATTGTTTATGTCTTTATTTACTTACTCATTGTACTGCAAACTTACTGCTGCTGCGGCAGAGTTTGCGTGAAGCACTGGTGACGTTCAGTGGTCGCCTGTGCACTCGTAGATGTTTCTTCTCGGGGACTATCCCTTGTTTCTTAACATTAGTCTAACTCAAATTTGAAATCCTCTTTCTCTCCCTCATCTACTCTTTGAGTTCTAATAGTGTGGATGCGACGAGCAATTCGTGGCAGGGAAAGGAAATCTCCTCGTTGCTATTGCTCCGCATCGTATTGATTCTACATCTGCCCCCTCCCACACTTCACATGCCTTGAACTCCCGATGTTTGAACCTTTCTGTGACTGCCTAATCCTGTTATGAAAATAAATTATTCTGTGAGTGAGAGAAGGAAGATTAAAACAAAACAAAACAAAAAAAACAACCCAACCAAATTAAAAAAAAAAAAAAAATTTGGATAAACAGTCCTTACAACTTCTGCACATGGTGGTTTGTTGTTTGCTTCCTTTAACCACAGTGTCTCAGAAATTCATTAACAGCAGTGCTCGGTATCCAAGGTATTAGCTTTTTATTTGTCATTGTGATATTCACTAAAATGAAGCCAGAAGGCTCGAGCTCAGATTAGGTGCTTGGGAGAAATAATAAGAGAAAGTCCAGCATACAGTTAGGGCATCCTGAAGAAGAATGAGTAAAGTCAGAGGTCTCGTTACTTCACATAAAATAAGGGAAACCATCTAGTAAAGCTACTCTGTGTTCCTTTCATTCAACTGTTGGTCAGGGATTGCCAATAGAAGTTTGTATAATCTACTGCATGCGGAACCTAGCTGGCATTAACTCATGGATTGCATCTATCTAGGTAATTGTGGCAGTTGTTATTAATTTTAAGGCAGTTACACTACGAAGCAGAGTACATGGCCTTTGGGTTGCCTCTTTAGAGCTTCAGCGCCTCGCAATCGGCGAACCAGACCGGGATCCAGGTCGGGATCCAGAGCCTCCCTGTGGAGGGAAGAACAGAGTTAATTAAAAGGCACTGTATCTTTAAGGCTATATGCATTTTAAACTAGCCCTTTGTAGTATGGTTGCTTTTTTTTTTCCCTAAATTGACTTTGATCTTCATAAACTATATGAAGAAATAGTTATTAGTGCTTCATGCTGTAGTCAAATGGGACTACGTAAAACTCTGATATGAGCTCCAGAAGTTATTAATGACTCAGAAAAAGCTGTCTGAAAAGTAGAGCTGGTACATGTGTATCATCAGTTCTGTCTGAATCCAGGCTGAAATAGTTGTGATGGTTAAGTCTTAAAAAAAAAAAAAAAAGTGAAACTTTAGGTGAGATAATAATCAAATATGTTCAGATGTTCCACAATTGTACAAATGTAAGTTTACAGCCATGGTATTGTTGGTGTGTCCAGGAAAAATTTATTCCCAGCAAGAGTGGTCAGGTATTGGAATGGGCTACCCAGGGAGGTGGTTGAGTCACCAACCCTGGGTGTGCTTAAAAGTCATTTGGATGTGGTGCCTGTGGGTATGGTTTAGGGTGAACCTTGTACAGTAGGGTTATGGGTTGGACTTGGTCGTCCTGAAGGGCTTTGCCAACCTGAGTGTTTCTGTGATTCTGAACCTCACTGAAAAACTGCAGGTCTGGAGCATGAAAAGTAGACCTGAAAGGCAGATGCTGGATTTTTACCTGGGCCTCTGAAGAGCTCATTCCCTCTCTTAAATTGCAACATAAGAATTCTTACTACCTCCTTGAAGTCTTCAGGCTGTTGTTTGGTGCTGCATATGCCTGAAAATCAGATCTACCCTAAAGAGTGTAAGAGACAACAGTGCAGGTAAAGGTGCTGTTATGTCTCTGTTGCTGAGTAAAAAGAGTCTGAGGTGATCAGCTCTGCTAATTTAAGTCTCAAACCTTCTGTCTGGATCTTAAGTTTACTGCTTAATACTGCATGATAGTCTTCAAGTGCGAATACTGTGCTAGATGATTTCTTATGAGTGAATGCCTCAGGGGAAAAAAGTTGCCTCAGTTAAAGCAGCTACCAGTGGATGTACTTTTCACATTTCTTTTTCCTCGTGCAGAATATGCAAAGTCCTTATGACTCACTTTTTTCCTGCCCTGCTCTCATTTATTGAATGTTTATTTTTTGTATGACATGATTTTCTGTGTCGCCTGTGTGGTGTCACAGCTCACTCTGCTGACCCTTTATGGCAGCTCTCCCACCTGGGGTGGGAACAAGCAGACACTGTTCAGATTGCTGCATCTCAATCAAATGTGTCCAGCACTGCCCTCTACCATTCTGCAGCTTATCACTTTGTTCTCATTTTCAGTATTCTAAATGTTTTATCAGCAGCAGGAAGCTGCATCATCTCATTCCTCTTCTGTCTTCCAGGTCATGTGAGAGATGGGTATCAACGCAGATCCTGGTATGGGCCTTTGTAGGGTTTAACTTCTTTCGTGATGGCAACTGAGTGTGTGTTTTTACCTTTGTTTTCTATCATGTAAGTACTCCCTAGGCCATGAGGCAACCTTCTGTTTTATCCATGCAAATCTAGTTCTTTCAGCTGCTTTAAGGAAATGGAGTTAGTTGTTTCAACATGGCAGGTTCTGGAGAGGTTTGGCTTCTTGTTTTCCTAAACTCAAATTTGTTTTGTATTTAGGGTAAGTTCAACTGTACTTTACCAGTTTAAAGATTCTGGAAAGAGTGCCCTGGCCCTCATGATAGGATCCCTTATGTCCCTTGTGAGCAGATTTGTGCTCATAGAATTTTCCGCTTCCGTATCCTGGCTTGTGTGCTTCACCACCCTGCAAAAAAAGATTTTGACATGTATTGCTAATTATCACATTCAGATGATCCTGTGTACATTGCAATTGCTGAAACAGGTAGAGGTATTGGGATAAAATAATCCTTTACATTTTCCTTCAGCCTTGTGTGTTATGTTAGAGAGTTATCTGAGTATGTGAAACCTGAGGGAAGCACCACTCTGTAAAAGGCAAAATAATAAAAAAGTGGATACTCAGAAAGTTAAACCTGCATGAAAACATTTAAAACATTTCAGTTGCACAGGTTCTAAGATGTTAAACGTGTCCAGTTGTGTTCTTCTGATAGTGAAAGAAATTCTTGAAAGCTTGAAGGCTTTCATGCTTTGTCTTATAAAATGCAAGTGGTTTGTATGTCCATCTCATACAAAGTCAAACCTGTGGTGGAGAAGTAGAATTTAATTAGTCATGGGATAACTGTGGGAAGAACTTTGTCTAGTAACAGGTTTAGGCAGATCACTTCTTACTGGAAGGGGTGGGACAAAATACTGAGTTAGGGACAGTGTTAGGGGCAGACTTCACTGCATAAGAGCAATTGGAACTGTGGCATAGAGATCCATCTCCTCCCAGCCCTCCCTCCCAATTTCAACCTTCCCAGGAAAAGGGAAAATGCAGCAGATGAGTCTTCCAGGAATCTTTGAGGGAAGAGAGCTTTGCCATGCAGTGGATTTTGCTCCCTTTGTGCTAAAGCAAAAGAAATTATCGCTGCAAGGCTGTCAAGTTGCTGGATAAGAGCAAGCAACAAAATTGCCATCTTAAAGTGCTGTGGGAGGAGGGAGGAAAGTGAAACAGGAAAAGCAAAATAGCAAAGTTGAGACAAAACAAAATTATCACGTTGCTGCAGCAGCTTGAGGCAATGGAGCAAGGTATGCTTTGGCCTGGTAAATAAAAAGGCTGTTACTTAAAGCACATTCATCACCTACCCAGCTAAATCTGGTGAGGGATAATCCTCTTCCCTGTACATGCAAGAAATAGAAACAATTACATGATGATCACTATGGAACACGGCATCTGGGTGTACCACACACAGAAGAAGATGGAAATACAGTAAATATAATGAAATACTGGACAGATAATGAGGCAGAAGTTGAAAACCTCATGATCATTCCATGAAACATAAAAAAAGGCAAAAGTTTCTGTATGTAAGCACGATAAGAACTGACTTTCACAGCCTTGGCTTGACAGTAGATTGTACTTCAGAAGCCAAGTGAACTCAGTTAATGTAAGGACAGTTCCTAGTGGGTGAGGCCTGTAGGAAAGCATTGCCTGTTGATCTTGAAGGTCTTTTCCAACCTAAATGATTCTATGATTCTATAGTTAGTTTATTACATAAAGCAACCATAACATAAATTGAATGTGACAAAACCCTGTGAGTGCCTTTCATTTGTCATGCAGGAAGTCAGGAGGTGCATGAGGAAGAGAACCATGGTTTTTCTGGCTTGGTCAGAGAATCATAGAGTAGTCCAGGCTGGAAGGGACCTCCAAAGGTCATCTAGTCCAACCTGCCCTGTAGTCAGTGGGGACATCCTCCACTAGATAAGGCTGCTCAGAGCCCTCTTGAGCCTCACCTTGAATATCTCCAGGGATGGGGCCCCAACCACCTCCCTGAGCAACCTGTTCCAGTGGTCCACCACCCTCAGAGTAAAGAACTTGTTCCTAACATCCAGTCTAAATCTGTTCTTGTCTAGTGTGAAGCCATTGCCCCTTGTCCTGTTACTGCAGACCTTCATAAACAGTCTCTCTCCATCCTTCCTGTAGGCCCCCTTCAAGTACTTCAAGACTGCTGCTAGGTCTCCCTGGAGCATCCTCTTCTCCAGGCTGAACAACCTCTTGCTTTAAATATTCCCAGTGATAATCCCAGATTTTTGCATGGTTAAAGACAATCATGGCGGTTGAATTGTCATAAATTAGCCTGCAGAAGATCTTGTACATTGCTGGAGTCCCTGGAAGTGCTTACCTTTGCTTGCATTGGGGGAGGTGTACGAGGTGAGACCTAAAAACCAACACAGAAGAGTTGTAAAACCAAGGCAAAAACGAATGTAGGCAATTATCAGTCCTTTTGTATGCTACCTGTTGGCAAGATTAACTAATACCTAAGTAATTGCACTGCGAAGCTCCTCTGCTGTCTTAGGCTTTGCCTAGGACACATCAGAGTTTTGTCTGTTTTTAAACAGAAAATATTCCTTAATCCAGCCAGTGCTGAAGGCACAAGGACAAAACCTATAAGTGGTGAAGCTGTCTAATTGTAATGGTTGGTGTTGAGATTTGACTGTGCTAATGGGAGCAACCACCCACTTGTTTTTTGGTAGCATTTTGCAGTATCCTTGCTGTCCCCCAGCAGAAAATTGTTTGTGTTTGAATGGCTTGATGAGCTCAAAGGCACAGGACAATTCATGAGGCTCAGAATAAGGGACAAATGTTGGGCAGTATTTGGGTTACTGGTGGAGCCTAAAGGAAATGCTGTGTTTTAGTGCATAACAAGAAAGGAGACTTACAATGTTCTTGAAGAAGTGGACTACAGGGTTGTCATCGACAGGCCGGCCGTGCTGCGATCTCGGGGGGATGGACCCTACGTGGTGGCTGGCCCTGGCTGCATGAAAATCCTGGAAAGCAGAATAGGCATAGTGCCAGGTCAGCCAGGAGGGAAAGGCACTTGGTGACTGTGTGAAGGGAAGAGTCACTTTTCACCGTGAGTGAGAAGAAAAGTGCCTTGGAAATCTACAGAGACTGCAAAAGTGGAGTCAGGTCTTGAGATCTTCTGTAAATGCAATGGCTTTAGATCTTGTTGGATCATTTGAAATGAGTCAGAACTGTCTCTCTTCATGAGTGGCCTTTTGAGTTCTGTAATTCCAAGGAGAAGTAAAATTCAGATATATTGTTGATAAGATTAATTTCCTTAGGAAAAAGGAATGCAGAGAAGTTCAGTGTCTTTTTTTTTTTTTTCCCATGCTGATGCTGTGGAGAAATTTGTTGTTTAAAAAGCAGGAATTTCTGGATTTTACTGGGTCTGTGAGATTTCCTTAGTGTCAGTCCTGCTTACACTTCCAGAGCAGGTCCTACTTTGTCACTAGTTCCAGTGTTGCCAAAGTATGGTCTGCTGCTTTGATAAGGAAGGAGAGATCTAGTAAGATACCTACCTGTGTTTAGAACAAATCACTTCAGCTGTGGGTTTGTCTTTCTAATCTGCATGCAAACAAAGCATTGCTTCTGCTCTGGAACCAGCTGTTAACCCACTTAACTCTGTGGGTTAAGTAGCATGATAGATACTGGGGTGCTGAAGATCTAAATGTCCATCTTTAGCAGCAGGCACTGCTTGCTATCTAACTGCAAAACTACTGCAGTATGTGAAGCAGAAAGCTTCAAAATCAGATTTTATGGCAGGTACCCTGCAACTCTGCAGGCTCTGGCTCTGGATTGCCAGCAGGCACAGAGAGGAGCTGGGAGACGAAGTTTTTACAATTTAGCTGGGATTGAGTTTACTGGATTTAGCATTCTGGTTAATTATTAGATGCTAATAACTTCGTCATGAATTTCAGTCTTAAGAGCATTGCCAATAAAGAGTGACCTTGGCTTCCACTTTATGTGATATGAAATGTACTTGCAAAGTTTAATGCTGATTTCACAGCCCTGTGGTGTTTAAAACAGGGGTGCCTCTGGTTGTGCCCTTAAAATGGATATTAAAATAGTAAGTCCAGGGTAAGTCAATTTGTGGCCTTCCAGTATCTGAAGGGGGCCTACAGGAAAGCTGGGGAGGGACTTTTTAGGATGTCAGGTAGTGATAGGGCTACAAGGAATGGAGGAAAACTACAAGTGGGTAGATTCAGATTGGATGTTAGGGAAAAGTTCTTCACCATGAGGGTGGTGAGACACTGGAACAGGTGGTGGAAGCCTCATCCCTGGAGGTCTTTCAGGCCAGGCTGGCTGTGGCTCTGAGCAACCTGATCTAGTGTGAGGTGACCCTGCCCATGGCAGGGGGGTTGGAACTGGATGGTTCTTGAGATCCCTTCCAGCCCTGACTGATTCTATGATTCAGTGTTTTGCAGCCATTAATAGTCTTTCTTTCAGAGGAGAGCACTTAGCTTTTTCTGCTCACAGTCAGCTTCGTGTCTGAGCTTGATAAAGGATTCCTACTAAGTCAGCTTAGCCTCAGAAAAGCCAAAGTGGAAAGATTCCTTAATCTGAATAATCTTCATTGTTAGAAAATGTTTGCCACTATGGGAAGCTTAAGCAGTGTCTGGGAGTTTGCAACTGCACTGTCACATGAATAGCTTTCAGGATTAGTAACGTAAATAACACTCTTTAAAATGCCTGTAAAATTCCCCCAGTGTGTAATTGGGAGGTACTCCAATATTGGAATCCTTTGCAGCTCTTTCTGGTGACGTACAGGCAAGCTGTAGTCCTTCACTCTGCCACCTACCTTATCTATTTGGGCACAAAGAGGAAGAAAAGGAAGGAAGTGCAAAGGAAACATACAGGACTTGAAGTCTTAATGGTAGCTATAGATTGGTGTTGCACTCCCTGTGCTTTACTGGTGCAACCTGTATCAATAATTTTGGAAAAAAAAACAGTAATTTGGGAAAAGGGAAAAAAAAAAAAAAAAAGCCAAATGCCATTTGTCTAACACAGTAAGGAGAATCCATGTCTGATTTGGTATCTGATTTGGGGCTGTGTGCAAGGCTATTACATTTCCAGCTGAGGTGAAGATAGCTGAGAGAGAGCAGACTGCAGGCCTAGCCAAGTGTTTGGTATTATTCTGTGGTACTTAACAAGGGTTAAGAAGTGTTAACTGCCTGTGCTGTAATTGCAGGAGAGAGAAGACAGGCCCTGCTGCTACATGTGGACACTGGGTATGATGTTCAGGTTTCTGATCGTACGTGCATCTCACTTGAGATTCATGGAAGACCAGCTTGGAAGGGACCTCAGACATCACCTAGTCCAACCTTTCAGGGTAAGAATATAGCTTCACTGAGATGGCCTGGCACCCTGTCAAGCTGGGCTTTGAAACTGTCTAATGCAAGGGAATCCACCACCTCCCTTGGCACTGTATTCCAATGTCCAATAGTTCAAAGAGTGAATTTTTTTCTGCCATCTGGTCTGAATCTCCCCAGCAGCAACTTGTGCTCATTACTCCTTGCCTTTACAACGTGAGGTGGTAGGGTTTGGGGGATTAATTTTCATATTAACAAAGTTGCAGTTGTGTTCTGTGTGCCCTGTTTGGCTTAGCTTTCAGATTTGATGCTTAAGTATAAAACCTGTGGCTAAGCAGTGGCAGACATCTGTTAGTGATGAGGTCCCACAAATTACATACCTGACTTTGCCTGGCAGTAAACAAGGTGTGTCAGGGTCTTGCAATTTGTACTTCTTAAGGATGACTTTTAAAGGCACATTATAAGCTCCCACTGAGAGCTGTCATCCTTCACAGGATAATTGCTTATAAATGAAGATTACATTTACATGTAAATACAAACTTAAAGCTCTAATTCCCAGTCAGTAAGTGACATGCCTTAGTGACAACAGTATCATTAAGATATCTTCTTGAGTGCTGAATTTATAGCTTTATCCAAGTCCCTTCAGTGTCTTCATTAAGTGGTTTTGTTGCCTACTTTAGGATGTGAAAGAGAAAAATGGAAAGAACACCCCAGTTTGTTTGTGTAATGGCGAAATCCAGATAGGAATGAAACATGGAAATAGCTGACTGAAAGTGCAGTCAAAACAAGAAAGGATTTTCAGCATTAGCAAGAATGAAAATCTATGGATGTTCTTGTGGGGTCAGTGGGTTTCATGGTTTACAGGTTTGTAGCCTTTACAGGATACCTGATGAGACCCAGTTTACAGGTTTACAATCTTTACAAGGTACCTCATGATTCCTAGTTTACAGGTTTGCAGTCTTTACAAGATACCTAATGAGTTCTGTGTATGGATTTGAAAGAAATGACACAAAATCTGCCACTTTCAAATTCACATAGATCTGAAAGTGCCTTTAGCTTGCCCTAGAAAACTAAACTGTTCCATGGCCTTGCAGGATGTAAGCTGTAACCCTCACTAAGAAATCTGCAGCCATACTGGTGGACTGAAATTGGCCTTTAAGCGTGAAGTGGTGAATATTGTTTGTGCTGGTTTATGGGCAGAGCGAGGTGGATGGTGTCTCATAGAGGCAGTGATGCCAAGCAGGTGTGTGCTGTGAGGATGTCTCCAGGCTTATTCTAGCAATAATATAGTGGCTGTAGCCATGCAGTGCCAAGCAGAGCTGCGTTGGTGGTGCTGCTTTTCATCCAGTTTGCTTTTCCTGATGGTGTTTGTTCCAGGCTGTTCACAACTTACTGGTTCCTTACGAAAGCGATGGCAGTGCTGACATCTTCCCCACATGCTGGTTTGACAGTGACATTATAACTAATTATCTAATTCAGCAGGCTTTTCTAATGGCTTTATAAAGGATGAGCTACACAGCCTTGTAATGGTACTGTTAATTTTTACTAATGTGGACATTAAGAGAGAAATTAGATTACTTGCTCAAAGCTATGGAAGAGAATTGGTAGGAAAAGAGATGCAGTGTCCAGGGGATTTTGCCTTCCAGTGCTGTGCAGAAATCATTAATATAATCTTTGTCTAGAAATGGGTGATGAACAGAAAGAGGAAGAATTCTTAGCAGAAAGATGAGAGTAAAAAACACAAGAGGAAAGGCTAGAGATGATTGATGGGTAAGAAACCTAAGGAAGCTGAGAAGGAAGACAGCATGACAGAAATCATAGAGCACAATGACCAACGAGAGAAACTTAAATGCTAATTCATAATCCAGACCCATGTTTCTCTATAACACTCTTACTCCCTACTGCCTCAGTGATTAGGGGTTGCAAATTAGAAAGTGAGAGGGAGGAATTACCAGGGGAAAAAAGCACAATTGGGACAGTTGTTCAGGTCAGTACTTCTGGTTTACGGTGGGTGCCAAGTGAGAGACTGATGCCTTCACACCTTTGGGGTTTTTCTCCATGTCCCATTTATTCTCTTGTTGTGACACCTGATAAATGGTTTGGGGCAAAACTCGGTGCTTTAATTTACCTTTGCTCTTCTGAAGCATTTTTCTGCCTATGCTTAATAATTCTATTCAAAAACATCTTTAACCTGCTTGGACCCAGTCTATGGTGCATGTTCAGTACAGTTTTACCAAGTTGGTGTCAGTGATGTAGATTATACCTTGTTGAAATGATCCACCATAGAAATCCAGTGCAAAGTATTAAGTTGGTGGTTTTTTTTGGTTTTTTTTTCCTGAGCATGATGAGTCCAACAAACCAGATTTTGGCTAGTAGATATTCTCAGGGTAGTTTCCAGGGTTCACGGCCTTAAGGATTTGACTGTATGTGGCCAAGCTATGGAAGGCATCACAGATCAGTATTCACAATGATAAATCTCCACTGATATGGATGTGGTGGATATGCATCTGCTGCATATCCAAAAGAAGATCCTGTTGTGGGTATGGTTGTTTGTAAGAAAGCAGAAATGTGTTACACCTTTCAAAAGGCTGCTTGCCTGGAGTTTTCATACGTCAAGGTGGTCATACAATGAACAGGATGGTAATTATTTAGCAAATAAACCTGTAACTACCTGTTGTCCACTGTCACTTTGCAGCTGCTGACCAACGATGAAGAGGAGGAAAAAAGGTTACTGCAACCTTAATTTCTTTTAAGTATAGATTTCATCCCTCGGGTTGCAGGTGCTCAGCCCCACCCCAGGCTATTTTAATGGTCCTCATCCTTGAAGGGACTGGCCCAATTTTATTTCTTTTTTCTGCCTTTAACAGTTAAGTAAATGACAAGATAAACTCTTTTCTTCTACAGGTGTTTAGAAGTACTACTGCCTACATCAGCTAAACCTATGTGCCAATAGCAGAGGTTAGTATTATGAAATAATAAGACATTGCCTGGTTAATAGCTTATTTCTTTGAAAGAAAAAATACCATTGCTCACGGTAAACTTTACAATAATATAGTCTGTGTAAAATGGCGTAGGTGAACCTAAGGCTCGTCCAGTTTCCAAGGCATGATAATTGTATAAACTATCAGGAATGAAAAAGGAGATTCGTTGTAAGAGAAAAGGTAAGCCAGAGCTAATGCTCCTCTTGGGTCTGCAGCAGTAATTCAGTATGTTTTACAGACATTTTTAAATTGCTTTGTAAGGAATTCAGTAAAAGCATCTGGAAATTGCAAAGATTTTTTTTTTTTCTGTGTAGCTCAGAAATACAACCAAATAACTTTAGAGTGAAATGAGTAACCAAACATGTTGAACTGGAGACCATTTCAGGAACTAAGTGAGCTATTTTGTGCTGGTATATGAAATGAAAGCCAGCAGCTGTCACTACTGGTTTGCAGTGGTGGAGATGCAATACAGGGCCAGAACAAAAGAACTGTTGTATTGGGCAGTGTGCATCACTTTGCCATCTCAGAACAGCTGAAGAGCAAAGTCATTCATTTTGGCAGTCTGGGACAGAAAGTGCTAAGGGTAATGCAGTTTTTCATTTGCAAGGAATTAATATATGTGATAGAAAAAAACCCCACCCTAATATAACAGATTTTAATACTGTGCAGCTGAAAGACAGCCAAAGGAAATTCCCACCAAAAGACCTGGAAGTCTCCTGGAATTGGCTTTGGCTCTGCATTATTGTTATGCTGAAGCCCAGGCACAGTTTATCAGCAAGCCTGGAGCTTCACCAAGCACTCAGAGAATCCTTGAAGCTTTTCTTGAGAGAACACTCTGAGCTTCCTCTTTCATACACAGGTAAGCATTATTCTTTATTGTTGTTATTGTAAGTATAACGATGCTAATAATTTAATTATAATGGAAATATATAATTAAAATAATTACTATAATGATAATTATTTTTATTATAATATCTTCATCATACTGGTGGACAGGAGAACACAGAAACACAGAACGGGAAGATACTGCAAGAAGTTTAGTGAAAAGGGTAAATCCTTTGCTATATGCTCATTAGAAACAGTGATCTCTCATATACTTCACTTGATCATATGAATATTTTAGCCCAAATGGATAGCTAAGTATTAATATTGGAAATAGAGGCAACCCCACCACCCACCCTATGTTAAACTGGTGGAGCACAGAGGCTTTGCCTCCCCACCCACTCATGATTTTTCACTGTGATTTGTAGTACAAATCATTGAACCCCACCCACTTTGTCCCATTTCCGTGCCTCTGTGCTATTAGGTTCAGCAGAAAGCATCACTAATACTTTGCCAAGATCAGTGCTTGTTCTTCTAAGCATCACTTACAGATCATTTAACCTGCTTTGACTTCCAAATTCATCTTAATGGTTTGTAATAGTAAATGCTTCAGGGAGCAATGCCCACAAAAATGCCAATTAGTTGCAGTGTATTAAACAAGGTGTTAATTAATTATTAAGCAAGTATATGGTCGTGTGTGTTAAATGAACATGTCAGCATCAATCCTTATGTAATGCTGGCTGCCAGGCCTCTCACATGGCAGGTGCTGTGCAGTACTTACCTGTTTCTGGCTTGCTTTAACAGTGAAGCCCCAAGCCCTACTGCACAAGCAAAAGGAGCTTCAGGCTGGCAGCTCTGACAGACCACCTTAGTGTTAGGAAATTCATTGTTCATTACTACCTGCTTTTGGTTCCCATTCTTTAGAAGGTAGTCCCTTCTACAGACAGGCAAATTTGCTCACTCCTGTTTCAACCAGCTGTAGGACAGGTGGCTGCTTTTCAGGATCTGGAACCCCCTCCCCTACCATGAAGCCCTTTGCTGCAACTATTGTTAATAGATTAAAGTACTTAAAACAAATTAAATCATTAGTACACCAGGTTTGTGAGGTAAAGAGTTTAATGAAATACGTAAAGCACATATAAAGCAAAAGATGAAAACAAATTGTTACAACCACCATAAGGCATATAAAATTAAAAAAAAAAAAATTAAAATCATAAATTTCCCAGCATGTTGCTTGCACAGCAGGTTTTACATCTCCAGCAATACCACTCCCTGAAAAATGAGACTCAGAAATGAAAATCACAGTAAGTGTTTACTTAAATCACAACACATACTAGTCAGACCAGCAGTGATTTCACTATTTTTCAAAGTCCTCATGGTGCTGTGGAACACATCAAAGCTTGCACAAGAAATGTGAATTATTTAAATTATTATTTCGAAGCAGAGTTCCTAAACTTCTTGCCCTGTGCATGTTTATTGCAACCCTCTTTGTAGATCCTCCTTACCGAAACTGCTTAACTTCAGGATGGGTTTGGAAATGCTGATCCTAAACCCCCCTTCTGCTCAGCTTCAGGCCTTCAGCCCCAGTACTCCTCATACCTTGTCTGTGTGTAGGAAGGGGAGGCTCCACGCCCACCTTCCCTGTTCCTAACACCCAGACACATAGATACTGGGAAAGAAATACAGGAGCAAGGCTTCACACAGGCAACAGGAGAACATTTGTACAAGAGTGCATACACAACTGAAGCAATTATGCAAAAGAAAAACCTGGTTTAATCTTTCACGAAGTCCAGCCTCAGCCCATTAATTGCTGCCACAATATTTTGCTTTGTTGTAGGTGTATCACAAGTGTAGCCTAAAGTTTAGTATGTTAATGGATAATGTTAAACCAGGACAGGCAACAGTTCTTGTTTCACAATCCAAACTGTAGTAGAAAAACAAACAGAACAAAACAAAAGTTACAAAAGCATGAACAACTGAATAAAAGAAATAAAATGTCACTCAGTACATACTCAAGCTGATTATAGGCTCATAGCTGGGAAGCACAACAAAGAGTTGATCATTTTAACAGACTTGCTGCTCTGCTTTACAAACATTTAGATAAATATTCTATAAAGGTCTTTTAAAAAGGAAATCATTTATAGCTGTACTCAGGACTTGCATGCTCTTTAAAATATCTGTGCTGCAGTGTCTTTCTGGGGACCCTTTGAAATTGTTCAGTACAAATCAATTTAGGCTGTGCACAGTAATTGTTTAGAATCCTCTACCCTAAAAGAAAATGTGGGAAATACAAAATTCAAGCTGGTTTTGATGGGGCAGGGGTTGGGAAAACAATGGCAAAATCCTTTGCTGCTCCTTGGAGAAGGAGAATTTCTGTAGGTTCCAGTACTTCTATTTTTATTTACTGCCACAGGACTCCCACACACTCTTAATTTAACTTCAGAATTCCAGGGTAAGGGAGAACCTGCTCCATGCAAGAGAAGGAGGCCACGGAACAGTCCTGGCTTTGTTCTGACCCCACCTTTCCACAGACAATAGTGAATATTATTCATTAATGTACTTTTCAGCTGTTGATGCGAGATGAAAATGCCTCCACAAAGAATTTGTGTGTTTAGCTTGAATGTCAGCCCTACATCTGTACAAAGAGCAAGTGTTGCCTTTGCATTCCAAAGCTGGCTGGTGTGGGTAGTTGAGATACACGTTCCCACTGGGGCACAGGCTGGCTGGAGAGGGAAGAGTGCAAGGAAAGCAGCTGCAGAATGGCTTGGAGGTGCTTCAAAAATTAAATCAGACACCACTGCAAGCAAATAAACTGTGCAGCTCTAGAAACTTATCCATTTCAAGCCCTGGAAATTCATCCCTTAAGGTGCTTTTTACCGTATCTTATTTACCAAAGACCTGTTTACTTAGTGGAGTCTGGAAAACTGCCAATGGACTTGATTCTATTACAGCTCATCCATGAACACCTTTGTCATCTATCAAGTACTCTGACACTCTACAGAGCTCAGCAAGTGACAACTGTTCAGGTTTTAGCACAAGTAAGACTCGTAGATAACCCAGATTTCCTCTGCATACACATCCATAAACACCACCACAAGCCTCACTTGATACTAGAAACCAAAAGGCCTCGATCCAAAGGCTAATTAAATAATAGTTGAAACAAGTGCCTGTGCCACTTCCCTGCACTGAAACCCTTCTGTGGTAGAGCTTCCCGGGACATGGTTTCATGCATCAATATTCCCACCGTGTGAAGCAGTGTTAGGGGTGCCTCAGCACACGTGGCTGGCTTTTGCCAAGGTACTCGAGCCTTCCCTGTGCTTCCAGCTGAGATCTGCAAGTCAGGACTCCCTTACCTTGTATGTTGTTGCTCTTAAAAAGAGGTAAAATTGCTAGGTAAAAGATGTCAGAATTGCCCATAATTCTGTACTGTTCAGTAGACATTTAAGTGCTTGGAAAGAGCAGTTTCCTGAACAGCAGCACAGCTAAGACATGATATCCTGTCCTCTCATACCTAATCATGTAGACATCTCTGAGGAATCAAAGTGATGATGTTCACACCAAGGGATGAAATACAGAATCAGTACAACCTGCAGCCGTTTTTTCAGTCATCACTACACGGAGGAGTTGGTTGTATTGCTAAGTGAGAACGCACATACCTCTAGTCTGTATGCAATTGTTTCCTTGGTGCAGACAGACAGCATTTCATGTACTGCTTTTCATTGAGTAACACAGTATATGAATAGAAACAGCAAGAGGTGAACTAGCCAACGAGGTTACAGAAGATAGGAGTGTTGGGAACAGTCTCTGGTATTTGCAGGAACAGTAAGAAAAATGCTTTTCTTCATTCTCACAGCAACTGCTTATTGCCACCCGTGACCATTACACGCCTACAGGCACAACTGCTTAATTACTGAGTCTTTGTCATGAGCATTACAGGCCTCGGTTTGTAAATGTGAGCTCAGTGCTGGCTACCAAGTGTGAGAAGCTTCTGGTTTTAAGTTTCTGGAGTATTTTTGATGCAGTGGTCTATACATTACAACAGCTTTTCAGGAAAGGGCTACGATACATTGCACTTAGAAGTGTGGAGCTATGAAGGACATTGACAACCTGCATCACAAGTCAGTTTCAAACCAGAGGGTAGAAGGTATCATGCAACACACTCGAGTCAGCCAGTTTGGGAAAGCTGCATGTGCTAACCCATCCCAGCAAGCATCACCAGTTAGAACTACGGAGCAGACAGCAAAGGTTGTCAAAGGTATTGCAAAACATAGGCCCAGCCAGTGACTATGAGCATTGCTTTTTGCAACACACAACTACCTCAAACAACATACTTGGGTAAAACGAAGTTTTTACAGCCCTACAGCAGTTAACCATTCAGATGCTCCTGTAGTGTGTGAACACACAAACACAAGGCTCCACTTCCCATTTAAGTGACAGAGGGTACAGTGAAAGTATCTTAAACTTTGCCACCTGAACAACAGAGAGCCAACACAAAGTAAGTGCCACCTAAGTAAGTTAGGAGAGGGGATGGGTTAATCTTGGAAAAAGAGAGAATTCAAGTAACTATTTCCTTTCACCAACGCCTTGTTTTCCAATTTATAATGAAGAAATAGCTTGTTATGCAATTTCTCACATGAAATGCTTGGAATAGAAATCTTCACCTGTTGCCAGAAGAAAGCAGCTGGACTATGTTATACACCTGGGATGCAGGATAGTATCTGTCA
This sequence comes from Psilopogon haemacephalus, assembly GCA_013396835.1. NCBI lineage: Eukaryota > Metazoa > Chordata > Aves > Piciformes > Megalaimidae > Psilopogon > Psilopogon haemacephalus. The sequence continues at coordinate 729,764 of VWZI01004060.1, read as the reverse complement.
AGCCATCTCCTCAGCACTGCTATCAACCGACCTTAAAACACACTCTTGCACAAGCAGACTGAGAATCTGGCCACAGGGTTTTTCCTAACATCTATCTCCAAGTCTGTCCCTCAGTGCCAAACTCTCTGGAGATTGTCTTGCATTCAGTGCTCTCGCCCAGCTCGGTTTTGCAAATATTTAAGAACACCACAGAAAAGCAGACTGAAGTTTCTCTAAAGGGCACAAGATACAAATGCACATAATGCACCACACAAAACGGTCACGAAAACTCTCAGTAATGTTTCTAGAGCCACCTGGATTTCTAATACTCCTTGCTGCTACCCAGAACAGTTAGCTCCTCATTTCCCAAACCTTTGCATTTTTGTTGTTGTTGTTTTCAGTTTAAAGCCAAGCATGAAATTACAACACTTGCAAGTACCATCTTGCTGGCTAAGTCAACTCTGGCATTCTAGCAGTCAGCCCTTCCTCTCAGTCCCACCCTTCCTGTATTTTGCTGTAGCTGTGCAGTTGTCTATTCCTCAGAGCTCACCTTGCCCCGCCGGGGAACGTGTCTTTCACCTCCAAAGAATCTGCCCAGCGAGTCAAGTAGACCCGAGTCTCTGTGCCTTGGAGATCCATGTCTAGCATGGTCTGTAGTGCTGGCAGAGGCCATTTTTGATCCGTACCGGAACGAGGAACGTTTTTGCGAAGCCATCAAATCCGAATTCTCCGAAGCTGCTGCACTGTCCTCTTGGATGGTCTGTAGCTCGTCTGACTCCGAGGGCCGATCTTTGAAGGTGTTGTCTTCTCTTCCTGGGGCATCTCGGGAAAAGAGGCGGATCAAGTGGGGGCGACCAGTCGTGTCAGCTGGGTTGGCCTCGGGCCAGGCATTCTTCGGGTCTGCTGTGCCTTTGGAGTCAGTCACCGCTGGGCTCTTGGTGGAGGTCCCATTGTTCTGATTCACATCTGCCTCTCCTGCAAACAACAAGGATGAGATATGAATACAGGCCTGTGAAAAACAGCCCCGGAACAATGCTGCTTTCTTTCCCTTGCCTTGAGATGCTCATTTCATACAAACCCTGGAATATGTGCGCTTGTAATGAAACTATGTTCTCTAGCAGCCTGTCAGAACATTAAGCTATCCTGGAACTGAAACCAGGATGATGTTCTCACACAAAATTTGCAGTAGTTCTAGGTGGTTTTTTTTTTTAATCATTATTATTATTACGTTAAATGGATTTGTAAATAGATCAAATAGCACAGCTGAAACTAACTTCATTTACAGGAAAGGCTGACTGATCACGAGTCCTTCAGTGAACAATCAAATTTCCCACAATTTTTCCCTTGAGGGCTGCAGGTCTTAACATGTGTTGGTTTTCTCCAAAATGGGGGGAAAAAAATAGAGAAAACAGTATTACAGGCCTGTGCCTACACAAGTACACTTGCCTTGTCCACAGTGTCAGAGCTTTTTGGTTTATCCCCATTTGGAATCCCTCGCTGTAAGTTCAGTAGCAATCAAACCAGCGTAATGAGGGGAGAGGTTTTTCACTTACTTAAGTTGTCCTCACTTCAAAAAGGCAGAGGATGCTAACAGTGACACATTCCAGTTTCTGACTGGCCTCCCATGGCAGCTTTTCTCCATGTATGATGCCAGCAGTTGCCATAGCATGTTCTCACTCTGATGCTGAAGGCCTAGAGCAACAGGGTCTGATTTGCATTTAGCACTTGCGAGAAGTGACAAAAGCAATTATCAGAAACTGATGAGCTTTCAGCCAAGAAAGGTGCCAAGACAGACCTCTGTGCCCTCAGTGAAATGTCTGCAGCTTTCTCCACAGTTGTGTTCTGATGCAAGCAGTAAAAGATGTGAGAAGAATCAGCTGCTGCACAATTAACCCTTAAACTGTAGTAGCTCCTTATTTATGGAGGTTTTTAGAGCCTGTGCTGTTACTCCTACTGTCCTAAAGCAAACTGCACCCACTGACAAATAAGCCTTATCTCCAAGGAACACCAAAAGACTGTTAGTAGGTCATTGCTTGACAAGCAACCTTGAGGGCAGACACACAACCATTCTGTGTCAAAAACATTTTTGGAGTTAATGGGGCTCAAGATCTCAGAAATAAGTCAGTCATATGTTACCTTTAGGGTCTTCTAATTGCCTCATTACATCCCCAATTGATTTGGCCCTTGCTGCCATGGGAGAGAGAGAGGTTCTGGCAACCACTGTCACATTCTCAAAGGCTCAAGTACTTTGCTGATTCACCAGAGCAATTTTAGACTTGACACAGTCATTTCATTTGATTTCGCCCACCCACAGGGCACCGAAGAAACCTTTTCTCAGAACTGAGAACAACTGCAATAATTTGATGGATAATGACACAAGACAGTAATGATGGCTTCTGCAAATATATAGCAGTACTTAGGGTACAATTTGATGTAATCAGTCTGCTACATTATTATGTTTTTTTAATAAAAACATAATGTGCAGTTTTGCTATGCAGCTTCTTTTTTTTTTTTTCCTTCTGTGAAAACTACCTAGAAAATACTGGGGAACATCAAGAAAACTCAAACATCGAATTCAAAATTCAAACATCTGGAATTATTCCTCAGTAATACAATTATTTAACTGACACTACCTGCCAATGAAGACCTCAGCAGTGGAGGAAAGGAAATTATCTGCAGGCAAATATATAGCAGTACTTAGGGCACGATCTGATGTAATCAGTCTGCTACAGTTTTGGTTTGTTTTTTTAATAAAAACATAATGTGCAGTTTTGCTATGCAACTTCTTTTTTTTTCTTCTATGAAAACTACCTAGAAAATACTGGGGAACATCAAGAAAATCCAAACATCTGGAATTATTTCTCAGGAATACAGTTATTCAACCAACACTACCTGTGAATGAAAACCTCAACAGTGGAGGAAAGGAAAATACCTTCTTGCAGGCAATATTGGGATTTGGGTTTTCCTGAAAAGGTGCTTTCAAACTTATCAGAAACCGTTCAACTTACCAGATGATTTTCTCAGTTGAATGAAAGAGAGAGCAATGATCCTGGATATATGACACGTTCTAGAACTGCAAAACACTTTTAAACAGTAGCTCTAAGCCTAGATTCTATACCATAACACAAATCCATTCAAGGACAGAAAAAGGAGAGCAAACAAAAGAGATATTGTATTTAATTAGATGCATTAACAAAACACCAGAGCATCTGCATACTAATATTTTTTTATAACAGTTGTGCTTTGTGTCACTGAATACGGGTATTGGTAAGCAACAAAGGCTGGTATTTGTGCCACAAAAGTAGCTTCTCCCAGTGCACACCCAGTAAGCTATAAAATGTAAATCTTTCTGTATTTCTTTATTTATTTCAATAATGAAAGCCCACACTTAAGTTGCCTCTAGATTTTCTGCACGTTTAAGTCTTCTCTAATATTAAAAATATATATATGACACTGTTAATATCTGAGCTAAGTAATCAAAGTGAAACAACATTAAAACCAAACTCCTGCTGCCTCTAACAAGGGTTAGGCCACATGTAAATATTTTCAAAACCACTCTGCCTTAATGCTTGCTTAGTAGTTTATCCCATTTCTTAAGAATCAAAGTAACATTTTACATAAGCCTCTAATTATCTGGGAGCTCTCGGCCCTGTGGTTCAAACCACAGCTACCATCAAGATGATGGGAACGTGCTTCATACAATCTGATGGGGGTCCTCAGATACAATACCACTTGGAGCTGCTCTAGGATAGTCCTCCTTTGTGCATACAGAAATCTGCCATCTTCTTTCACGCAGAGAACAGCCCAGAATGAAGCTGTTAAGCTAACAGCTGGAATGTGTTAAGTTTAATGTGCTAGGGATTACAAGATTTTCATCCTCTCCCACTCCTTTCCAGTCTTGCTTTCTTGCAGATACTTGTAATTCCTCACACATTTTTACTGCTGCTCTCTCTACAAATGCTGTAAAATAAATGAGGAAAATGAAGCTGATAAAAGCTGAAGCATATTCTCCTATTTTGGCTTCTCAGGAACTTAGGTCAACAGCCACAGTAAATGGTAAATATTGATTGTAATAATACATAGCAGCAGCTTAAATATTTGTAGGGGATCTTAAGAATTAAGTATCATTTACTCACTGCAAACACCTCAAAGTACATCATCAAATTCATAACACTGAATACCTGATATATTTCATTGTACCTAGAGATTGCTGTGACTGATTATTTTTTTTTCTGGCCTTGATGTCCTAGGGTATGAAGATGAATATTTTTTTACTTAACTCTCCAGGGACCTTTTCTATCAGCTTTTCATTTTAGCTTAAGTCATGCATATTTATAAAGCAGTGCTCTTTAGTACATAAAATAAAATAAAATGTGTATTTGTCCTTTTCTGCTATGGATTTGGGTTTGGTTTTTTTTCCCTATTTCTTCTGTAAGAAGACAACAGTTAAATATAACGCACCACAGTTCTCAAGTCAGCAGTCAGGTATGTGTAAGTTTACTGAAATGCTGATGAGTAAACATCTGGAATTTGTACTGACTTACCTGGTTTTAGACACTTGAACAACAAAAGGTTACACCTAAAAAAAAAATTACTCAGCTTTGTAGCACCAAAAGATTTCCAGATCTACAGTAAGCTCTAGTACTGAGGCATATGTGCAGTGTATTAGTAATAATTTGGCTTGCATTATTTAAGAGGGTGAAACCCACCATTCTGGAACACATGGCTTTTAGCAACATCCTGCTAACAGCAGGACATCTGAAGGGATGAGAATGACAGCAAATGCACATCCATCATCGCTACTTCAGAGCTGCAGCTGAGGGTGTCTGGGTTCCAGCTCTGTGCCAAGAGGCTGGAGCACCTCTGCTATGAGGATAGGCTGAGGGAGCTGGGGTTGTTCAGCCTAGAGAAGATGCCAGGGAGACCTTAGAACTGCCTTCTAATACCTGAAGGAAGCTTGCAGGAAGGCAGGAGGGGATTTTTCACAAGGATGTTTAGTGACAGTACAAGAGGGAATGGTTTTAAGCTGAGAAAGAGTAGGTTTAGACTGGATCTCAGGAAGAAGCATTTCAGTACTGAAGTGTTGGGACTCTGGAACAGGTTGCTCAGGGAGTTTGTGGATGCCTCCTCCCTGAGGGTGTTCAAGGCCAGGCTGGGCGAGGCCTTGAGTAATTGAGTGTAGTTGTGAGGTGTCCCTGCCCATAGCAGGGAGCTTGGAGTAAGATGATCTCTAAGGTCCATTTCCCAACATTTTGCCTTTCCTTTTTACGCAGTTAAATTCTCTAGGAAAAGGACCCTAAGGAATTGTTTTGCAGGAAGTAAAGCATGAGGCATGGCCTGCAGCCCTAATTTAACACTGTCATGAAGTCACACACTTCCATTTTTCCTGCACTATCACATGCTTTACTTCAGACTCTAATGTTCTTGAGTAGACAGGACAGTGGAGCCTCACTTGCGTGTAAATGAGGAGGCTGAACGTGTCACAGTAATTTCACACAGTGACCTACTACAAAAAGACCCAGGAGCAAATAAAAATCGGGCCAATTTAACACAATTTCCTTGGAAAAAAAAGATGCAACTATTTGGTGCTCAGCTGTGTCAAAGGCAAGTGCAGCAAAACCTGTTCATCCTGCAGACCAGTGCAGATCATCTGTCAGAAAAGCAAGGCAAGTGCTGACTTTGAGCCAGAGCTCTACTGCTGGAGATGGCATTGAGGAACAGTGTGCAGCTTAGCATGCAGTGGGAGTAACCACTGAACAGAGGAGAAGGAAAGAAGGGGATGAGAGAATAGATGCAAACCAAGTAAACTGGTGCAAAGAAAGGTTGAGCAAGCAGGGCCATGGCTCTCCTGGCCATCTGGAAGAGAGGAATTACCCAATCAAAATCCTCAGACCGTTCCAACTCTCTTCCTTGGGCACCAGCAGGAGGTTTAGACTTAGTCTGTAGTAGAGCTCACAGCAGAAAGAAGTGCCTACAGCCATGAGGCTATGCAACAGGAGTACGTTGGGAGGGGGGAGGAAAGAATTACGTCTGCATTGTTAAATCTGAACAGCAAAGCTTGATTCATCCTCGTTATGGTAAGACAGTGCAGACATGAAATGGCTCTCAGCCTAACTTCACTAATATGGTTAGGAGGCAAAATGCCATCAGGCATTTCACTTCACAGATCTAATTACTGGGTTTGTCTGATGCTTGTCAAACTGTTGGAAATCAATTTTGAACAAATATTTCTCTTTGGAAGAGATGGCATGCAGCATAATTGTGAAACAAACAGTTGGTCACAGCTCTGAACAGGGCTACAAACCGATCTGCTGGTGCATTTAGCCTTTACACAAACATTTTCTTTCCCCATTTGCTAGCAGAATGAATGCAGAGAGAAGTGCCAGCGTTGTCTCGTAATACAGATTCACATGAGTTAACTCTCCTACTGCAGTCAGCCAACAGATTGCTTCCATTACAGCTCACTGCCCTCCCTCTTTACCAAAGCTTATCACTTTCAGGGAGAAAAAAAATCCACCCACAGGCACAATTCCTCTGTAACTTCAGAGTAAATGAAGGGAGAATATTTTTCTGCACACAAAACTTGACTTTTCCTATGGGCTAATGAACCTGTAGACCAAACCTCCACAAAAATAGGAAGCTTTCTGCCAAGCATAACATGCACATTTTAAACTTTCCTCCCTCATGGCATACAGTAGATATTACAGAGCACATAAAGCTCTTTACCAGGCAAGAATGAAAAGTTGTAAAGGTTTCCATTGCCCTGAGCTCAGTACCCTTCCACACTGATCAGATGAAGCAGAGAATAAAGGGGTCTCTTGTGGCACAATTTTCCTTACAATAAAACTTAGTACTAAAAACATAGTACAAAGTGGAAACCCTTACCCGGCCCAATATAGACTGACTCATAAATACCTGGTACTACAGAGTTGTATTTACTTCTGTTGAACACAGCTGAACAAAAGACCAAGTTTAGGTCAATAAAAATCACTGGGCAAGCCTGTGGAGAAAGTTTCAAATGCTGTTGGTAAAGCACAACACAATTTTAGAGCTGACATTTAGCCTGCATTGCTGTGGACAGATGAATGGAACTTCCACATAAAATTTTATGAGACAAGGCTGACAAATGCTGCTATTCCTGATGCCTCCTGCAATACCAGTTCTCAGCAGCTCTCTGCAGGCAGCATTTTGCCCTGAGAGCTACTTCTTGACTGAAAATAGGTCAGACAGGGTCTGGTTATTCTAGACCTTCATTAATACCTAAGTCTTGGCCCAGTTACTTTTAGACTCACAAAAGAACTCATCTCACCAAGTCCTCCTTGGCCCTCTCCTGCTGAAGAACAGCCATCAAGGATGCAGAGCTTGGCCCTGAAGCAGAGCTTGCATGAAAACACAAAAATGTTTTGATGGAAAGGAGGGAATTGGCAGATGACATCCTATTATGGAAATAGCCATCTCTGCAGCTTTAGCAGGAGGAAGGAGTGACACTATGCCTGTAGTGTTTATGCTCACATTTGGAAGGAAATAAATACTGCATTCACTCAGGTAGAACAGGACTATGAACTTCTTAGCATAAAACTACGCTGTAAGAAACAAAAAACTGGATAGAGAATGACAGTTCTTTTAGATACTAAGTACTACAGTATGAAAACAAAGTGCAATTCCTCTCAATTTATGATACTAACCTAAAAGGTGTAATCCAGATATGCTGGGGGAAAAAAAAAAAAAAACCACACAATGAAAAAGCAACCTTGAGCATTTGAGATACTTTGGCATCATTTCACAAGTAGTAGGTAAAAGACACAAGGAAATCTCTCCAGAAATGAGAGCAACCTTCTTTGCAAGGGGCCAGTCAGCGAAAAGCTTGCTGGCTGCCAATGGTGTAACACTAGTGCTGTTCTTTTGACACTGGCATAAATAAACCTTCCAAACTGACTTGACAGCTTTTTTCTCAGTTCCCTCAGTGTACCAAACAGGAGGTCTTGTTGCCATCCTAAGATGTGCCACTTTCAGAACTTGCCTCAGAATTCTCAAAGCTCAAGAAGTGAGGCAAGAGAAAGCTACCTGTGAAATAGTTTATCCTGAAGACTGTCAGTGTGAGAGAGAGAGGTGATCTGCCAGAAATATTCCTTACTGCATCCAGCCACTGCTGCATAGGGGCAGTCAAAATCATTCAATCCCTTGCTTGGGAGCCAGGAAAGGACTTTTAGATTGTAAGTACTGGGCCTGTTGTATGCATTGTTTGTACAAGCAGTGCTAGGTTTGGTCCCTCAGAAACTGGTTAAACTAGAATACATAAATACACTCTCTCAATACGGCAGCAACTGCTTCAAGGTCATATTTATACTGAGGCAAACTGTAAAATTTTACACCACACAACCAATAAACTATGTCCTTCAACAGCAAGTACCATCTGCTTTCCTAGGTTTGCCTCTTTCAGCTCAGGGACCCAGTACTTAGAGGCTAAAAGATGAACACAACATTGAAGTCAATGCACATTTATTTTGTCTATAAATAACAGTGCTGGATTACGAAGTGATAACAAGCATTAACTTTGCAAGTTCATCAGGGTAATCAACAGCCTGGGTTTCTTTTTTTACTTTTTTCCTTCCCCTTGAATTCTTCCTAGACTTGTCCCAGACAGTGTGTTCAACATCTAACTGTGAACCACTGCTTGTCACAAGAGCACTGGGCTTAAGTGCATCCCTGAAGCGTCCCTCTGCAGTAAAGCTAACAAGAGTGCCCTTGTCACCAAACATCCTTTGGAAGAGGGATCCCTGTAATGGGTAGCACTGGTGCTGGGGGGAACTGTTGCTGTGGTACCTCTTGGTAGGGTAATGATAGTGACTTTTTCAACTTAACCTGGTAAAGGCGCAAGAAAACACCCAGGGATGTGACATCTGGCTGGAACAATGACACTCCAGTAAACATGCCTAAGTCTTACCTTGTGAATTAGCCAACAGCACCATGATTTTTGGTTTTGCTAACATTTTTATGACCTGAGAGGGCTGGTTCCAGGAAACATAAATATAAAATAAAAAACTCTAAACCTTAAAAAACCCACAACTTTGTAGTCCTTGCAGCTTGTGTTTAGCATTATTGCTCCACTGAAAGCAACTGAGCTTTATAGTATCACTGTGTAAAAAGCAGCAATCCTATCTGACTCTGAGATGTTTTGATATACCATCACCAGGGGTCCTCTTGCTGGAAACCAAGGCACACACAACTCCTAGCATCTGCATGTCAAAGCTGTGAGAACACTTGCAGTAATAACCCAACATCATACTCTGTGCCCTAAGCCTGGATACTAAGAGGGAGCACATGTGGTTGCTGCGGGCTGAAATGAGGTGCTGCTGTCTGGGAGCCATGTTTTAGACTTGATGAAGGAAAAACAGTACCAGACTTTCCCTCAAACTTGTACACCCTGCATTATTTGTGTCAGGCAGAGGCTGAAACAGCCATGTCCACTCTGGCCATTTCAAAGCAAAGAGATCAGAGCAAGCCAGTCAGCAATGTGTTTCCAAGCACAGGAGCTGCAGCAGTAACTGCACACCAATTCTGTGTGTTCACCTGTTAGAGATGATGCTGAAGCTTAAAACCAGAAATACAGCAGACTTGTTTTTCCTTAAAACTACTCTAAAAGCCATACCAAATTTAAGACAGAAGAAATCAGCTAGGAAGGCTATTACACATTGTCTGCCACCACACTGAGCTTAATTTTCTCCTCTTCCTCTGTTCTAATGGGTTTTTAACAGTGTAGGCTCTCTGCACTTGTATTTCTGCAACTCAGTGGTGCATCTTTGTAAGAAATTACCTATTGAGGTCTTGTAGAAGTTTTCTCGTGAGCCATCTGCTGCCTTCACCTAAGTGCACTAACCAGCTACACATAAAGAAAGTCACCAATTTCTAAGCACGTGGCACAAAACACAGCAAAACAAACCCAGATCTGGACTTCTTTATCTTCCTCATGGCTGGGCAAAGGCAGCGCATTTAAGAAACAAAATATGCAATTAAAAAGAGGCATTCCAAAAAAAAGCTAAAAATATCCCCTGTGGGAAAACAGGGTTTGATCTCCAGATTGCAACGAAAGCCAATCCACTTGCTCCCCCCAAACTGCCTTGCACTCTGCATGTTTTGCTGGTGCTGGTCCCTTGGCTTATCTGCGCTGAAGCTGATTGACAATGAAGCGCTGAAAGGAAGCCCACGCCTTGAGCCTACCATTGCAGAGGAATGCAGCAGTGTAGGCCTGGCCTGCAGCCTCTCTCCCTTGTTTTCCAGGGCTTCTGCCATTGCCTCCATTTGCTGAGGGTTACAAAGGAGAGAGCACAGAAAACAATAGAGCCTGTGGTTGGAACCAGTGGGACTTGCTATGGCAGAAATTTGGAATCTATGAGAAGCATGTGGCAATTCTCCACACAGCCTGCAGAGAGGCTTGTTTTTTTTGTTGTTTTTTTTTTTAAAGCCTAACCAAAGAATTTTATCCACCCACCAGTCTCAAGGAAAAACGTTCCTTTGTGTTACTAGAATATATAGGTTTGTTTTAATCTTGGCTACCTCACGAAGGATCCTCCCACAGCAGAGTGAGTTTGGGCATCATTTGTAACGAACGGCTTCATGTGCTGAGGAAAAATTGCATCACCTGTTCAACCCGTCAGCATCTGTCTTCTTTAGAAATCATGCCATCAAATATACACCACAGGGCATATCTGCCTGGAAGAGACCTCAAACATCATCCAGTCCAGCCTTCGACCCAGCACTGAAGGGTCACCACTAGACAGTGTCCCCGTGTGCCAGGTCCACACTGCTTGAACTTCACCACTGCCCTGGGCAGACCATTCCAATGTTTGATAACCATTTTGGTGAAGAAATATTTCCTAATGTGTAGCCTAAATTCTCCTGGACCAGCTTGAGACCACTTCCTCTAGTCCTATCACTTGACACTAAGGACAAGATGCTGACCCTCTCCTTGCTCCAACCTCCCTTCAGGTAGTTGTAGAGAGCAGTGAGGTCTCTCCTCAGCCTCCTCTTCTCTAGACTGAACAATCCTGAGACCAGTGTGAAACAAGGACTGCTTGATCATTCATCCTTTCTGCTATTCACACTGCCAACCCCACCTGGCTACAACCTCCCTTCAGGTAGTTGTAGACAGCAATGATCCTAACAATATATCCAGGAAGCAGAACAAACTCTGTGGCACTGTGGGAATTCCACTCTCTATTAAAAAAAACTACCCAAAAAATGACACAATTCACTGTTTAAAGACATATACACGTAGTATTTCAGTTGGATTTTACCTGAGATACAGTATGCTCTTAGTCAGAAAAAACCCAGGAAATTACTAGGAAATCCCCAAACTGTTAACCTAGAGATGCAACAGCCTGCGAGACAACCATTTGTCAAAAAAAAAAAAAAAAGACTTCTAATATTTTAGCATTTAACCTCAGCTACTCTAGGTTAGAAACTCTACCCTGCTCTCCACCATTACAAACCACTTCATGCACTTCTAAATATGTTAACAAACCTGTTCTCACCTAGACTGGGCCCCCAGCAAAGTGATTTTCTCTTCACTTAGGAAAAAAAAAAAATCAGAATCACTGGTGTTATATAAGGGGGGTGGGGAGGTTTACTTAAAAAAAAAAAAACCACCACCAAAGCAGCACTTTTTTGCCCTCGACAGAACACTCGTGAGCTGCACCCCAGTTCTAAATGTGACTCAATGCTATACGAAGAACAATGGTGACAAACTGTATAAAACCGCGGCAGTGATCGATGGTACTTTGCACAATATCTGCTTTTCAGCAGCAGCATTCTAAGAGTGAAAAACTGCTTGCACAGTACCAAGCCTTGTACCAGTTCGTGGGAGTTACTGCTATTAAAAAACAGAAAGAAAGAAAGAAAGAAAGAAAAAAAAGAATCCACAAACTTTATCTTGCTATTCAAGTACGCATAAAGTCACTTTGTGTGATGAAGAAAACACTCAGCAGAAAGAGCTGTTAGTCCTGGAGATTTAAATGGTGCCATGGTTGAGCTACACATGAACTGAAATGTTTTAAAAGGCAAGAAATGCTATAAACACATTTTTCTAAGTGTAATTAGTGTGTGTTTCTCTCTATCTACCCCGTGAGTATGAAATGAGGAAACCCACAACTTCTTGAGTAATACACAAAGAGCCCGAGAGTGATTCAATAGGCTACACCAAAAGGACTATCAGAGGGTGGCATTTGTGCACAAAAGTTGCACGTTCCTGGTTACCCTAACTGAAGATGCAGCCCCAGGAAGCCAGGCAATGTCATGCCTGCCTTCTGCACTCACAGCCCAGGCCAGCAGAAGCCATGACACAGCCCTCAGCACCATGCTGATCCCAGCCAACAGACCTGGCTGACACCTTGGTGCTGCACCAGCCTGGGACTTGCAGCCTCCAGCTGGCAGCTCCTCAGGTGCAGCAAACCTGTGCCCACCTGCAAAAGCCTGAACACTTCTCCATTTGCACTCATGCAACAAGAAGCATGCATGTGTACAGGAGCATTAAACCCAAGCCACCACAGGCTTCTGAAATAAATGAAGATAGCAACCCTGCCTCTGCTTCCTCAGCAGAGAGTTTTCTTGTTTTTTTTTTTTTTTTACCTCCTGGGAAGCTGTACAGACAACTCACAAAGATAAAAACTGCTTTGTAGACAGAAAATAGCTCTGTTAATCTTATCTCTGAAAATAAAAAGTCATTTATTTCCCAGGTAAACACTTGAAGAACATTTCTGTAGCCACAGATTGTGATTGTGTGGCAAAACACAAAGTTGGGTTTTTTTCTATTCACAGCCTGTGCTGTCCCAGAACACGATTTAGCATCCTTTTTTGAATAATGCAGCTAATGCAATGTATTTATAATAAAGCCCTTGCTGTTGGGCTGTTCAGTACTCCATTTAGGATGTAATCCATCATAGTGAATCCTGAGAAACCCTGATAACTGCCAAGGGGGTGCCACTGACTACAGAAGCCCAATGTGCTGGAAGAGATTACAGGAGAATCATCCATGCACTTCCAGATCTGGGTTTACTGAGAGGCTCTTTTTTTTTTTTTCCTCCTCACTCAAAGCCTGAACTATTGCAATCAGGAGAGGATGGTATAATAAGAGGCAATTTTAAAAGAGAGTAAAAGGGAAAAGGCTAAGTTCACCTTCAGTAAGTGTGAAGAGTAGTCTGAAAAACCACATGGCTTGAAAAACACATGAGCACACCAGCAGGCTCTGCAGCACCTTCCCACCCATACAGCTGGGAGTTTACCTGTCCCATTTCAAGGTCAGCTCTGCTACAGGACATCTGGAACCCAGGCTCAGGCTGATGGGGAATAGCTCAGTTGAGAGAAGGACCTGTCAGAAGCCTCCTGGTTGGCTGGCCTGGAGTCGTGGTTCAGCTCTGGCTCTTGCCCAGCCCTGACCTGCATCAAGACAGTGCCCACACCTGTCCTCAAGTCTTGCTGCCAGCTTGCCTAGCAATCACCAGACAGTCTTCAAAACTCTGACAGCCATCTCTGCTTCTGCTCTTCCCCCTTGCTGGGGGTCCCTGATGTGCCTGCCCTACCTGCCTTGCTGGCACCTTGAATCCCATCTTGCCCTCATGTTGGGCAGGCCACTCCTGCTGCTCCACAACAGCCTGAAGGCATCCAAACACATAAATCAAACGTCTACATTCTTGAGTCCTCATTATCTTTGCCCTTAAAAAAAAACAACAAACAAAAAACCCCCACACCACCAAACAAACAAAAAGAAGAATAATCCATGCTCAATCTGACGAGTGTAAGAAAAACAGAGAGTTCCACCTCATGCCCCATCTGCAAAGTCAATTTACAGAATTGCCTTCAGCACGCTGAATTACCCTAACTACCTGAATAAAATGAGACACTCAGGAGGTGTTCAGTCTCAAGCAGCAAAAAAAAAAAACAAAACTCAAAACAAACACTGAGTATTGCCCAAGGCACTGAAATGAAAGGAAAGCAATAACATCCCGATTAACAAATCAAAATACGTTTTATTTTAAAAGAAGATATGTAATTCAGAATTAGAACAAAAACCTGCACTTGCAAAAGCCTCCAGCTCTGGCTGTTTGCCTTTCAGAAAGTGTCACAACGAGGCACTTACTGAAACAAATCCCCTCCTTCCTACCCACACCTCCTCCTGACACTCCTTTTTCCTGACATTATATAAGGCAGGTCTATCAAGCAACAAAGAAGCTAGGAGAGACCTAATATTTGGAAGGGAAGAGCATCCACCCTGCTTCTCAGTTCACCAACCTTTGTATCCAACACATAATTAATACATAATTAGTTAACACAACCAATCTCAACTCTCTTGAGATATGCTGCGGGAAAAAAATTATATCTGTATGTGTCTAAGTCAGCAGAGACCCACAGACAACTGAGACAACTTTATGTAGCAACACCACTAAGTTGTATAAGCAAAAGTATTTTGTTAGCACAATCCTGCATATATGCACACACAAAAGTGATGCAATTAGTAAATGCCAGCTACCTACTGCATGAATAAAGGAACTGCATTAATAAACAAACTCTAAGCAAATGGAGAAACATCAGCAGAAGGCAAGGGTGGGATGTGTTCCAACACAACCCTGAGCACCAGGTTACCTCCTGCCACTGAACTCTGTCACAGGGGGCTTACACAGCTTCTCTAGCAGCATCTACACAAACACAAGCATCAAGCAGCAGTAAGCCTGCAGAAGGGTTAGTTTACTGGTATATTTCAACCCCTGAAATAGTAGTTTGTTGGGTTTTGTAAGTAAAAAGTTTGTGGGGTTTTAAGTAAAAACAACAACACAAAAAAGAAAAACCAAACAAATACAAAAGAAACAAACAAAAACACTAAAAAAAAAACAAACCCCAACTCATAACATCACTTGAAAAAAAACTAAACTAATCACACAGGAAAAAAAAAAATTAAAAAAACACACAACATTTGAAAGGGTCAGTGACTGAAAGAGGGAAATTTTATTCAAAGAGACTGTCTTTTCATGTTTTGTAACACCAAGTGAAACACAGCAAGAGGCTCTGCTTCTGAAGAACACTCAATGAATGCCACTGCACTTGAATGCTGACTGGAGAGATGCCACTGATGCCAGTGATACCAGAGAAACAGCTACAGCAATGTCTTTTCCTCCTCTACAGAAAGGCTGTTTGCCCTACACGATCTGTAACAAGTCTTTTTAAATGACTGAAGGTTTTTTTTACCTCTGACCCAGCACACACACATTGGGGACTACACATTTTATCTCTCTCACACAATAGCTTGATTCAGAACTAAGGTGATCCACGCTCGGAGTTTATCAGTGACATTGCTTTTGATTTGAGAATCAGCTATGTGCTTGATTAACCAACTTTTGTGTCCCACTGAGGATGTGAATCCTCTGGTGTTGTACCTGTCCAAAACAGAGCAACAAGCCATATACTCAAAGCTTTCCACCTGTGACTGTGGCTATCACGAGACACATGCCATGAATTTCACACCAAGATCCAGTTGCAGAAGATGGGAACATCCTGTTCCCCTCTGTCAGCAGAAGCATGCTCACCATACCTGTGAAATTATTTTGCTGCTCTTCTTTTCCTGCCCCATGCAGGCATAACAAGTAAAATTAACTGTTACATCTCTTCTTTCATCAGAAAAATGGGATGTATTTACCCTGATCTAGTTATAAAACGAGCGGTCTCTGAAAGCAAAACAAGCAAAACTGTGTTTTTCATTGTCTGGTTACTGCCTTCAAAGATTTCCTTCTTCGGGAAGGGATTTGTGTGGCTCTTCATCAGACTGCTTTTTAAAGCAAAACACTGATGCTTGTTAACAGGCCAGCTTCCAGCCTTGTCACTGGTATGCACAGGTTGTCTTGGTATTGAAGTCCAACGGGAACTAAAAACCAAACAAGCCAAGTGTGTAACCAGACTACCCTGAAAACAGGCTTCGTTTGACATGGGTGGTAGCTAATGAAGCAGAACACAGCAAGCTCTGATTTAGTATTGCTAACCTAACTAACCCTTCCAAATGGATTACAATGTGGCCAAAAGAAAAAAAAACCTGCAATAGATAGCAGTAGGAAAGGTCAAATTTGTGACTAGCCAAGTGAAACTGAATGCATCTGACAGCTGCTGTTGAAGAGCATGTGTCCATTTATCCATCTCACCTGGCCCTCCCCAGGATTATTCCTGGGAAACACACAGCTAAGGACACTACTACCAGCAGAACTGGAAAAGTTGACTGGCTTCAGTGCTCACCTGTCAGGTTAGAGCTCATATACAGACTGGCACCAGTTATTTTGACCTTCAGCTTTTCAAATAATAATACCCCTGTACCAGCTCCCAGATGCTGACAGTTACTTCACATCCAGAACACAGTATGGACGTAGCATTCACCACTAATGCTCCAGATTTTTCTAGCCCTTCCCTTCCATTTACAATTTCCTTCTTCAAGACTGAGCTGTGAATGTGAAAATGCTTTAGGATATTCTGCAGAGCTCACCCCTGTGCTTAGCAAATTATTTGTTACTTACAACACAAACGAGTTACGCTCTGTTAATTGTTCCAGAGGGCTTAAAAACACCTTTTGGGCACTTCAGGAAACCCACCCACGACATGGAAATTGTCTGCTTAACAATTTAGCATCTGCTTTTTTATTTTGTACTAGTTTCAGGCTCTAACACAGGGCATCATGCTGCCAATTTATCACAAATTTTCATCTGCTTGAATGTGAAGCAAGATTCTAACCCACAGGATACAAAATAATTTAAGAAAGAGGGAAAAAAAGGTCAGCAGCAGATTCAGACATCAAAACTGCCTGTCTACACGCTAAAAAATTCTCACTGCAGGGCACTGAGAGAACAGCCTGTGCTAAATACCCTCTGCAAGATAAAACCAAACCAGAGCAACTTTCCCACCCCCTCATTCTTCCTCAGGACCACAGGTTATGCAGCACTTTGTTGCTTTCAAACTCATTATTGGATGTGTTCTGCTCCACCAGGAGAAAATAATATTGGGAAGGGAGAAACGTTTGCAGCTTTTACTCAGCAGGGATCATAAAGCACAGCTTGTGGTAAACTCTTCAGCGTGTGATTAGCAAATCTGATGACAGTGGTGCAAAACTTCTTTTACTGTCCCTAAAATTTCTCCAAGCCAACACCTGCACATCCAGTGCCTAAGGCACCTAAGTACAGGCCTTTAAGCCAGATAAACACAAAGACAGAATGTGACAATGGATTATTGGTGGCTTTCTGAATGGCAAGATTCCAAGTAAAAAAAAAAAGGAAAAAAGGAAAAAAAAAAACACAAAACAACCAAACCCCAGACTACATCTTAATATATAAAATATAGGTATTTATATATTAGTAATAACCAAAAAGGAAAAATAAGCAGAATAGTGATGCAGCAGATGATTACCACGTAAGGTTAGCTATAGTGATTAAGGAAGATACAGCACCGATTGCCCTAATACTCTACCATCACCCAGATCCTGCTGGGGAGCCCTGGTTGCAGCAAGGATTTGGAGAATTCTTCCCAGCAACTGGGAGGTCCTACTCAGTGCATCCACTCATAGGTGAGGTCTCCAAAGTTGCTGCAAGAAGGTCCAGCTTTTTATACTGTTGAATAAACAAGTTTAGGTGACTTCAAACGTGGAGACATCTGACCTCACCCTCCAGAGATTCCTCCCACACACAGCCTGGCCAAGGCTCAGGGAGAAACCAAGGGAGTGCCTTTATCTATGTGATTTTGGCCACGCACCTCCAACACAGGGCTGGATGTCTGACTGCGTGGCCTTGATGGGCTGGTTCTAAATAAGGAAAGCTGAGCACACTCTCCTGATGTTTCATGCTCGCTAATGATTATATTTTGTCTGAGCTACATTTGTCACTAATAATCACAGATACTGCACTAACGAGCATTTCACTAATAATCACAAGCAGTACTCAACTCTCTTCAACACAATAAAGCAGATTAAATCAAATATCAGATGTACACACCTCAATTTGCATCCTCTGGCACTTCGACAATGTAAAATCTAGCGAGCTGTATGGTTCCTGATTATAAGCAGCTCAAAGCAAACCATCAAAGTTTGCCCCTGTGAAGAAGGGGAATGTTACCACTGTCCTACAGCCCCAATGGTATTATCTGTGTGAATAGTCCCTGTTAAAGATGTCTTTGTTAATGACCTACTAGAAAGCACAGCAGAATTTTACTTCAACACTTTAAAGCTAGGCAGAATAATTCAGTCCAAACAGAGCACAGCGACATCTTGAATTCTGCAAAGAAGGTGCCTCAGCTTGAGAATACACTGGTGAAGATAATTTGCAAGGCAGTGGAAAGAGAAAAAATAAAGTTTAAAAAATCTTAAGCTCAAAGCTGCTTCTGCCTTACACATGTTATGTGCTTCTAATTCAAAAACAAGTTTAACCTCTATCTTTACCCACAATAAGCTAAGCAAACTTCCACTGCAACATTTTCTGCTTGAGTAAAACCCAGAGTTCAATTTTTAATAAGCTAAACAAAACTATGTAAGAAATTCGCAGCAGCCACTTTTCTACGAAGAGATCTTTAATCTTTATGCAACTGAACAAACTTCTCATTAAACCAACTGATTCATTACAGCACAGACTACAAATGCCTCAATCTACACAGAGCTCAATTTCAGACAAATGAAGCTGCAAGCACTTGTCAGCCTGATTTGGCTCAATTTAAAAGCACCAAGGGACTCTGAAACAAAGCAGGACACAATACAGAGCACATGCAGGTAACAGCTGATATTGCATCTTTCTAAGCTAGTAAAAGCAAAAAGAATTATTGACAAACAAGATGCTTTAAAAGCAGAGGAAAAAAAACCTCTCTTGAAGTAGCAGCATCAGCAGGAAGAGCTAGTGAGGACAATAGGTCTTATATGAAATCCAAGGCTGAGACTGAAATTAATTTCCTTTAGTACAGACAAAATTGGGGTATAGATAAATGGTATAAACAGAAAAGCAAAAATCCATTTCTTGTTCCAGAGATGGTAATCTGGCAGCACCAACCACATCAACAAGGAGAAAAGGGGGCATAAGAATAAAAGCAAACAAAATAGGCCAGTAAAACTCAAACATGAGGCATATCAATACTAAGTTGAGGCCCATTGGTAGCTGAGAGCTAGCAGGTTTGCTCAAGATTATGCCTCTGCCCTATTTAAATCTCACCCCCCCCCCCAAAAAAAAAAAAGGATACTGCACCAGCAAAAAGTGTAAGCACCTCACCTTATTTTTAAACAAATGCAATTTAACATCTGCTATTCTTCTTTATAATTAAATGAACAGGTAATGTAAGTATCCAAAGGAACATAGAATATAAATATATAGAAGTATGCAAGTGAAGCTGAAGAAGGTCTGGAAAAAAATAAGTGGATCTGTAGGTGAGAAGAAAATACAGGAAGAAAGCCACTAAGAAAATTCTGCTTGTAAGCAAGAGTGGACAACAGAAGTAAAGCAACATAGGCACACACTGGGAGTACCTCACAGTGAACAGAGGTACACCAGGTTGGAGACATGAAACATTTAGAAAACCCACAGTTGGCAGTCCAGGACCTGTTTACACCAGGAGGATTTTTAAAGCGATTCGTGCAAAGCACACAGGCCAGAAAAGGGAACGAGAAACACCAAGAACCAGGCAGGTGACATCTTTAAAAAAAAAAAACAAACAACAAAAAAAAACCCAAACCTGTGGGTTAATATGTAAAAAATGCTGAACACTTCTTTAGGCATCAGACCATCCCACCAGTGCCAGGGATCTGGCCACAGCCTAGGTTGCATTCTTTGCATGCTGAAGTGGTTTAATTTGAGCTAGCACCAAGGTAACACACAAAGTCTGACTTTCTTCCTCCGAAAGAACTCATGGCAACCAGAGATCCTATTGTGCTTTGTTGTCACATAATTGTTAAAGAAATGCTTCCCGATGCCCTGTGAGAGGGGGTACTATCTCGAAAGCTCAAAGGGATTGTTCATTTGATCACTAAGCACAGTGTTATTCTAACCACTCATGCATGCAGAGAATGCCTCTATTCTTATGTTCCCCTGAGAGTTGAGATCATCTGAGATATGTCTGCTATCACATACAAAAAGGTTGAGGTAGAACTGCTGGCAGGACATTTCAAGTTGAGAATTTTCACAGAGGTGGATCTTCTTTGCTTGATTTTCAGAGCACAGTTGGGTTTGCTGACCACCAGGCTAATTTACAAGGTGCAAGAGTACCAGCAGACCCTTACTTTGTGATTTCAAACCTCAGAGTTCGTGCACTGAATGGTGAAGCAGTTTTAAGAAAACACAAAAGAGATGTAGACATGTATCTATGCCCAGATCCACCTCTCCCACCAGTTACAGGCACAAACCTGTATGCATTTAATTTAAGGCACTGGGTACAAGCAGGTCTCAACACACCAAACAAACCCAACCCCAACCACCCCTCCAAAACAAGCAAAGCCCTCTACACTCCAACTCCAAACACAAGGCTAAAATGCTGCACACAAAGATAATGTCATTAGCAAAGAACAAGCCCTGGACAAGACCAGCACACTGGTGCTGCTCTATTATTTTTAGAAGATGGTAGGATAAAGTTTTATTTCTGACCTCTTAAAATTTACAATATTCCATTCAAGCCACTAAGTCAGATTCACTTTAATAATTCTTGAATTGTTTTGTTTGGAACATTAAGTTGCTTACCTCGAAAACTACCCACACGTACACTGATAAAAAAACCCCAACCACACACACACAACTACTTCCACCACTTCAGCACAAATAGCTTCTAAACCAGAACTCGGACTGGTGCTATGTATTTAAATCTAGAGAGGACTGAGGGCACTTTCCCAGCTTGTGCTTCAGAGAAGCAAGGAAATCTCCCATCCATGCCTCTGCGCTGTGAGCACATCACTGTTCTCCAAATTAACAACCAGCCTAGACCCCACAAGGAATTAAAGAGATGCATCTAGAGTGCATGGAAGGACATAAATATGCCTCATTAAATTCCTCCCTCCCCTAATCTGAGTTGTACTTCTCCCTCCCTTTCTGTGGAAAAGACAGCCACCTTGCATGATTCCTTATTTGTTGTGTAAGCAATACCCTTAAAATAAATGCACTACTGTAACCATGGCACTTTAAGGAGGTCTGAAGGATTCTGAAAACCTACACCTCCTGCAAATAAACTGCAATTTTCAGAAAGATGTGACCTCATTTAAAAGCTCAACACCCAAAAGAAGTCAGGATATTTCATCACCTAGATGAAAATGTCATTATTTTGCACTGGTATTTTTTTTTTTCCCCTTTTACCATTATGGTTAAACACCTTCCCAACGTTCTAAGAACCTCCACGATGACTCCCTATTTGTTCTCCAATTATAAAGGCAAGTAAGACACCTTAATAAAACAAGGAACAAATATTTCTGTAATTCCCCAATGGAATGTTAGAGAACTCATGCTCTTCTTTAAACCAGGATATCCACCCCACGAATCTTCAAACACAGGTCTTTATGTTGCAGTGCTGCATGGCAACTATGCCACCAGGAGCAGATTTAACATAGACGGCGCGGAAAATGCTTCACATTTACATAGCTCACTGTGTCCAGCTAACTTATATCTTTTCCCCACAAGCACATTGTGATGATACTGTGAAAAACACAGGGATTTGACTAGAAAAGTCAGATATTTGGACATTTCAGCAGTGATTTACCAGAGGGAGGTCAGGAGTCAGTGCTAACTAGCGGAAGCAGTGTGCAATTCTGAGCAACGTGCTGATTTCAAGGCATTCAGCTCCACGTGCTTTCTGCTTCCTATTTTCTTGTTATTTCAGTCTCGAAAGTACCTTGCAAGAACATTCAGACTCAGAAATCCCCTAATGGGCATCTTAACTTTAGGTAGAGCTAAAAAGGATCCTTTTCATAGAAGAACCAAGAAAATAAACCGGGAAGGCCTTCGTATTTTCACTGCAGGAGGCGTTTATAATCAGCACGTATCAAATAAAAAGTGGGTGGGAAAAGTGTAACTCAGGAACTAAAAAGACATGTTTTACCCCTCATAATTGCTCAGAATTGAAAGAAAAAGTACAAGTCAGCGTTAAGAAAAAATATTGAGGAGGGCTGGAAAGAGAAATAATTTAAATATCTGCCTTCAGGGAGCAGTTACTCAGCATAGCTGCATCTGCTAGCTGAGCAGAGGACTTCAGGTACCATGGATCTAAGATCAGCATCTTCCCCAGTGAGCAACTTGGGCATGACTGCCACATAGCTCTCTTGGAATCAGTAGAGGTACTGTCCTGGAAGAGCAGGTGGTCTTGTGTAGGCAAGTCATGGCAAACAGAGTCACCACGTCCTGATAAACACTCAGGGAAGCCCACTGCAAAGAAGAAACAGTTTGTCAAGTGACAAGTACCTATTTTAGAAGCATCAGTGTTTTTATTTTGCCTCCGCTGAGTTCTGTCAAACCAAGTCTATTTACGGTGCCATTGCATGGTGGCTTACTTAGCTGTTCTAAAACTATCACTTTTGTTTCACGAACATATTCAATCACTTCTCCACAAGCAAAGGCTAGAAACAAAATCCTATTACTGGTCTTTCAGAACAGAAATGAGAACTCCTGAAAATTTCTTTTATCTGCAGCCAGTTTCTAAAAAGTCACTTGAGACAAACAGAGATTTAGAAGTACTTTGGGAACAACTCCATACATCTGCTTGTTTAAACAAGTGACTTTAGGCTTTAAAATGCTGATTTCTTCTGCAATTATTCTTGTCAGCACTACCAGGAAAGCTCTTATCCACGGTTAATGTCACACAGAGCAGAAATTTTAAGATGTTACAGCAAGAAAGATTTAAAAAAAAAAAACAAACCCACAATGGATGACAGCTACTAGAAATCACTCAGAGTCATTTAAAGTTCCTGTTCTGATGGAGATACTTCATATCCAGTAGAAAAATGGTTCCTTCGAATGAAGTGGGAATATTAAAAGGCCTAGAAAAAGCCAAGCTTTTCACTGGCAACACAGAAGGAAAGCATAGGGAAGGCTCTAGAGAGGGAGCCTGATCTGAACAGCACTGAAAATAAAGAGCAGCATTATCTTGGCTGTTCTCTGCTCCTCGCAAGGCTTTTAAGCAACTGCAGTCTTGTCACCACCAGGATGTTTCTGTCCAAGTACCAGTGTGTGCACACCAGTAAATACTAGTCCTTTTCACTTCTATTTTCCTCATCAAAAATAGATACCTCAGATGTGAATTTCTGCTCTGTGCCTCCTTGTCAGCACTTAAAGGGACACTGTCACACCCATAAACTGAACTATTGCACAAGTGCTGCCAAGCTATGTGTTTGGAGGAGTTAAGCCAAACCACAGTCAGCCTTCTTGAACAACACTTAACAGAAAGCCATAGCTTCAAGGATGGGTTGAACTTGCTGCTTGACATGGTCCAGGAGACCTGGAGTTTCACAGAACTCCAGGGTACAGAGACAGGAATGTCAAGGGGAAGCCAAGAGATGCCAAGCCCTGCAAATTTTCATTCACTCTTACAAATGCTCTGCGTGCCTTCTGGTTTTCATGCTCCACCAGCACTAGATTAATTTCCAGCCCTACAGACACAGTTGCAAACGTCATACATTAGGCTGAAGGACAATTTAGACTAACTTAGCACAGACATACAAGCATTTTGTCAGGGTCAGAACCAAAACATGCAGTTTTTACAATATGCTGTCATCCTCTACTCTCATAATCCACCCTTGGTGAGCTTATTGCTGGATCCCACTTCTAGAGCTACACCTATCACATACCAAGTCTGGTATCTTCTCAGAAGAACTGCTACTGGACAAGAGCATGCAGCTACAATGCCTTTCTTGCCATCCTGTCACACTCCTCAGGCAACAACTCAAACCTAAGAAAATCCACTGCTCTTTTCATACTCCATCCCACCACTTTGGCAC
Organism: Psilopogon haemacephalus; assembly: GCA_013396835.1. Classification (NCBI taxonomy): domain Eukaryota; kingdom Metazoa; phylum Chordata; class Aves; order Piciformes; family Megalaimidae; genus Psilopogon; species Psilopogon haemacephalus. Next base: position 705,826 of record VWZI01004060.1, on the reverse strand, counting down.
TGGAAGGACTGGTTGACGGGTTTTTTTTAATTATTATTTTTAAGCTCAATTGAGTATCTTTACAAAGTCAGTAGAGCTATATTGCAATATTGTCAATGAACCAGGCTTAAGTAGGGGCAGAAGTGGGAAGTACCACTAAAATCCAAGCCAAAACTGCTTGTCCATCTGATCCTGACAAGAAATTGAAATTTCACCTCATTGACATCACATGAATCAGGAAGCACCGACTTAATACTGACCCTATTCTGTTCATGAGAGTGAGACACTTACCCCTCTATCTCCTTCCACCCCTGGTTTCTATCTTCTGCACTGAGATAAGAAAAAAAAATCCTTCTTTAGGATCTCTCTCTCATGCCATGTTTAGTCAGGAGCCCAGTCACACAACTGAAGGTAATAGGATCAGTGAAGTGCTCCTTTTTAACCAGGGTAAGTGACCACAGAAAGCCTGAGAAGAATCCACTGTTTCTATGCAGTTCTTGCAACAGGACATTATTCTGGTTCAAATTAGGTGTTATGGATTTGATCCCAGAATTACCCAATGGAACCCTGTAACTCTTACTACACAGGAAGCCAAAGTAGGTGGGTTCCACATTGTCTCATTTTGTTTTAAGACTCAAAGAGATTATCAATCTCAACTGGCGTTTCTGTTTCTCCTAACAGATTGCAGAAAACCTCATTTCTGGTTCTCTTCTAGCCATTGCACTAAAAAGTGAGTCACACAGCAATTAAACTTTAATGACAGCATCTGCTGCAGCTAACAGGACACAAGAGTGGCTGGCTCGCAGAGAACTATTCTGCTCATTTCACTCAAACCAGAGCTGAGCATTTATTCAGCCTCAACAAAACTGGAAATGGGACAACGGCAACATCCCAGCTACTTTCTGCAAAATAAAGATCTTTCACAGGCACTTTTCATTCATTTACAGATAAAATCCTGCCTTAGCCAGACTGGATGGTACATAAGGTCAGTAACAAAGAACACTAAAGATGCTGTTTCTTGTGTGCTAACAGAATGCTCCCTCGGGCTGCAGCCTGCTAATGGGACAAAGGCACAAAATGCAGCATGAGAGGAGTAACTTGTTTTCACGGCTAACTAATTAGTCAAAGGCTTCATACTATAGTCCACCCAACAACATGTGACATTAGACCACCCTTAGCCACCCTCACTTCTACAATCAGCTACAATGTGTGCTCTGGATAACAATAGGGTGGTAAATGCCTATTGTGCTTCCCCCTCTCTCACATACAGACTCACTCAATAAACAAGGGGATAAAAAAAAATAAACATCAGCAGATCCCATACACTGTATAGCAAACATTAAAATAACGAATAAATCACTTATTACACTGCTACTGTGCTCACTAACTGCAGCAAGCACAGCCCACCAGCCCTGAGCTGCTAAAAACACATCAGGAAGAACTGTCTCAGGTCCAGGTCTATGCTAATAAATCCAGTTACAACTCCAGTGCCTGTGAAAGAAGAAAACCCCAAACCTCTGTTACGTGTGTAGCTTGCATGTGGTACAGAAGAAAAACAGAAAACCCCACAACAAAACAGAAAACTCACAGCAGATCAGGCTTGTCCAACTGTTCTTAAGTGCTTGTGCACTAATTTTATGGCTAACATCGGTACCACACTAAATGTAATCTAAAAAGTTGAGATGTTAGAGCAGTACCTTAATTACAAAGGCACATTAACTAGTTAGGAGCCCAAGAGCTACTGCTACCATTTAAAGCATCAGATGGCTGCCAGGAAAAAANAGAAAAAAGGTTGAATGTTACCATTAAAAAAAGAAAACCCATAGAAGTGAGCCATAATCAAAACTGTGTAAATCTGTACTTTCAGATCCTAAAATAACAAAGTCTCACCAGCTGGCCAACTGCTGCCTCTGAAATCCTGTGGGCTCCATTCCACCACAGCAGGTGGCTAATATTTGGCTTCCCTTCTCCATGTGTAAACTACTCACAGTTTGCAAAAAGCACTTTATGATATGCAAGCTCTTGCAAGAACAAGAGTTTAGGTGGGCACAAGAAACCTCCAAAAACACCAAAAAAGAGAAAGCGGTGAGCAGTACCTCTGAGATCCAGCAACTGCACAAAAAATGCCAACTGTGGGTTGTTTTCTTTTCTTATTAAAATGCAATTTTCCTCTTTCCATCTCAGACAACAAATCCACTCCTGCTGTTGTAATTTTGATAAACCTGTAGCATTTAGATGGAGGCAGACAGGCCAAGTATTGCAGGAAACTGGGGCAAAGGAAAGACATAGTGAAGGAGAGGAGAAATATGTGGAGAGCTGGAAAAACAGAATTATTACTTGGCTTATAATGAAAAACTACAGGAGACTAAATTCCCCTATTTACCTCTCATGCAAGAGGAAATAACTGCACCATGGTAATAACATCTATTTTAGGGCAATTTGCTGTCTCATCAGATTGATTTTTTTTCATGTAAGCTTGCCATTACTTTGCATTAAAGTCATATCTTGTGTCCCACAATTGATTGTGTTTACAATGAAAACAGCTTTCCAGTAAGAAGGTCACTGAACTACAGTAACCCTCAGCTTTTATCAAGATCCTGACAGGACCTCATCATCTCCTGATCAAGGCATTGCACAGCCAAGAGGTTCTAAATACCTTTTTCCTTGCAACCTGAAAGAGGAATACACATACTACAGTTCCCCTACGGAAAGCTTTTCCTCATTTCTAATTTTATGCTAGTTGAACCCTAGGCATCAATAAAAACCTGCATTTGCCCTTTTCCAAGTCAATGCAACAGACATTGCACCAAAGAAGGTCCAATCTCCCCAAGACTCAGAAGGACAGGCAGCTTGTCCCCACTGCTTTTGCCTCGCACTTGTACAGTGTCAATGGATCTAATAAACTTCTGAAGAGAATCTCTAGAATTTCTTCATATTTCTTTAAATACACAGCACTCTGCTCTGCAGCTCTCTTCTCTCTCTTGGGCTGAGATGTCATTCGTAGTCCTTTTCTGACTACATACTGGCTGCAGCAGAGAGCGTGCTGGCTACGTGCAAGTTTGACAGAAGTTTGCAGCAAGCAAGACATTCTAGTTCCACATCACAGATGCATATTCAGTATATGTCAGACAACAGAACTCTGTTGGGTGTCACAAGAAAATCCTTTCAAAGGACAAACAAAACTAGGTCTTGTTAACTCGGATTTCATAGCTACAAATACCATTACTATACAGACTAGATTTCTTTTTCTCTCCCATATCCTTACCTTTCTGCTCCATTTCTCCAGCCTATCCTCTTGTATAAAAAGCTCATTGACAATTAGCTCTCTGAAGCACGTGACATACCTGACTTGTTTGTTTCATAGTGCAAGCTTCACTGTTGGCAAGGACATTTCAGCTACACTCCAGTGTAAAAGTAAAGAGAAATGCAAAAAAGCCCTCCAGAATGCAATTCCCAAATCCACCTTACATGAAGAAGAAAATGAAGGCATTCACGTTCACTCACAGTGGTGGATCAATCCTTGTTTGTATCTACAAAGAATGTTCTTGGGGCTAGCAGACTTGAAGAGATCTCCACGCTTGGTTGTTTTGGACCACAACACCAAGAACCATGTGCTTGCCTCCACACCTGCCCCCAACTGACAAGGGCTGCAGGAACCAGGCTTTCTGTGAAAGCCAAGTGTTCCCAAATGAAAAATACAAACATACCTTCTGCAAAACAACACCCAGCAATGCCATCTATTCCATGCTGTGCCCGGGACAAAAGTTTCCCTTCCATGAAAAATTACATTGTCACCTGGTCCAAGACAATGCTAACCTTGGAGAGTGGGGAGACAAGAGCAAACCAAGAGATCTGTGCCTCATTTGCTGCAGAGCCTTTGACCTGGCAGTTCAGACACTGCGGTGGCTGCAGGGACTGGCAGCTGCTGCCACCGGGTGGCTCAGTCAGGAGGGACAGGCAGTGCGTGCAGGGGGACCTGGGTCCTCTGAGCGCCCACTGCACACCCACGCAGCCGGGCAGAAAAGGCAGGCAGCGGCCAAGGATCACAGGCTCAAAGGATGTCAGGGCTTGGAAGGGACCCAAAAAGCTCATCCAGTCCAACCCCCCTGCCACAGCAGGACCGGACAATCTAGCTCAGGGCACACAGGAACACATCCAGACAGGCCTGGAAAGGCTCCAGAGAAGGAGACTCCACAACCTCTCTGGGCAGCCTGTGCCAGTGCTCTGGGACCCTCACAGTCACAAGAAGTTGCCTCTTGTGCTGAGCTGGAACCTCCTGTGCTGCAGCTTCCATCCATTGCTACTTGTCCTAACTCAGGGAGCAGTGAGCAGAGCCCCTCCTGACCCCCAGCCCTCAGATGTTTAGAGCCATTGATTAAATCCCCTCTCAGTCTTCTCTTCTGCAGACAAAGCAGTCCCAGGTCCCTCAGCATCCTCATTGCCATCTGCTGGACCTTCTCCAGCAAACCTTTCCAGGTCTTTGTGGAACTGTATGGTCGGCACTCAAATGCTATAAATATGTCACAAGGACTGTGGGAATCTTCTGAACTGACAAATCAAATAACATTTTCTAGTTGTCCAAGTAACTCACCAAATACTTCGTTATCCTCCGAAGACTGCTGCATTAGTCTGGCTGCTTTCGGACTCTCTTTAGCTGCTTCCTCAACCTTGGTCTCAGCATTCTGTAAAACAAACATTTGTTCAGGTTGGGACTTCATTTATCATTATCAACCAGGAACATTCTTCAAACATTACATTCAGAATGAAAACAGAATCATTAACACAGAGGGGGTTGGTACCTTCACTACCTATATGGGTTTGCAAAACATTAAGGGAAAATACTCTCTGAAAACACTGATTTTTTTAGGGTTTTTTGGGGGGGTCTGTTTTAATCCGACTAGCAGACATAACAGGGAAGGCTGAAGAAGACATTTAAATAAGAGAGAGATCTCAAAAACTGTGTCAGACTTTTAATTTACCACCTTCCCTCCTCATATTTAATTTTCATTGTATCATTATCTTCTGTTGTTGACTTAATGAACTCAGAGATCAGGAGATTGGGCAAAAATATTTCTCCTTACAGAGCAAAGGTAAGTGAGCTAGGGAGTGCTTAGCAGTAGCCATCTTCAAGTCCTTAACCACCTTCCCTACTTCTGAAACAAATCTGCCAGTTTGCTACACGGCATTAGACTGGACCCAGAGGTAAATCAACAGCTCCAGCACTTACGCTGCCAGAAGCCAAAGCATTCCAATCCCTAGCTAGAAAAGAACAGAGAAAGCATAACCTGTGAAACACCAAGTTTAAAATATTTATATTGCTATGAAAGAGAAAGCAACTCATATTTCCACAATGTTTTATTTTGGTGCTCAGGAGAAATGTAAATGCAAGCTCACAGCAATGCAGACAGTAACCTGCATCTGCAGGGAACTGTTGAGTGATGGATAGGAAGTGACTGATGCAGTATTAAATGTTACTGGAAAGAGCTGACTGAGAGTTGAGTAAGGTACAAACGAGACGTGCAGCATGCCTGTACTTTTGAAAGGACAAATATTGCCCTACTGGAGCAGGTGCTCATTCAGAAGACTTTGTGTGACGTTTTGGAGAAATTACCTTTGCACAGTTTATCAATTCTGACTTACATTCTGAAAATGCTGCTCATGAAAATTACTGTTTCTGCCCTGAGAAGCGAAGCACACCTGCAGACTGTAAGCAGTCTCTTATCTCCCCATATTAATAGCCACGCAGAAGATACAAGATGACAGGTAGATTAAGTCTGTCAGGCTCTCTAAAGAACAAATACAAACTTAGGACATGCAAATTCATGAGACTTTGAAGCAAGACAACAAGCCTTCACAGGGAAAAAAAATTGAAGACCTCGTTGGAAGGAAGACCTGATAAACAGTAAGAAGACCTACAGGAATTTCTAGTGGATAAAAACCAGATTTGACTGGCAATAAACCTCCATATTCAGAGTAACAGAACGATGTGCAGATTGTCACAGGCTATTGCCACGATCTTGATAAACTAAACTGTATCCATAACAGTAGGTCATTCTCTTCCAGACTCAGAATTCTGCAAAACATTCTCAAGTCTTCCACTTCTGCAGTGTTATTCACCTAAACCTTATCATGCAAGGCTACCTCTCATTTACTATTCAAAATGTTCAAGCCACACCTTCAGGACACTATATGCATTGTCTCTTCTCAACAGAGCTAAGTGATCTTCCACACAGTTCAAGGGGAAATTAAAATCTTTAAATCATGGATGTGTGCTTCTTCAAAAATTTGACATAACATAAAAGCCATGGATCACTAAATCTGTCCAATGCACAATAGCTTCTCTAAATACCAAACGTTGCTGCAGTCAGCAAGACAGGGTCTAAGTGGTTCTTAAGAGTGATTATTTTGTATTCTGCATCCTCAGATCAAGCACTAACAATGTTGTTTTCATGAGAGCTGGAGAAGTTCCTTGTTTTCTTCCCAGAGACTTCTACCCATCTCGGTTTTCCCCTCCCGTACACTGTAGGGACCTTTACATGCACAACTTCACACAACCAAACAGAAGAGATACTGTGGCCAGCCCCTGTTAGCAGCAAGAATTCGTGGAATGGAAGTTGGACCTCCAAGTGGGTAGGGATCTCTTGGATCTGCATTAAGAGTTTATTCAGACATCTTCCTGAACTCGCCCACTAATTCTTCTTAACCATGGAGATTTTCCAACCTCCTTTCCACTAGAACAGAAGCTCATACACATACCAGCAAGCACCAGGCTTCTGGCACAGAATGTGAATGGTGAATTTTAACAAGGCCACACCAGCTAATTTGTACTCCTCAAGACTACTGCCACAATTCAGAACTGCATTCCCAGGAACTCCTACGTCAGTTCCTTCTTCAGTCCCCACCACTCATGAAAAGGATTCAAAACTGCTTGAGAGAGTCCAGCACAGAGCAACAAAGATGATGAAGGGAACGGAAGAGCTCTCTTTCGAGGAGAGACTGAGGGAGCTGTGGCTGTGCTGCTTGGAGAAGAGGAGACTGAGAGGTGACCTCAGCAATCATTATCAATATGTGCAGGGTGAGTGGCAGGAGGCTGCAGCCAGGCTCTGCTGGGTGATGCCCAGGGACAGGACAAGGGCAATGGGTAGAAGCTGAGGCACAGGAAGTTCCATGGAAACATGAGGAGGATTTTTTTTTCTCTGTGAGGGTGACAGAGCCCTGGAACAGGCTGCCCAGGGGGGTTGTGGAGTCTCCATCTCTGGAGATATTCCAACCTGCCTGGATGTGTTCCTGTGTGACCTGGTCTAGGAGGGGGAATGGACTAGATGAGCTTTGGAGATCCCTTCCAGCCCCTGACATTCTGTGATTCCCATTAATTCTCAGACACATAAAATAACTCTTTTAAATGGCAAGCTAATCACAATCATTATCTCCAGCTTTCTGGTATACTTCATATTCTCAGTTTTCATTTCTACAGACTCTTTACATTCACTTTCTAAAATGCAATACGAGAAATATCCTCTACTCCATAACTTCTGCATAATTATTTTTCTGTTCCTGTGCATGTGTGAAAAATTCTTACTTGAGGTAAAAGAATGAAAAAAGAAAAAAAGGATACAGTGTGAGGGAAAGAGAGAGGAGTATCGAGTTTGCAAAGGCCAGCTTTTTGTTCCTCTGTGCTCCAGCAGTACAGCACTACTGCTGCTAATGTCACCAGTGGAGAATTTCAAAAGAAGTTTCAAACAAAAGGATCCCCTCACTAACCCCCAAGGCAGAGCAGAGGCTTTTTGAAATAAGGTCAGAGATGCCTCAAACACATTATCCTGGCCTTTGTAGAAATGTACTCTATTTAAAAACCTTAAGATACTGAGCTGTTGCAGTAAAAACCACTGAATTTCAACTAAAAAAAGCAAGCTACACTTCCCATTACCGGTTCACACTATTTTGCAATGTGCTCCTCCCCATTTATGAGAAGCATTTAAAAATTACTCTTCTTTGCAGAGAAGTTCTTACAAACTGTGATAATGCACAATGTACCTTTTGCCTTTCTACCAACTCTGTTTTGCTCTGCTTAAAGCTTCCTGACCACACCGGGGTCCTCGTTTCTTACAACTGAACTAAAATGTCTTCAGCTCAGAATGCAGCCTATAAAGACAACTAATGGAGCCACAGGATGCTACTAGGCAGCTTTTATGGGTCCCCAGTGCTGGAGAGGGATGTTTAAGTAAACAGCAAGGAGAAAAGAAGTGATTACATTACTGTGTCCATATCACTAACAAAGCCTGATTCCATTTGGGAGCAAGGTGCTAAAAAGACCGAGTTCATTATTTAGCTCTACCAAGTCTGGTGCTAAACCATGTCCCGTAGCACCACAGCTGCTCAAGTTTCAAACACCTCTAGGAATAGTGATTCAACCATCTCCCAGGAGAGCCTGTTCCAACATTTATAACACTGGAACATACATAACATATAACTGATAACACTGGAACAGCAACACTCGATGAGCAAAATCAAAACTGGGTGCTTTAGACATCAAACACAACAGTAAATGTCATTCACAAACGGTGTTTAAGCAGATGTTCAGAGTTGTCTGCAAGAGCAACAGCCATCAAGACTGATACTTTCACAGTCCTCTCATCAGCTTTACTGTCTGCTCACTCTTTTCCTTTAAGCACTCATTTTAGCCACATGCTAAATGAGTACAAATATTACACACATTTTTTTCCCCTTTTTTCACATAAAGGATGTGGTTTAAGTCATAAAGACAACATTGATGCTACAGCCATAACTCTTGGTGTATCTCCTTAAGGGCTTAATTAAACAATGGCAGTGCCTAACCCAAGCAGACTACTAATTTTCAAATTAAGTCTTTCTGAAGGGTTTAGGTTGGAAGGGACCTCAAAGCTTATCCAATTCCAAAACCCCTGTGCCATAGGCAGGGACACCTCCCACTGGAACAGGTCACTCAAGGACTCATCCAACCTGGCCCTGAACACCTCCAGGGAGGGAGCAGCCACAACCTCCCTGGGCAACCTGTGCCAGTGTCTCACCACCCTCACTGCTAAGAATTTCCTTCCAGTTTCAATCTCCCCTCTGACAATTTAAACCCATTCCTCCTCATCCTGTCATTACAAGACCTTGTGAATAGGTGGGATGTGAGGAGAGCAGAGCCAAGGGGCACAATCCCCTCCCTTGCCCTGCTGCCCACAGCTGCTCTTGCTGCAGCCCAGCACACAGTTGCTGTCTGGGCTGCATGAACACTGCAGCCTCATCTTCAGCTTTGCACCAGCCCAGACCCCCAGGTCCTGTTCCTCAGGGCTGCTCTCAGCCATTCCCCACCCAGCCTGGAGCTGTGCTTGGGATTGCTCCCACCCAGGTGCAGGACCTTACACTTGGCCTTGCTGAATGTCATGGGGTTGGCTTGAGCACACCTCTCCAGCCTTACTCTCTTGTTTTGTTTTCCAAAAGCAAAACAAGAGAACAATGTTTTCCTCCACGCTTTAAGCCAACACAGAAGCACTCTCAGAAAAACTGCTGTGTGGAGTTACAATTGCATGAATATGATTAGAAGAAAAAGGGACCATTGTAGTACATGTAAGAAGCTAGCAAGCTGAAATATTAACCTGCATGTTCAATTGCTGAACTTTCCCATCTCAGAAAGATGCAGAACATTTTTGGGGAAAAAAAATATATACAAGCCTCAGTTGTTTACCCAAACATGCCCAGCAAGATGACATTTTGCTTGTTTATTTTCAGGCAACTGTTCAGCCTGTGTTTATAATGTCTAAATTGGCATTCGTATTGTACTGACCATTCTCAGGAGGAAACTAGCAACAGCAAAACAAACAAATCCTGATGAGCTGCTGCTGTTAATGAATGGCAGAGGTCTGTTTCATTAGTTGCCCTAACAAATGGTGTATGGAGTCTCCTTTTCTCCAGAGACTCAAAACCTGCCTGGATGCATCCTCGTGTGACCTGCCCTAAGTGATCCTGCTTTGGCAGGGGGGGTTGGACTGAGTGATGTCTGGAGGTCCCTTCCAGCCCCTAACATTCTGGGACTCTGCAATTAAAAAAAGAAGCAAGGTAGAGGAAAATAGGATCTGAATTGTTTCATTCAGCAGCAGAAGTATCAGGGTGTTTATGCAGTTGAGATAAATTCAGTTCAATGAGTGCATACTCTAAACCCCATCAGCACACCTGATCTCACCAGGGCCTCTATAAGCACTGGGGCTACCATTCAGAGCCTGACCTCAGGGAGTTCTGTCTGCCAAACACCTAAGTGGTTTGTCACACCAGTCCCACTGCCACCTTCAGACACTGATGCTCTCCTTCAGAGCACACTTACCCTCTAATGCAGCCCAGACTATACACGCAGATGAGGATACCTGCATTTGCATTTTGACTACTGTTTACCCAAGCTTTGCTAAAGTGGCATCTCTAACGCGTCCTGGTGATTTTACATGCCACCAGTATAGGCTGAAATGTTATCTTTCCTACATGTCAAGAATTTAACATATTCCTAACTTGCAGAAATAGTCACCCCGAGATAACTACTGCAGCTTACCATAATGAGCCAGTGCTAAGAGAAACCTTGAGAGACAGAGGAAATGACTCACTCAGATCTTACACTTTGTGCTTCCTCAGCCCCAAGTGACTCCTGGTTCATCAGTAAATACACACTATTACTCACCTGGAAATAGGGGAGGCTTTCCTGCAGAGCTAATTGCTTCCACTTAAATACACCATTAAAAAAAGACTGATCAGAAAGCCTTTATCAAAAGCGTCTCCAGACATCCAATTTGCTAAGATCCATGCTCCATAACATAAATGTTTCATAAGGCTATTCTCATACCATTTGAAAAGCACTGAGTAAGAAAGAAGCCATCTGCATTATACACAATCCCATTCTTTGGGAGCACTTTTTGGGGGCTTTGGGGTTTTGTTTGTTTGTTTTTTAATGGAACAGTTTACAGGGGCAGTGTTGTTTTAACAGTTGTAGCTACCATTTGCCAAATATACAAAGTCAAACAAAGAAATCGAGCTTGAGCAAAGACTAAGCAACAAAAGTTTCCAACTGAATGCAAAAAAACCTCAGATGTCCACCTTCTGATAGTTCTTTATATTGGTAGCAGAGAAGTGATGACAGTGAAAGAGCGATGTGAATGCAGAGACAGAAGAAATGGTAATACCAGAAGTAGGAGCTGTGAGCGACCACCTTGCCACTCAGTAAGCTGAAAAGCAAATAGAAACTGACAGATAAAAAGATGATTCATTTTATCAGAACTGCATTTCTCAATGTAGTTCTAGTAAAAACCCTGCAGACCTTCAGGAGGAGAGTATCAGGGTGGGAAGAGGTGCAAATAAAGATGTAACTGTATCACCTAAAAAGGTTGTTTAAATAAGCATTACCTTCTGCACCACTTATAGTGATCTTCTGTGCAAGCCCCAGGCTGTGCGGGGGACAATGAAGCACTACCAGCAAGCATTTCTGTTCACTGCCTGGGTCTGTCTCTAAACAGGTACAAGTGCTCTTGTCTTCAACTTCTACTTTTTCCTTAATTTTCAGATCTTTCCTCTTTTTGAGCTATTTAATAAAAGCAAACCAAAACCAAACTAAACAAGAAAGAAAACTTAAAAAAAAAAAAATCCCGCACAAACAACCCCCAAAAATGAAACCAAGCTACCTTAGCTTAGCCAACCAGAATTGCCTTTCTTCTGTGACCACTCCACACTCACTCTGTACTGTTCAGTTACCAGAGTCTGCCATCAATTTGTCAGGTTTTCGTCAAATTGTGACCACTGCCCATCTTTGCCTTTCAAACAAGGCAAAGATCATCGTCCAACTAGAAAATACACTTCATGATGCTTCTCTCTTTTATGTGGATTTGTGTTGAAAGGAAATAGCCTCATCTCCAGCATTTTTTGGTCAATCATCCCAAAGGGCAGTATTTCATTCAAGTATAAAAGACTTTTGAAGGTGGAGTACATTCTGTACTCAAAAGAATCCTCTGCACCTCCAGTGAACAAATAGCAATGCACTGGTGTAAAGTGGGAGCCATACTTAATACGTAGCATTTCAAATGCTAAGTTTTTTATTGAAGGCAGATGACGTAACAGTTTGAACAGTAATTGTTCTCCACGGACAGAAGGTGTGTGGGAACAGCCTGCTCAGATTTACCAAGGCCAAATGGTATCTGGGCAACCTGATAGCCTCCCATGATAAAATGTCAGGGTCTGTGGAGGAGGAGGAGAAACATGTGATGTCATATCCCCTGACTACAGTGTGGCACAGCCTCCCACTGTCTGCCACTCTACCCTTATAGTCATATTGAGAAGGTAAGATTTGGGCAGGAGGATAATTGGTTGGACCACAAGGCTCAGAGGATTGTGATCAACAGCACAAAGTCCAACGACAGTCAGTCAGTAGCCACATCCCTCAAGGACCAACAGTAAGAGCAGTATCACTAAATGTCTTTAATAAAGACCAATAGCAAACTGGGGGAGTGCTCAATCCACTAAAACAAAGAGCTGGGCAGGAGGCACAGTCAGAGGGACCTGCACAGGCTACAGACACAAACTGAGAAGAATCTCATTAAGTTCAAATAAAGGCAGCTGCAAAGTCCTTCATTTGAAATGGAATAACCCCATCCACTAAGATCAGACGGGAGCCAGAAAGCAGCTCGGCCAAAAAAAAAAGTTTAGTTTATATCTTTTGCACCCCTTTTAGTTAAGTGACTCTCAATGACTGCATTACAGCAGCAGCTCCTGAAGCACAGGGCAGAGGCAGGTACCATCAGCAGCAGCTTACCCTCAGTCCTTCTGAACCCAGACATCTGAGAGAAAAGACACACAAAAGTTCCAACAGAGCATCAAGAAAAGGGCTTGGGAGAGTATGTATTAGGAGTTCTGATGACATTTTTTTTTCTCCCCTTCTCCTGCTTTAATTCCATAGACTTTGCTTGGAGTCAATACTGTCCAGAGATGACAGCTTCCCCAGGGAAAAGCTGTGGCTAATACACCAGTTTAAAACCACTTGAACAGTCACAGCTGGTCACAGAGAGTTACAGAAAAACAGGAGCCTGTCTGAGCAATGAAGAACTCTGGACTGATTTCTCCCTAGAGGGAAAGGTTTCTGGCCTAAAACCCAAAATGAGTGGACTGGATGAGAGACTACAAACAAACTTGGGTATTACACTGCCTCAAAAATGTGCAGTCAGACAGTCCCTTAGATTTCTACCTCAAGAAAACTGTCAAGAGACTTCTATAATGCCAGGAAAAAAATAAAATCAATGTACCCAGCTTTGGCAGAGGGTTCTTTTTGTCATCCATGCTAAGAAAATAAAAATTAATTAAAAACCCCAAATGCCATGAGTGAAAAGAGGAAGTGCATTTTGCAAAGTTGACAAGCTATACTTACTCCCATGGTAAGGGCTGTGCTCCAGGCCCCTCACCAGCTTCCTTGCCCTTCTCTGGACATGTTTCAGTACCTCTATACAGCCTAATCAGCTCACATTACTTTCCCACTGCAATAATTACTCTCATACCTCCAACTTCCAAATGTTTGCAGCAGAAAAGTAGCTTCATAACAGAGAAATGAGTAAAAGCTGTGGGACTGCATGGCAATTCAAAAGCTCATTTTCATCAGCCTATAAAGGCTACCAATCCAAAGTCCTAGTGCAAGCCATATTAAGTCTGAGCTAAAGGAAATATTGATCATTTAAGTGGAATGTTTTTAAATATATAAGCTCCATCTCAAGGCTAGACATATGACCTTCCCAGAAGTAACAGTCCTTGCAAATAAATCCTTAGCTAAACCAAACTCTCTGATAACCTCTGTGAAAAATCAGAAGTGAACAGTTACTAGAGGAGACACAGCTCAAGGCAAACTTCTCCTTCTATTATCAACATCCCGTCTACCCATGAGTCACAATGGTCTTTCTGTCTGCCACTCAACCTTCCTCCCCTTGGAGGAAGATATGCATGCAAAATACAGTGATTATACATGGAAACCTTTTTATCTACAGGTAGATATAAATACACACACACACAAATGTATCTGGGTCCATAATTACAGCATGGTAGAGAGAGGATGAGGTAGAAAGGGAAAATTGGGCTCCATCTTCTGTCCACAGGACCGGGCTACAGAGAGACTCCAACTCTTTTCAGCAGCACCACTGTTGTTTTTGCTAAGGTTTTGCCCACACATAGCCCACAGCAAACCCCATCACACTGATGTATAAAATCTATGTTAATGCACTACTGAGCTGGCAATGTTAAGTGCACAGACGTCAGGCCGTTAAAGGCTGCATTTCCCTCAGCAACTGTTACTTGGTAACCCTCTGCACATAAATAGAATTTTACATTACTGCATATGTGTTGTGAAGGCTAAAATCCATGCCTCGATTCTATAGGCAAGCAGGAATTAAAAGGAGTCAGGCAGAAATATCTTCACCAGTACACCAGCTAGGTTCACAACTTCTCTAGGCAGAGAACCGGGGAGAGAAAATTTGTGTGTGAACAAGGAGGCAATTCCACTGCTAATCTCTTGCTCATATTTTACC
>VWZI01004060.1:619664-691281 GCA_013396835.1 Psilopogon haemacephalus | reverse complement strand
CTTTCTCATATTTTACCTTAAAAAAAAAAAAAAAAAAAAAAAAAGGCCAGGTAGAACTTCAAAGAAGTCAGACTTTGCACAGACTTTCTGGTATTGTTCATACGCTGTGCAGTGGAGACTTAACACAGACTGCAAAGCTCTTCACCTTCTCCCCTGGAGGTAGTGCAATCCCTTAGCTACGTAAATTCTAGAGAGAATTGATACTTCCAAAGCTGCAGTCAAAACATTACTAAAAAAGCAGTGCAAAACAGATCCAGGGCCGAAGAAAAAACAGTTGGAGGATGATGGATTGGAAAAAAAAACAACCAAAACACATACTCCACAGATGAGAATTTACCAGCTCTGAATACAAAGACTTAAATGTCTGTATTGTACCAACTTACCTATTTGATGCTTGTGAACTGACTGACAGCCTACTTAAGCCACTTGAATAACTACCAGAACAGGACTCCAGAATCACTTTAGACCAAGACTAGACTTCCTTTTTAGTGTTGAACAAAGTAGGTGCCCTGCTGGAAATACTCTAGGCATCTCTAATTCTATCCCCTACGAGTGTAATACCATCATTACTCTGCTTCACTCCATCCTTTGCCTGTAGCACTGCTCAGTTTTGCCTCATGCAATGAATTTATTGTAATGAAAGTGGACTGTCTTGACACAGAAGCGTCTCATTAAGATACATCTATTGCATTTCATAAATATATTCATATAAAGAGGTTACATATAAACTGCAGCTTAACAGAGAGTGAAGCTCAGCAGTGTAAGCACACATAAGCAAACATTTAATTTGCTATTCCATTAGCAAGTTTACAACCCCTTATAGACTAGCACACCTCTTTAACAGCAGCATTCAAATAATTGTTGCCCATCTCTTCCCAGCAATTAAGAACAATTATCCTTAAAATATATATATATATATATATTCTGGAAACTCTAGCAAACCAAAATAGCCTTCTTCTCAAAATTCCCCCCACAACTCTGGTGCTGTAATAGGTAACTCAACAGGTACAAAAGCTCTCTTTGCCAAATCCCAGGGAATCAATCCTTCAAAATGCAGACTCCTAAATGAATTTTCTTGTCCATCACAACTATGCCTCAACACTAACAGCTTTGTAACAAACAAGGTGATAAAGAAGACATCGCTCGTGGTAAACATCAGGCAACATTTTTTAATTCCTTTTAAGAAAAATAATCAGCTAGGAACCACTACACAGTTTGAAAACAACCACACAAAACGGTAACTAAGAGAAGTCCAGATACTCAAGAGACATCCCTGAACTCCTCATTATCCTAAAGCCAGAAGACCCAACTTGGCAGTGCAGCAGTAGAATTGAGAACTGAGTAGACTTGGCCAAGCCTTAGTGGGTGATTGGGACAATTAGCCAGCCATCTGGATCCATGCAGGAAGAAAGCAGCTCTGCACCTGCTCTGCCAGCCCACAGTTAGCAGCCTGATTGGTTAAAAGCAAGACCATCAGGGCAAAAACCAGAACAACCTGGCAACCTCTGAGGTCAGTGCTCAAAAGCTGGGGTGGAAGCCAAGGCCCTCTGCTCCTGATGGAACCATCTCCCTTGTGGGCTCCATGTGAGACACATTCAGTCAGAGGCTCTTCTGTCCCTTACATACAAGAGCAGGAGGCTGAATGGGAAGCACTCAAAGATACACAACTGTTGGTGTACTTGGAGTTAAAGTCACTGGCCAGGACAGTAAGACAATCTGGTGAGAACACAGGGCTCCCCATCCCCTCCCCAGTGCACTGCACTGGAAGCTACTATGTACTACCTCTAACATCTCAGAAAAATCTGAAACGCATTTTAGAATTGAGACTGCATCAGAGGTAGAGATACTGGCAGAAAGTAGCATGCAGGAAGAAACTGCGTGTGAGAAGGAGAAGTAAGATAAAGGAGGAAGGAAGAAGAGGTATGTGAAAGGCTGGGAGAAAATGTTAGACCTATGCCAGTTATGACCACAAAACAAAACAAAAAATTACACAGCTCCGGATGCAGCAGTCTGATAGTAGCTTTTCAGAGAGATGCTTTCAGTGTTTTGGGATTTCTATAAATCATCAGAAAATACCTGCATTACCAGCCAGTAAATCCCATCTAAAGCTCTTGCACAGAATAACCAAGGACTCAAACCACATAACTAGTCTTTTAACTGAAAATTACTTGTTAAGGATGCTACCTAGGTATTTCCATCAACTAAAAGCAGAAGTCATGAGAAGGTGAATTAAAAAGGAAAATTTCAGTAACATTTTAGCTCAAAGTGGAAAAACCAGCTTTTGAGCCAGAGCTGCAGACAGGTCCAATTTACTCAGTGTACAAATAACCATAATTATGTAAGAAATTAATCTTTCTGAAGTGTGAGAAAAAGCTACCCTTAGAGTGTATGGGGAAATTTGCATCTTTTTCTATCCAATGTCCATTTAACACTTGCTCAGTTTTCAAGTGAGAACATGATTCAACTTAGCTTAGCAATGTGGAACTCCTCATTTAGCATCAGATTTCAGCAGAGCTGAGGATTTTGGCTTTGCACCAACTACCAGTGTAAAACCAAACCTCACAATGAGTTACACTGACCTATTTACCCTGACCTAGCTGCACATTCAGTCACTGTCACCAATCCAAGTGTGTGAAACTGAAAACTAACACAAAACATGGCTCCATCACTCTTTATCCCAGGTGCTGCTCAGGAGCATCAATGGCAACAGCAGTAGTATTAGGAGAAAAAGATGAGGACAAATTTCAAAATGTGCTTTTACCAGAGTTTAATACTTTGCTAAGTGCTACAGGGCAGATTTATCAGTCACTGCCTTCAAACAGGATTCTGCTGCGGTTTAGCCCTGGGAACCCATAAGCAAAGCTTGGCAGTCTCTCTAATAGGGATAATGCACTTCACTACGACTAATTTTACAGAGAACTGCGTTTTAAGGTTATACATTTGGGGGATGAGGGGGAGCTAGGTTCTTTTCAAACATAACTAACATAAATTCTAGTCTGCTACTTTGACCTCTCTCACCCACTTTCAGAGCAGGCAATACATCATGCCACTGAATGGTGATCTATGACCACCACAACAGTAAAAGCACAAAAAGGTTATGTGAGACAGGAAGATATTGCTCCCTTTCAGGATCTTCAATGTCACTTACTGCTTCCTCCAGAGGAAAAATAGAACCAACTCTGCTGCCCTTTTCCAGCATGAAGATGGTGAAGCACTGAACAACATGTTCTCAGGCTGAAGCATGGGCTCATTCTTATTAGAAAAGTCATCCCAGCAACACAAACAGTTCACAGAGTTCACAAAGAATGGGCAGTGCATTGCACCTGCGTTCCTCCAACTCCTTCCTAAGTCACACTCTCATTAAACACATTTGTCATTTGACAAGACAGTTATCAAAGGTAACAAGAAGGGAACTATAGGAAACCATATCACAGCACTGAAGCACAGGACCGTGAAAAGTACAGAGTGTACTTCCCTCTTCTAGTCAGTTCTGCAGGCTGAGGGTGGGAGAACAAAGCCTAAGACCCAACCCATGCCCAGCCAAAACCACAGCAACTGCTCCTCTTCCTTTTACACCCATGTGAGCTCAACCAGCTCAAGACCTAAATCAAGAAACACCAGCACTTAGCAATTGTATGCACGACAGCAAAACATGCTCTCAACTAGTGTCATGTAACTCTGAGCTGAATATTTACTCATCTTCTCACTGAAATATGGTCAGATCTAGTGGCATATGGCCAAGATTATACAGTTCAGGCAACTCCATAAACATTAGGAGCAGGCACTGTGGCAGTGACTCCTCACCCACATCTGCCTTGCCTTCCACCTTGAACTCTTCCACCAGTTCAGCCTTCAGTGGCCTATGCATACACACAACAAAGGGAAACACGAAAGTGTAGAAATACCAGCTCTAATCCAGCTAATTTATCTTCTACATACTTAGAATGAGCTTGCCGTATTTCAGGCACCAGAAACATCAGATGATATATAGACATAGATGATATATAGATATAGAGATTCTTTTGTTAAGGTGTGTGTGAATTCTTTTTTTCTGGTACAATGTAGAAAACAAACAACACAGTGCCACAAGGCAAACAGAATTCCACACTATGTGCGAACTACACGACAGTTTCAGTAAAGGCTTAGAAAGCAAAAGCAAGTTTCTAATTAATATTGTGCCAGTTCTCCTATTAATTTGTGGGGTATTTTACCTGAGGAGGAGATTCTGAAAGCTGTATCTCTTCCAACTGACAATCTTTTCTATTAGAATTATCTCGTGTTTCTTTAGAGTTCCTTTCTTAAGGATAAAGTCAGTGAGTGCCCGAATGGAAATCTGTCAACATGTAGAACATAATTCTACTCACTGTCTTTTTAAAAATATAATGCTTCGAGGGCTTATTTCATCAATTTACACCATGATTGAGCAGCTTTTTTTTTTTCAGCTATGTATCTGACACAAGAAAGCAATCTCATCTCTCATTAAATCCAGCACAGCAACTTCCTATTCTGGCCACATGTCATAGGATTGTCTTTTAAAAGAGGTGGGCATTTTATAGTGACAATTGTGATAGGAATGGTATAAGTGATCTGGTAAACACACTGACATACTACATACATACACATACATATATACTTCATAACATGCATATATCTGAATTGGCCTTGCCTCTTCAGTTTCCTGCACTTACCTTAGCTGACTTGTCAGCACTGTGTTCTCGTTTTCCTACGTGGTTCCCCATGATGGTTCACCAGAACTTCAAAGTCTGGAAAAAAACAAAAACAAAAACAAAACTAACAAAATTGCTTTTTTAAAAACAATATACTTGCATTGTAATACAAATTACTTTTTTTGCATCTGACATGGAATGGCGATCCTGAGGGTCTTTTCCAACATGAATGATTCTGTGATCAAGTATCAGACTTGATCTGTAATACTCTTATGTTTCAGTAAACAGATTATGGAGCCATCAGAACATTTGCAACCCAAAACTCCCTTGAGTTTCCTCCTGCCTCCCCTTAGTCTTTCAGGGTGTCTTTGGAGTAAGGCTCCAGGAATGACCACTCTGCGTTCATGAAACACTGAGCACAGCAGAGTCTCAGTCCTGTAATGCCATGTAGAAAAGAATACCAGATGCAGACAAACTATGCTGTGTATCTAAGTCAGATAATATTTGGAAATCATGTTGTCCAGCCAAAAAAAAAAAAAAAAAAAAGCAAAAAACAAAGCCTATAAAATCTTCCATGCTGTCACACTGTAGATACCCAAAAATGATAGGGCCAGATTTCTGTTCAAAAGTCTGCACAAAGCAGGCCAACAAAAAAGGAAAACCAAACAAACAGACAGAGAAGTGTAGTAACCAGCTGATTCCCATGTGCATAATTCCTTCAGCATGATGCAAAACAATTACACACAAAGTGCAAAAAAAAAAAGAAGAAAAAGGGTTTGGAGAGCTAGAAATGCACAATATTAAATTCAAAGTTTGGCAGTGTGGATTGAAAGTACAACTACATCTGGGCTTAGTGTGTTGCAGTTCTCTACAGGAACAGGCTTCAAAGCTGAAAGCTAATGGCATGGATTTATATAAGCCTGTAAATCTGCACTTCTGTTTCCTTTACTGTTTTAAATGTGTCAGAGGCACAACACATGGTCAAAATTCACATGATTGACCACTTCTTATTCTCACAGAAAGTAACACTGATGCAACTAGATTTTACTTCATCTTCCTCCATGCATAAACGAAGGCAGATGTTCAAACTCCATTTAGCTACAGGTACCTGATGGAAATTCCTTACATGGACATAAAGCTACTTTTTAGACAAAGAGACAAACAGCTAGATAGCAAAAGCTACAGAATTCTTCATGCTACTAAATGGAAAAAACATAGGGGGTAAAAAAACTTCCCAAAAATGTGACAAGAATTAGGAAATGTATAGTGCCAACTGTTCTGTAGATATCTGACTAGGAAACAAAACCATACATATGTTCAAGCCTGTAAACATTTAAATCACTTACAGCAACAAAAATATTTCATTTTTCACTTCAGCCTCAGGCAGAAGTCTGCCTTACTTGATCAAGAACTGAGCACCTGAGTCATTTTCACTTCAGGATGCAAGTGCATCCTGAAGCATTGAGGCTTAACACTGATTTTGGTACTTAACGTTGTGAGGAGACCACACTGCAGTTTCTACCTACATTGCTCTTTATGCAATGAATTGAGCCACCGACTTTAATGGAATTGCTCTTTGTCGGTTCTCTGTAGGAACCTGCAGCCAACTCTTCAAAAAAATCCACCTGCCAAAGAGATTTGTGTTTTCTTTTTAAGCCACTTTCACAACATAGAGGGTGCCAGACGAAGCAGCTTCCTTACTAACCTATCAGCCAACTGATCAACATGCTTGTTCGCAGAGGAACCCACACATGCTTCGGCTCTGACAAATAGCCACAAGAGCAGTCAGGAAGCTCCAAAACAATGCAAACCCAGAAGGACTGCAGAAACACAGTAACCTTCTTTGAATCCAACGTGAATCATATCTAACAACATGCTGCCAAAAACGGCCTGAGCACGAGATCAAGCTCATGATTGCAACAGCACTTGACTAGAAACTTCCTGGTGAAACCCTGCAAGTTCCATAAATCCTGTGAGCTGGAAGATCTTACACATGGGTTTGAGTCATAGAATGAGAGGGGACACTGTGCAGGTCTGCAGCCACCAGAGCACACCACCAGCTTCCCTGGAGAACCTCCCATCAAGTCGGTGGGTTGCAGCATACAAAACCTGTGTGAGAGGCTGGTTTAAAAACAGGCTATGCAAGCAAACTGACTGAATAGGGCTACAAGCTGAATGCATCACAGCCACCTAATAGCTCTTTTTTTGTGTGTGACTTAGGGCAGGAAGCTGTGACCTGCTGCTGCAGACACCGCCAGCAGTCACTCAGCCACCTCAGCACTATACCACAACCAACTACTAAGCTGAAACAGCTCTGCTGCCAAGAACTGGGCACTTCCCAATTGATGACTGATACAGAAATAACTCCAGCTATCCAGGCAGCCTCGAGTAACTCAAAAAACAGTCCAGGGAACTTGCCTGAGGAAATAAAATTGGGTGCCTCCTCCCATCAATTTACCATCTCAGGGAGTCAGTCTAACATATAAATTGATGAATGCTTTCACCAAGTTTTTCTCCCATATTCTTCAGGACAGGAAGCCATATTCCAACTACCAACAGCTACAGAAATGCCACTGCTCTACCCAAGGACAAAAAAAAACCCTCCTTGCTACCTGCCAAACACAAGATAAGAACAGAACAAACACAAAACGGAATAGAAAATCTCTATACAACACATAGCTACAGAAATACACCTGTGTTGGGGTCATGTAACATTTCTCTCCATCTGAACAGTTGATTAAAACCAGGTTGGAAGAGACCTCCAAGCTCATCCAGTCCAACCTATCACCCAGCCCTAGCCAACCAACTAGACCATGGCACTATGTGCTCCATCCCGTGGCTCTCCTGGCCACACTGCTGGCTCATCGTCAGCTAACATCTCCCAGCGCCCCCAGGTCCCACTCTGCCTGTTTACTGAACATTAATGTTTTTCTTAACAATAAATACATAAACCACCAAATGTAAATCCCAGGATGCTGCAAATGGATTGTTAAATATGATCCTTGAAGTGTAACATAGTTACATAAAATAAGGGTTCAGTCTTACCTCTTCCCACACAGCTATGACTCAACAGAACTACGCATAACAATACAGGTATGCAAGCACTTACATATTTACAAGTATCAGAACATAATTATTACCTTGCCTAGGAGCAGGTATTCTCCACAGACTCAGGCTGCTGGATGATAGTGCAGAGCTACAAGGCTAGATACATTCAGCAGGTGCTCCTCGCCTTACTCATGCAAGGAAAAGGTAACCACTGAATAGAAAAGCATTTCAGAAATTTACTTAAAACCTCTTGCTGCATTAGTGACTCTTCTTATCCAAGTAAATACTGCACTTTACTACTACATACAGAGCTTACTAGACAAATAAAAGTGCAATGACTTTAGGAAATGCACAAGTTCTCTCTAATTTCAGTTGCACCCCGGTGTAGACTCTTAATTACAAACTTACCCAGCAAAATAACAGGCAAAAGATTTTTTTGGTTTGTTTGCTTGCTTGCAGGTTTTTTGTTTGTTTGGGGTTTGGTAGGTTGGTTGGGTTTTTGTTTTGGTTTGGGTTTTTCTAGTGTCAAGTCAGGTTACACAGCTTCCTAGGAAGCAAGCTGACACATTGCCAAGCACTGGAAATCTTTGTGCAGTTCTTTTTAAGGCTGTTAGCATGATCTGCATCTTTGACAGAAAGCCCTCCACTTTGTTCTTCTTTCAAAACAGATGCAGGCACTTGGGCATGCCTCATCTGTTTCTTGAGAATTCCCTCATCATGGCAACCTAATATTGCACTGCCCCAAGAAAGAAACCCTCCAGCAGGCACAGGTGAGTGACCTGCGGCTAATAACATAAGCAACCATAGCCACATGCTTCAAAGACAAATGTGAACAACCACATGACAAAAGCATCCTGCCTCACAGCAGACTTCTTCCTGGGAATCCTGCTCTCTTCATTCAAGTATTCATGTATTTCATAAAACACAGTGAGTGCCTCAGATCCCTCACAAGTTTCATCCTTACTTAATGTGGATTTAGTTTTTCATTACCCATGAAAATGTGCAATCCTTACTAGATTAAACCTTGTCTCACTTTTGATCTACACCATCATGTTTCTCTGAGAAACCCTTCCTGAAAGAAAAGTACATTATTCCAGACACATTTCCATCATGAATGATCAAAACCAAGATCTCAGTGGTGACCACAATGTCAGAGAAGTCATCAAGAGTTCAGGACCTACAAGTCAGTTAATCACACTTACACAGTGCCTCACACATCAGTGTCCTGCCCCTCTTGGCTTATCTAGACATCACGGTAATTTCTGTGTTTATAGACAACTGCACCTGCCTGAGCAGGGATCCCAGACCCAGCAAACAACACTTCTGAGAGATGGACCAAGTTATGAACCACTGTTTATCTAAGAAAGCATTCTCTGGTGCTAGCACAGTTCCTCGACATTTCACATACACTTCACGTACCACTGCAAAGGACACAAATTATTCCATTTTAACTACAATCTTCTGCAAGCAGTATGACACAGTAGAGAGGCTGCAACACTGAGACTGAACATGCCCTGAGAAAGAACACTGTTGGAAGCTATTTCCTAAAATTTCCAGAGGGTAAGCACAGCAGGCATGACTTGAGGTGTAAAATATCTTCCGACTGCTTTGATTACAATTCTCCTCTATCTACTGCCAGCAAGAAGGATATTGCATATTCTTTTTTTGTATGCCATGCAGTCCTAAACAGTCCTCCTAGAATCTGATCTTCAGGATTTTCACCTCAGCACAGCTAAGGATGGTCAAAACTTGATTACAGACAACAGTCTGCAAAAACTATTATAAAGGAATTGCTAAATCGCAGATTTCTTTTCTGTAGCTTGTGTTTCTCTTCATTCTTTCATCAACCCACTCCACTCTCCTTGCTGGAACATGATCAGCCTCATCCCACCCATTAAGAAAAATATACCAGTTAAAAAATAAATTTATCAGCAGGGCTTTTCTGTTGCTTCCCTTCATGTACAGAAAAACGCTCACACATCAGTGC
Source organism: Psilopogon haemacephalus (assembly GCA_013396835.1). Lineage (NCBI taxonomy): Eukaryota > Metazoa > Chordata > Aves > Piciformes > Megalaimidae > Psilopogon > Psilopogon haemacephalus. Next base: position 681,579 of record VWZI01004060.1, on the reverse strand, counting down.
TCCTTTATATAAAAGCACATACCTATGCTCCCTTACATAAAAACAAATTGTCAGTGAGTACAATCAAATAGCATGAGCCACATTTTCTCATCAAAATGCTAAGATCTGCAGATCCTTGCAAACTCTATGTCAATCCACGTGCAGGTTGATAAGGAAAGCTCCTTAATTACCTCCACTTCTAAAGAGATGCCAGTGCATTTGATGGGGAAACATCCCAAAGAGCTCAGGCAAGGCACAGATAGCCCCAGCACATCCAAGCACCTGACCCAACCATTCCTTCTGCCTGCTACACTTCTACTGCACACCTGCACCTCAAGGGCTTGGCAAAATGTGGAGTTTCTCATATGTCCTACATGCCTTTGCTGAAATACTTGTGCCTTGCAGCTATTCCCACTCTAGGGAACAGAGACCCATCTGTACATCTGACATATGCATCCCCTTGAACCTGTACCAAGAAGGAAAAGTTGCTCTGGTATGAAGTTAAGACTGATTTGTCTAGTTTTATCTCGGTTGCTGATATCAGCAGGTTCATGCAGTTGGTTACACACTGCCTTTTACATTACAATATCACAACAAAACATGCTTTTTTTTTTTTTTTTTTTTTAAATTGAGGACTGTTTAGATCTGCATAGTGCAGGACAAGGATGAGTTTTCCCCAAATCTCTGACACACAATCATCTGCAATGTTCTTTCCAGAACCTGTGTGCTCCAGATACAAAATAAATAATTTGAAACCACAGTAAAATAAATTCTCTAGTGGAAAAAAAAAAAGAAAAAAAAAAAAAAAGGAAGGAAAAAAAAGGGACAGAAAAAGGTGTAAAGAGAATGGATAAAAACGTAAGACACATCATAACCTCATTCTCTGTATTGTGAACAGAGACTTCTAACACCATCACTTTCCACTACCATTGCCCCTGAAGTAGCATATTTCCTTCATCAGTACTCTTCCACAGCTGTGCCACTCACCTCTTGGCTCTAAGAGTCAAAATCTAAAAAGTACACACTTGTCCTAAATGCTATAAATATTTTTTTTTAAAGAAGACAAACCAGCAGGCAAGAATATATCATGAGTGAACTATTAACCAGCAAAAAGATAAGCTAAGGAAATTCCAAGCAGAGAATTTCAGGCCAAACTAACAATCTTACAGCACAAGAAAAGGAAAAAAAAAAAAAATTTTGAACAATCAAGAAACAGTCCAGACAAGTATCATTATTTATTACTTGGAGATTTTCAGTTTTTGAGATTAAAGCACTCTGCAATCAGACAAGACCTAACATCTGTTTTCACATAAAAATGAAAAAAAATACCACGCAAATAAAAACAAGATGTACTTGAAGACTTACTCTTTTTTTTTTTTTCCCCACTGTTCTCTGCTCAGAAAAACAAGTCCTCCCCGAGTGGTGAACGGTATATTCTTCCTTTTAAAGTGAGGTAGGTCAGCTAAGTTCCTCAGCGAACACAGCCACTTTGATGATCAGCATTTCATTAGCAGGCTGTAAGAGACCCATCGCAAAGCGCACACCTGCCGTTCCCACCGCACTCGAGTCAAAGGCACTCTCTGCTGGCTCTTATCTTCCCGTGTTCTACAGACTAGCAGATGAGACAAGAAGATGATTCACTGTCTCCAGACACCGTTAACTTTGCTGTGAGAAAACACTGAACCGCTATATCCTTCCTAATTAAATAACGCCATTTAAAAAAAAAGAAAAAAAGGCTCTTTCTCTGCCCAAACTTTCTCTCCTTCTGTTCTCACTTCATATATAATCCATCTATAATGTAAACATATCAACCAAGGACATGGAACTGTTGGAGACAGGCCAGAGGAGGCCACCAAGATGCTGAGAGGGCTGCAGCAGCTCTGCTATGAGGACAGGCTGAGAGAGTTGGGGCTCTGCAGGCTGCAGAAGAGAAGGCTGCCAGGAGACCTTGGAGGGGCCTCCCAGGATCTGAAGGGGGCTGCAGGAGGTCTGGGGGGGACACTACTGACCAGGTCTTGTAATGACAGGATGAGGAGGAATGGGTTTAAAGTGGCAGAGGGGAGATTGAAACTGGATGTCAGGAGGAAGTTCTTTGCAGTGAGGGTGGTGAGACACTGGCACAGGTTGCCCAGGGAGGTTGTGGCTGCTCCCTTCCTGGAGGTGTTCAAGGCCAGGTTGGATGAGTCCTTGAGCGACCTGTTCTAGTGGGAACAGGTCTCTGTGGCCCCCTGCCTATGGCAAAGAGGGGTTGGAACTGGCTGAGCTCTGAGGTCCCTTCCAACCCAAACCATTCTATGATTCTAAGAGCTGAGTTTCCTGTAAACACTTCTCTATTACACTTGCCATAAACAAAAGGGTCTGATTTTCACCACACTCCAAGCTGACTGCCTCTTGGCTCAATCTATACCTGTAAAGTCATGTTCCATAAACACACTGCTGGAGAGGCACAATACCCTGTCTTTGTCTTCTGACATGAAAAAAAAAATGCATCCTTAAGTCTATGTCTATACCTCTCATTTCTTTTTTTCTTTTCTTTTACTGGCTTGATTTCCTGAGGGGTTCCTGAATGAGATTAGACTCTGAAAGCAATTTAAAAGTAATGAGATGGGGACTTTGTCCTCAATATTTCTGTTTGTGAGCGTGCTTAACAGATGTGACAAAGTTCAATGTTCACATGGCAGCCTCCTAACAGCTCATCATTATCAGCAGTCCACTGGCACAAACACAAACAGGCAAGACAGTTCTCGAGCACCAAACAATTTGCTGTTCAAGTGACACCTTGTGAAGCTTAAGTGAGAATTTATAAATTTATTTACTGATTCAGGAGCAGAGAAATTTAAGAACAAAGTGGCTTATAAAGCTGTAGAGAAGCAATTTCTCTGCACTCATTAAGGACTACCTGGAAACAGAGACACTATGACACCAGTTTGGGATTTTCTCTGGCAAGGACACAATGGTTTGCTTTCCCTTCTGGAGAGAGAAGGCAAAACTACTACATCTAAAGAATAAATAATTGCATCTCTTTTTCATACGAGATTTTAGCCCAGGTATTTTGGGATTCAGTTGTTAGGTCAGAGGCTCAGCAGGTTACAGTCATAGCTGTGAGTTGTTTCAGTTGGAATTTTAAATAATTAATGAGTAACAGCAGCTACTGAAATTTGCATGAGAAACCACTTAAGTCTTTACATCACTCCAATACAATTACAGTACTTACGCACTTCTTCACATATGCATTCAAGTACTCATGCCTCATACTCAGATGCTACCTTCATTTTACCTAAATCTTAAATTTCACGTACTAAGGTGGCTTTCCCAGTCTTTTTAACCAGTCTATGTACAAAGACAGTACAGAAACAGTCATTACTGAATGCCTACTGAAGAGAGCAATGACAGACCCAGGAAAAATTTTCTACTTGAACGTAAGAATGAGAGTAAGACAATCATTTCCCTTTCCTTCATTAAAAAGAAAACCAGACTATTTATTTCACGTTAAAAGGAAGACAGAAGAACGTGACAGTCAGACACTCATTTCTTTAGCATAGTTTTCTGATGCAGTTCACATCAAATTCAGTGTACACAAAGGTAACAAAATCTAGCAATATGTCAAAATAATTAAGAAACCACGTTTCAACAAGCAGACGAGCAGTGTATTCACCTTCAAAGATGATTACCAAAATATACCTCAGATCCACTATTGATACATAGAGATATCTATATCTATATATATAAAAGCTTATATATACTATTCAGAGAACTCATCACAGGAGTATCTTGTTCTGGAACAAGTTGCACTCATGAAGAATGGGGACAAAGCATTTTACTTCAGCTGTTAACTTCAAGTTTTTAAAAGAAAAGAGTTTGTGCCAGGGTCCATGGCTTTCCATCAAGCAGGGAGTCTTACTCCAAACAGTATGCAAAGCTAGAGAAGATGTTCCTTTCCTAAAGGTCTTGCAACATACCTGTATAAAACGCACATGTGGAAGATACCCTTCCCCCATATCACAGGTACAGATCCAAGACGGAGAGAATTTAAAGGCAATACATAAAGGATTACTTACAGCCCACTTGAGAAGCTTGGGCAGACATCAGAAATTGCAGTGTGGAGCTGCACTTCTGAAAACTCATTCTCAGCTACAAGTCATGCTGAGGTTTGCAACACAATAGATGCCTCCTTTCTTATTTTACAAGTGCTTCATGGACTTCAATCTCTGCCTTCAGACACACAAAGTTAACACACCAGCCAGGATGACATGTCCAAGCTGATTCACATCACCTTCCACCAGAACTCCATCAGCATACAAGGAGGTTATTTCTCTGCCATTCTAGGACTTAATTCAGCAGATTTCTCAGCCACAGAAAATGCTACCCAAGAGAGTCAGGCTTATCACAAGACAGAGTGCAAACCGCTGCAATGCCACCCCTCTGCCTTTCTTTAAATAGCTAAAGGAGCAGTTCACCCATGCCATTAGGTAATGCACTTGTGATCAGCACACTCACACAGGATGTGGGAAACCAGGGATCGTTTTAGAAGATACCGAGGAGAAAGATCAGTCTGTCTTGATCATAGGACAACTATGAGTCATCATTGTGATATGGCAGGGGAAAATTGAAAAAGACAGACAGACAGACCCACGCTGTTATCATAAAGGGGTATTTCCAGTCAAGACATTAACATCAGCATGGAAGCCACTAGTACGGCCCCAGCTGAATACGAGGTAACAGTTCTGGTCAGCTGTATTTAACAACATGAATTTTTTACTAGAACAGATGCAAGGATGATGAGAGCAATAGGAATCTATTATACAGAGATAAGACTTAAAAGCTCATGGCACATCAAGCCTAAGTAAAGCAAAGCTAAATGAGCGCTGGAAGAAAACGCGTGCTGCCCATGTACAAATCTAAGCTGGAAGTTAGAGTGTTTCTATCCAACAGAAAAGCAAGGCTCTGAAAGAACCAGAAGAGAGAAGAAAACCTAGCTACAGGCAAGGCAGAAAGCAGGAGTATGACCACTGTTATGTCAGAGATTGCACGAGTGGCATGGCTCTTGCCATGGAAAACCAGCCCCAAACTGAACAGCTCCACCCCCACACCACAGCCTTCACTGTATCTGGCAAGGACATTTAAAAAGTTAAGCTAAAAGCACTGCAGACTTTGTATATTTAAAGTTAAGCAAAGTGGAAAGCAATTACCATAACAGCTTCCAGGTTTGGGGTTTTTTTTTTAAAACACAGTTGCATGTAAACATTTCACCAGTCCAGATATGTCAGAGTTCACTTACATTCACTCTTAAATTCAATTAGTAATGCATACAAATTTCCCTTATCTTGCCAACCATATCACAGGAACAGCCAGTTCTAGAGCACTTAGAGACTACACTATACATTAGCCCTTAAAATTGCACTATATATGAGCACTTGAAATTACACTATACACTGGTTGTCTGCTAGAATGGAGAAGCTTTGCAGATCCAAACGCTCTCTCAAGTGACACACAGGCAAAAGGTATAAGCAGGTAATAGTGGAATCAGACACACAGATGGCAGGCCCAGTGAGGCTGGGAAAGACAAACTGATAAAAGAATGGTATCACAACATAGCAGGAACAAAGCTACCTAATAATTTTGGTTTTAATTACTTTTTTTGCTCCTTTCAAGTCCTAACACTCCTGCATTAGCAGTATCTTGCTCATTACTTGCTTACCAGTTGCACACTGAAGCTTGCCTGTACCCAAACACAACCCAGAGCATATAATTTTAAACAAAGGGGATGCTTTTTTCATCTCCCCTCACCCAACCAGCCTAAGATATTATGAACACATTATTGCAAGCAGAAGGAAATCTTTCATGGCCTGAAACATGGTGTGTACGTCCCACAGTACCATTATGCTCAGTCCAAACTAACTTCCTGCCTCAGTCTCCCCTAAACATGACTTTCATTTACACCTTCATGTGAGCTGGTACTGCCTTTGTGACTTGCCTACTTTCAGGCTGTTATGAATTTGTTAGGCAGCAATCACAAGAGTATCTCTAACGAGGAGCTGGTCTTGTTCTTCACTTCAACCCTTGTCATAATTTAAGTGTATCCTTTCGTTTCAGCTAATGATAGATTAGTCTTCAGGAACTTTAGACATATCAAACCCCATTCATTAAAAAATTATATGAAAAGTCAGACCATGAGATCATAACCCATTATTACAAAAATAAGGCCTCTTAGGAAATTTTAGTTACCATAGAGATTAAAATCTGCTCAATACCTTCAAAGCACAAGGCTCCCAACCAAATACAAATAATAATTTCCAACATTTCTGAATTTCAGCAATCTTTAAATAGACAGTGCTTAAAATAGTAAATGACAGGCAACTTCTTCTCTGGCAACTCACTCTACAAGAGGAATTTTTTATGCAGAGTACGAGCTGGAATGGAATCAACACCTTAATCAATAAAAGCCCAAATCAATACGATAAAAAGACATACACAGACTAATATTTTCATATATTTATCATCTATTTAAAGCTGGTGTGACAGCAAACAAGAAAGTCTTAAAAATCTTCTTCTGTTCATTTTGATCTTACTTATTAGGGTGGTCCTAAAGAGGCAAGCCCACTGAAGGGCACTGTTTTGCTGCAGGCAGGCACTGCAATGCCAGCTTTCGTGCTTGCGTGTGCCACTATGATTGCTGCAATGCACGAGTGGTGATGAAATTATTTAATTGCTCTCTCTCCAAAGCCCTGATTACTTCTCACAGGCTAACGTACAAAGCTGGCTGATTGTGAAATACCTTTTATCATTTGGCCACTTTCGAATGCAATATTCTACCAGTGCCATAGCTGCATGGTAATGTCTCAATTGAGGTGATTAATCTACTAAACCAGACAAAAGAAAAATGTGATTTTCCACTTCCCCAATAACCAAAGCATAAAAACAGATTCCTAAAATATAAGGGACACAGACATTATAGTCAAAATAACTTATGTATCTAAAACTTACTATGAAAGTACTACTTGCTGTTTACTTTTCAGCATCTGACATATTCCCCTACACGCATTTTTTTCAGTCTCACTTTAGAAATCAGCACTGTGATTTTGGGGTACATGTAAGATCAAGTTAAAATACCAACAATGATTTACAATCTATTGCCTTTTTTTTCCTAAGGTACTGAAGTCTTCCTGTAATTAATTTGGAGCAATCTCAAGCACAAACACAGGCTGGACGAGGACTGGCTCAAGAGCACTCTCCAGGAGAGTCTTCCTGTGGGTCTCAATGCATTTGAGGGTCTCTGGTGTCTTCCAAAGAACACCTAAAAATTACGAGTTGTAAAGGAACACCAAATTGGTGATTAGAAGGGAAAAAAACCACCACGTGACCTGAGAAGCTTTAAATGGCCATTAGCATCAACAACAAAATACACCCCACAAACAAACAACCACCAAAAAAAGAAGTTTTAAATGCATATTAGATAGCAAATAAAGATTTTCCACATGCCCTCTTCACTGACACCTGCACATGTGTTTCTTGTTACTATCAAGCTAATGGCAAGATTATGACTCTAGAGAACGTAAGACAAAGCCCACTGGCTCTAAGCAGATCACCAATGCAATGATCAAACCAGTACAATCATGAGACTTACTGCCACTTTTGAGGCCACCTTCCCTTCTTACAAATTCTTCACACAAGGGGAGAAAGAATCACTCTGGCAGTACCATCCTGTTCCTAACAAGTTTATCCCCCCAGGTCACATGAATTCCCAACTCCTTCACCAGCACATTCCCGAGATGCAGGTACTCCATCTTGTGACCAGCACACACACACCATCACCTGCAAACAGACAGCAGCTGGGCATCCACAAAAGAAGAGCAAGAAAAGGGATTATACACAGGTTACCAGGTCTGAAGATCCAACCTGATTAATTCTGTGACCTTGTGAGTGACACCTCTTCAGGCAAAGGATGGACTGGAAACCTCTCAAAGACTCTTCTAACCAGAATGAATCTATGAATCTATGCTAGAATTGTATGTCATGCACAGCATGTATGTTTAGGCATAAGGCATCCAGGGAGAGAAAAACTTTGGGTATGCTCAAAACACGTGCAAGTGACCTATGTAAGTGCAGTAAATGGAATGCCTTCACTGTTCTCTGAATTGCATGGAACCTACTCAGATCAGAAGAACTGTGCAGACATATTTTTTTAGCCACATGATTCACAAGGGCCCCACAGAACACGTCCTTCAAAAGACTTACCAAGGCCTAATAGCTGTACAAAGTTTTACTAACAGAGATTAAACATACAAAACCATTTGCAATAAAAGGCCAATTAGAATTAATGAAAACTATTCTGCAACCTCTCTCATGCTTCCCATGGGTACAAAGAATTATTACTTGTGGCTACGATTCCTGCCTTTAGCTGAAACCAAATTTCTTCCTATGCACTTTCGGAGTATTTCACAACCCGTTCAGCCAAACTTCCCAACGCAGTCAATCAAAACAAACTTTTCAATATCAACAGTCCTGCATTCTGTTGAAAAACACCTACTAAAACAACAACAACTTTTCACTAAGAGCCCATATGGGTTCCTCCTCATTTGACTAGAGCATCTGCCTGCAAAACAAGAACAAAGCCAAATGATCGCCTCCCCTCCAGGTGAACACTGCTGAGTCAGACTGTGCATATGAAAGCTATGCAGAAACTTATACTTGCCTCTTTTCCACAAACAAGTCAGGGCAAAGTAATGGTATAGATAAAAGATTATTAAAAAACAGGGCAGGGAGTTTCTATTTCTAGAAGCTATGCAAAAAAAAAAAAAAAAAATCTTCATGATAGATTGTGAAACCTTCAAAGAAAGCAGTAGGAAGTTGTGTGCCAATGTCTACAGAAAGTTAAACCCAGGATGGTCCAACTTACAGAAGGGTCAGTCTCTTCAAATCTCTTCACTAAGACAATGAGGTATAGAGAACTGAGATGAGAGTGGCTGCTGTCTCCCGGACATCAAGAAAACATGAAACAACAATAAACAAACAGAAGCCAAACTCTGAAAATGGTTGGCACAGCAAGAATACACGAGCACAATTTGCCCTCAGAGAACTTAATGAAATTCCTAATCATCTACATAAAAGCAAAATCACTTACTTCTATACTCAAAAGCCCTCATGGCACTAAGAATTTTTCAACCAGGATTACATTTGATATTTGTATGGCAATCAGATGGCAGGAGAGAGAATTTTTTTCATTTGCTACTAATACAGTCTCAAGTTGTGCTGGGGGTGGTATAGACTGGATGTTAGGAGGAAGTTCTTGCCAGAGAGAGTGATTGGCATTGGAATGGGCTGCTCAGGGAGGTGGTGGAGTCGCTGTCCCTGGAGGTGTTCAAGCAAAGCCTGGATGGGCACTGAGTGCAACTGGCTAGGGCTGGGTTCTAGGTTGGACTGGATGAGCTTGGAGGTCTCTTCCAACCTGGCTGATTCTATGATTCTACACAAATATAAACACATTCAGAAATTTTGTTCAGAAAGAAATCTATAAATTTCACAGTTATTCAAATGAGATTATTGAGTAAAAAAAAAACCAACAAAACCAACTAATAAGTCTAAAGCTGAGTGTGAGACAGCCCTTATTTAATACCAGTGAATATTTAGTAAGATTAGACATTATCATGGTCTCACTGGGGGAGATGCCATTGAACTTTCATGCAGCTCTCTCCAACCAGAGCTGATTTTACAGTGCATAACTAAGAACATTCATCTAAATTTTCAGGCAGGGCAAACCCCTGGAGAGCTGGATCCTGACTGTGCCATATTGTGCTCTTTCAGCCTGAACACAGCATCTGCATGTGGTCTCACTGGGGCGAGAACAATCTGCCTGCAGAATGATTAGTACAGCAAGATTCAGAACGATGACTGAAGGCTACAGTAATACAGCTCTAATGCAATCCCTGCTGGAGCCAGCCACTGCCTTTGGCAACTGGTTCAGTCTCTCAGAGACCAACTTGTTCATTTTATACTGATTATCAAATTAGGTCCAAATTAAGCAGTTTGAGCAGAAAGCTGAGTGCCCCAGAAAACAGATACTAACTCAAGCAATATGCAAATAAAGTACTGCAGTCTGGTGTCATTTGTTTGACACTCCAGTTGTACCAGTTATTGCAGTGGCTGAGCTCTAAAACACTCTCCTGGCTTTTGCTGGCATGGGTGCCATGGGTTAGTTAATTAGAAAGGTTAGGTGATAGGTTGGACTTGATGATCCTAGAGGTCTCTTCCAACCTGACTAATTCTGTGATTTTTCACCAGCTGCCACTTTTCTGGGTTTTTTTTAACACACATAAATTCAGGTTTCTTCAGAAATCAGAGTATCCTGCTGATTTTTTTCTTGGCTTTTCACCTTTTCAACTTCAATAGAGCATTTTAAAGAAACCAAAGGCTTGTTTTATAAAAGACTCCCAACTGGCTGTATTCAAAAGAGCATCTAAAATTTCCTTGCCTACCACTGTTTATTGGTGTCCTTTATTTAAGAAAAAGTCTCACTACAGAGAACAGTTTCAATGTGGCATCTTGCCCAAGAGAAAAAATTATCCAGGTAATTAAACATCACAGGACTGGGCACCTTACCACTGATCCAGAAAACTGTGCTATCCTTTCATCTGTGACAGTTTACACTTTTAACCTGTAGGCAAGGCCAGGGTATTAAAATGCAAACTTTCCACCCTTCTGGTTGGAAAACCTTTCCACCCTTCCACCACCAATGCTCATTTATGCATCACAGAATTAACCAGGTTGGAAAAGACCTCTAGGATCATCGAGTCCAACCTATCACCTAACCCTTCTCATTAACTAAACCCTGGCACTAAGTGCCTCTAGTCATGCTTTCAGTGCTTTAGCCAAAGAATATTAGATTTCCTCCACATTACTCTATATACTGTGTTGACTATCAAAAACTGTTATGTTCTCAAAGTAAAATAAATCACTTCAGTTCTGGTAAATAAAACTCTGCACCAGCCTGGCCAAGTCCTAATATAAGAGCACTCATGTTATCTTCACAGCACTTCCTTTTGGCAGGCAAGAATTTAACCGAATAAAAAGAGCACTCTATCATTTTGAACACTTAACAATTTTTGCTACCTCTGCTACAAGCAGGAGCTGTGAATTTCGGTTTAACCTGCCTTCCCTCGACAGTTTACAATGAAAGTGTTTCTTTAGTCACAACAATCACGTCGCAGAGTAATTAGAGCCTAAACTATAATGACACGTTCTATTTGGTGGAATAAATAACTAAAGTGGTTATTTCAAATATATGGGTAATTCACATCGAGTACTGAATAAAGAACATCACAAAAATAACAAACAGGAAATTCATGCACATACAGCCACACTGAGACTCAAATTCCACACTTCTCCAGGCAATACTGAAACAGAACAGGATGGGTTGCTCTCTTGCCTTCATCCAGCAGGGCAAGGGAGGGGATTCTGCTCTCCTCAGCCACCACCTGCAGCACTGTGTGCAGTTCTGGAGCCCTCAGCACAAGAAGGACATGGAATTGTTGGAGCCAGGCCAGAGGAGGCCACCAAGGTGATGAGAGGGCTGCAGCAGCTCTGCTCTGCAGCCTGGAGAAGAGAAGGCTGCCAGGAGACCTTGGAGTGGCCTTCCAGGATCTGAAGGGGGCTACAAGAAGGCTGGGGAGGGACTATTGACAAGGTCTTATAATGACAGGATAAGGAGGAATGGGTCTAAAGTGGCAGAGGGGAGACTGAAACTGGGTATTAGGAGGCCTTTGCAAATTATAAATTGTCCTCTGACCACCTGATGGCTAGCTAAGTGATGCTTGTAAAATGTTCCACCTGGTTACCTATTTCCTCAGATACTCGTCCATTATCTTACTAAAAGTCTATATGGCTTCAAGAGCTACTGTGTAAGAGCAAAGGAAGGGGAAAAAAAAAAAACAACAAACAAACAAACTTTGTGTCTGTCAAGTACAAAGGCAAGGCTTCTACTCAAGGCAATGAATCACTGAGACACAGCTGACTGGATGGAGTATTCTGGGTAAGCATCACTGCAAGCCTTCCCTGCCATGGTCCTCTTCAGGCAACTACTCTTGACAGCTGCCAGCAGAAACCTGGGTATATCCTGGGGCTGCATTTCTAATGTTCTCATAGGTACTCTTTAGACTAATTAAGAATCATAGAACGGTTTGGGCTCAAAAGAACCTTAAAGATCACCCTCTGGCATGGGCAGGGTCACCTCCTCCTAGGCCAGGCTGCTCACGGCTCCACCTGAGCTGGCTTTGAACAGCTCTAGGACTGGAGCCTCAACAGCTTCCCTGGGCAACCTCCTCCAGTGTCTCACCATAGTCATGAAGAAGACTTTCTTGCTAATGTCTCATCTAGAAGTATCTTTCTGCAGTTTGAAGCAGAATGCCCCTCATTCTATCACTACATGCCTTTGCAGGATCTCTCTCCAGCTCTCTGTTGGCCCCCTTCACATACTTTGGGATGCATACAGGAAACATGAAACTTACACAAATGCTAAGATGCTTGAGAGCCTCAACCAACTCATACAAGTTATCACCAGCAGTTTGCTCCAAGACCATTCAAAGACTTTCAGAGAACTGTTTCCTACTCAACTGCCAACCGTAATCAAATCACTAATCCGAGACGAGGCTGTTCTCTTAGTCTGTCATTATTTACCTCCACTGACTGCGAGCACTTCATCCTTCCAGACAGGTATTTCAAGCCTTTATACAAACAACCTGTAGAAGCTGGGGCCACGGTCTATCTGCCAACTAGCAGTACCCCACTGCCACAAAATTACACTTATTAACCTCAGCTTTACAAAAAAATAATGAGCGGAGGTAACAGCAATCAAACTGCATGGTATAGATGCTGTCACACCTCATCACCCAAGGCTCCATTCTGCTCCCACTGGAAACAGGAAAACCTTCCGTTTCTCCAGAAGAAAGCCTTTCTTTTCACAGCTTCAACTTCATAAAATAAAATAAAATATCATTACCCCGAATCTAGGAGCCGGTGAACTGGGAGGCCAAACGTGACGTCTACAGGAAATACTATCACACGACCTACTTAAAATGATTTTAAAAATGCACGTTTCCACCGTTCCCCAGACAAACCCTGCAGCGATTTTTCTAAGAGCCGCCCACCCCCAGGAGCACAGGACGAAAACTAAAGCGCAAGCTTCGCTGTGGCCACCACAGGCACCGCGGCATACTTCACAGGCTGTCAGAGCCCGCACGGAGATGCCACGCACCGAGGGGACCGCAGCTTCTAGCCGAGCCGGTGAGGCAGCCGGGCCGGGAAGCGGCATCTCACAGTCGGAACCCCACGGGCCGGCCACACTTCACGCTTCTCCTCACCGAAACTTGTGAAAAATCCCTGACGAGAACTGGTGAGTGGCCACGGGGCAGCGGGGGCAGCCGGTGGCGTGACGGCTGGGGCACCACCTGCCCCCGCTCCTCAGCAGCCCGCCTGAGCTGCTCTGCCCGGTAGGGTTAAAAGCAAAACAAAACAAAGCAAAAGCCTACAAAAAGAAAGAAACAAAGAACAGAAAAAAAAGCAAAAGGAGAAGTTGGCTGATTCTATTCGAAAGTACAGGCAGGGCCACCATGTGAAACCGGAAGCCCACGGTAGTGACTTCGGGCCTCCCGCTGCCGACCGGGGAGCGACAGGCAGTGCCAGCTGCCCCCGGACCGCCCCCCGCCCGGTTATACAACGCACCGGCACAGGTTTCCTCGCCTCCCCGCGCCCTGCCGCAGGAGGTGGCCGGCGGCTCTCCTGCGCCCGCGGCGGCGAGGAGGCAGCCCCGCGGGGCCGGGCAGGGCAGCTACCCCCGCTGCCCTGCGGATAGTGGCGGGGCACACCGAGCGCCGCTCACCCTGTCTGCAGGTCCCTATCCCGGAGGCAGCGCAGGGGCTACCTACTGCTGCCCGTCTGTGCCGGCGCCACCTGCTCCAGGTGTCCCGCGGCGCCGCCCGCTCGCCGCCGAGCTCCTGCAGCCGCCCCGCCGAGGAGGAGGGACGTGGAGCACACACGGCGAAGAGGAAGAAAAGCAAGTCGAAACGCAACCACCCCTCCCGCCCCGGGGAACCGCTCGCTCCACCGCCTCCCTCCCTGGAGCACAACAACAAACGGCGGAGCCCGGCGTGCGGAGCGGATACGGCACTCCAGCTGGCGGCGGTGGGAGACCCCCGGCAGGCCCCTGGTCTGTCCCAGTCCCCTTCTCACAAAGTCCCCCCACCGCTCTCCAAGAAGCCGCCCAGAGAGAAGCGCAAAAACAACCCCCAAAATAATAATTAAATAAAGGAGTAAATCACAACGCACCCGGCGTGTCCTCTTGGGCTGCAGCGTTCCGGGGGCTGCATCCAGCGGGAGCAGCCAAAGTAGGAGAGGGCAGCACACCCCACCAGCACCCAGCAGGAGAGGCGGCGGCTTGGTGCGGGGATGGAGCCTCGAGCCGAGGGAGCGAAACCTCCGCTCCGCATGCAGGAGCGCGGCTGGTTCCCTCCCGCCGCCGTACAACCGCGCTTCCCCCCGCCCGCCGCCGAGTCGAGAGCTACCTCCGCTCAGTGCCGGCTTGCTCGAGGTTCGCTCCCTTGCTGCTTCCTGCCCCCGGTCCTCCCTTTGGTAGCGCGGCGGCGGCGCTGCCCCCCGGTACCTGCGCGGGAGGTGCGCCCCGCCGGCTGCGACACCGCCTGGCAGCCGCTCCCTGCCGCCCGCCCCTCGGCAGCCGCCTGCAACCAGGAAGCAGCGGCGGGCCAAGGCAGCCGCTGTCCCGAAGGCGGGCACGGCATAAAGACCCCCGAAGGCGAAGGAGGGGTGGGGGCCCCTCGGCCGCCAGGCGAGGTAGTCGGGTGGGCTCGGCACAGTGGGAGCTGGGTTTGGCTACGGCTCCTGCGAGGCAAGCGGTGGCAACCCGCCTGCCGTGCCCGCTTGGCTGCTCGCCTCCCTCCCGGGCCTGACAGGCCGACCATAACTCATCCCCGAAACTTGGCCTAGGAGGGGGTTAAGAAACCTGACTCCTGAGGGAAAAAAAGGTACCTGCAATTTTAGACTCGAAGTCATGCGCCTGCAACAGATGCCTGGGTAACCGCGTGCTTTGCCTGCTCCGAGTCCCAGGGCATCCCCGCTCACCGCTTCAGTGGGCACTGCGCAGTGCCAGGTGAGGCTTGTGCCGCCCCATGACCCGCTGTCACCTTGGCGTGAGGCACAGGCAAGCCACCTGCGGGGGAAGAAGTTTCGCAGCACGATCCTTGAGAGCGGAACTGCTTGGGGTTTAGAGGGACGAGAAAGTGCCTTTTGAATTTAATTGGACTGTGGCCCGAGGCGGGGGGGCCTCTTCACGTCTATGAAAACTTTGGCGAAAGTAGTGTTTGTTCCCATCCTGTGTAAAAGTGCGAAAGTTGGAAGTAAGTTTGTAATGGTTTCTCACTTTATTTGGAAAGCTGATTGGTGATTGCTTTATCCTTTGCACCTGTCCAGTGCATCGTGTTTAAACCTCAACAAATTGGGAGTTACTAAGTCAGCTGCCCACTAGTTCCTCAATATTTACATAATATTTTTGACTTGTTATTCCCCTCTGAGGTTGGAGGAGGTTTCAGGAAAAAAAATATATTTTGGGCCAGATTGTAAATTGCATGTGCTTACAGAGCGACAGTTAATTGGGATAAATATTTCTATTGTATGCAAGGAATATTTTCCCATTGATTCCTTACAGTGCAAAGTGAGACATTTACAATGTTGGGTCTTTGCTAGAAGTATGAAGACTCCCATAAAGCATGCCAAAAGTGAAGACAAAACACTGGAGTATGATTTTTAAATGATCATAAAAGAAAAAAAAATCAGAAAGGATTACAGAGAAGAAGAATAGGTGGAATAATGCCATTATGAGCAATTCAGAGTCTGGGAATTTTATATCAGCAGAACATAACTGCTTTGATTTGCTCTCCACACACTGAAGTGGTAAAGATACCACTTTATCTTCTTGGAGGTTCGAGGAGCTTATTAAATGAGTTTGATAGTTAAACTTTGTGTATATTTTTACTTTCAAAAGGCAACAGTTTGAAAAACTTGAGGAAAATAAGCCGTGTTTATCAGCTTAAAAAGACAACATTCAGTTTCGGTTTACAGGTGGCCACCTCTGCCTTTCTTTTGCATAAGACCTCAGGGGAAAATCGGATCAGAAATCTCATCTGACCGCACTCTCAGGAAGGAGATGAATGGTAACGAGGCTAGCAGCCCAGCCTTGCATACTCCCCCGTGACACACAGCTTTGAGCTAGAACGATTCTCCTGCGGGCAGTGGGGTCATGCAAACATATCTTTGCATACAGGTGCAAAGAGATCTGTGGTTGACTGTCACTATAAATACCTCTGTATGTCCCTGCATACAGTTATGCACAGGTGCTCTGCCGAGGCCTCGAGGTGTGGGGAAGAGCCACAGCTGCAGAGTGTGGGTCGTCAGGCAGCATGTGCAACAAGAGCAATTAGGGAAACTTCTTGCCCCTGTACGGCTCTGTCATGTGGCAGAGCTGCATCAGCTCTTCCTTCATGTGTGGAACATCTCCCTGCTTTCCAGTTTGTGGTTTCCCTTGCTGTTCCAGGGTTTTTGTATGTAGGCAGATGTTGGTATGCTCCTTTGCAGCATGTTTTACATGTAGTCATAAAAATTACACTTCTGTAGAAACACTACCAGCCCTGCACAATATTATTAGCTGGGAATGTAGACATTCTGATTTGTCTCTTATAATTCTGCTGCTGATAAATGCCCAGCTTGTGGAAGCTCATCACAGAACAATCAAGCTTAGACGTGCAGCAGCAATTTGGCCAGGTCTGTGAAGCCAGTACCATTCTTCTGTTTGCTCCCTTTTGCATGGAGAAAACGAAAATGTTGTATTCTTGTTTAAATACCTCCCCCTCAAGTATTTCATCCCTCCTCTTTGGGCCACTATAAAGCACTTAACCCGAATCAATGACAGTGTGAAAACATAACACAGAGGATTTTATCTTGATTATTATTCTTTTAATTAACTGTACAGTAAAAATTGCTTGAGTCAAGTATGAAGTGGTTCTTTATGCAAATCAGAGGAAAGAAATCTAAGGAAAGCAGAATTTGCACACTGTTTCATATGTACTTTTGTACTAGAATTGGGCATTTGTTACTCCTAACGGGAAACAATTAACCTGGCTAGCCAATAGGTTGGATTTATTAGGGGAACTGTAGTTTGGGTGTGAAAGCCTCATAATGGGCAACCAGACCAATGTCATCTCAGCTCAAAGAATAATTTCATTAAAATTCACAGGATGCTATTGAATTAAGATGAAAGAACAGCTATTCACTTTCAAAACTGAAAGTGGTAAATGACAAAACACTCTAATGAGGACCCATCATTGAGACAGTGGTGATTGCTGATGCAAGATTAACAATATCAAGACCTACATGCAGGGGAAACATAGTCCCAATTATGAACTCGTCTGAAATTTTTCGTGAATGGACCTTCAGTGAACTCTGGATGATAGCACTTTAGTTTAAGTCTTAGAATCAAGTCTTAATTACAAAGACTTACGAGGTAGTTGTATTTCACAAAACCTTTTATGATGTGTTTTTCACAAACCCCTTAGTATGCATCCTTGAAAATAACAAGACTGCTCACTAGAGTTTCATAAGCAGAATCAGAACAAGATCTTGATACAATGTGTATTTCATAAACCCCCTTTGTTATATGTGAGTCCTTGGAAAGAGTGAGACAATGCTCACTAAACTCTTATAAGCAGAATCAGAACAAGTTCTTGATCTTTCCCCCCCCTCCCCAGGAAGACCATGATAAAAAGCATCATCTCCAAGGCTTAGGGAAGAGTGTCTGGAAAGCTGCCTGGAGGCTATGATCAACAGCCAGGTGAATATAAGCTAGCAGTGTGCCCAGGTGGACAAGAAGACCAACAGCATCCTGGCCTCTATCAGAAATAGCATGACCAGCAGGACCCCGTGGTCCTGCTCAGCATTTGTGAGGCCATACCTTGAGCATTATGCTCAGATTTGGGACCCTCACTGGAATAAAAACGTTGAGATGCTGGAGCAGGTCCAGAGAAAGGCAGCTAAACCAGTGAAGGGTCTGGAGAGCAGGTCTTATGAGCTGCAGTTGAGGGAACTGGTGTTCTTTAGTCTGGACAAAAGGAGCTTCAGGGTAGACCTTCTCACTCTTTACTATGACCTGAAAGGAGATTATAGTGAGGTAGGTATTGGCAGTACTGCCTACTAACAACTGGTGAGACAAGCGGAAATGGCCTCAAGCTGCACTAGGGGAGTTTTAGAAAAAACTTGTTTCCAGAAAAGGGTTATTAAACTCTGAAATAGGCTCCCCAGGGAGGTGGTTGAATCACCATCCCTGAAAGCTGAAAGAGGCATAGATGGTTCAGCACCAGATGTGGTATGGTTATATAATGGTTGGCCTCAGTCTTAAAGCTCTAACCTGATCAAAATGATTCTGTGACTGCCTATCACACTGAACTTGGCAACTTATGTTAGGTGTGGGGCTGTCCAGATGGAAGTCCTTATACTTTTCCTCTTGAAACTCTATTGCAGAGATTTATAAAAGAAGATGTACAACTTCCCAAGTGAAAGTTTTGAAAAACAGTAATTGAAAAAAATAAAAAAATAAAAAAGAGATTTGTAAAACAAAAATGGATTTAGTGTACTTACCAATAAGAGCGATTGCCTGGCACTCACAATGGGAGAATATATTTATTATCCTTTGCATAATAATAAGATTCTGACATTTGTACTTACAAATTCATTTATACAATGGAAATAAGAGGCATATTAAATCATGTGATGGTAGATAATGAAAAAGTATAATTTTCTTTCTTACAGTAATTCTTGAAATTAAAAATCTGCAAAGGAAAATTTTAAGATTTGCCTTACATGCAGTTTAGGCTCCTGATGTCACTGCATTTTGAAACTAAATCATAGAACGATGGTGGGGTATGGTAGGTCCTCACAGGAGAACCCTAATGTCTGCTCAGATTGGTTTTATGCTAATTAAAAGGCATTCATTAAATCTGAACCACGATAGCCATCATTAAATTTTCTGAAGGGAGAAGAATCTCCAGTCACTGTGTGGGCAGACATCTACAAAGCTCTGCTTTATTGCTATTCAATGCATTTCCAATGAGAGGAAGTCAACCAGTCTCACACACAAAACATACTCCAGAATGCCTGAATACAGCTGCAGCAAGATCAGCATAGGAAAAAAACCAGCAAACGTTTCTGATAACTGAACTGGAGCCCTGCTCTGCTCAAGGTTTCCTCTCCCCCCACAAACACAACCACATTTTGCAACTGGGCTTCAGCTTCCTAGGGTAGGAAATGATCTATTTTTCTGGTCTGCTGTTGCGTAGTCTAGAGGGATCTGAAAACAAGAAGCAGTTCTCAGCATATAAATCTATGTAAAGTGCAGTTACAGGGCACGTATTTGCTTGCACTGCCTTCTTTTTTTTTTTCCCCGCTGGGAAATACTTTTCTCTTTCACACCAGCCTGTGTGCTAACCACTCTCTTATCTTTTCTTTCAGTCAGAGCAGATTAAATAGCTAGTGCAAATAAGAAAGAATTCTGTCAACTGTGCTTACAATGCTTGTTAATGAAGTGCACATAATTTTGTTCTGCTACCAGCATTAGCTAGAGTTGTCCATGTGTAACATTCCCTCCTCCATGCACTGGAGTCACCAGCTTGTCCAGTGTATCAAAAGATAGTTGTAACTTTTTATTAGTAGTAGAGGTGGTGTATAATTTTTACATCAAGTGTCAGCATCTCAGAGCATGAGAAAATGATTTATTCAGAGAGGACATATTGCAGAGTGAAGAATATGAAAGTGTTCTACTATAGAAAGACTATTAAGGGAAAATGTGATTTTGATGACAGTAATGATCCATCAATCCATGTTAAATCAGGTACATATTTAATATCACAAGACTCTTAGACTGAACATCTCTTTACATGACAATGGTTAAGTGTTAGACCTGACATGCACCTCACTCCCATTACTAAAATCTCCTGCAACTAAAATTCTCAGTGAGTTGAACCTCACCAGAATGAAGTAGGTGTATAGTAAGAAGTGGAAAGGTCTGAAGGCAGTTATTTGCTTATCCAGCATATAACCCACAAAACCTGACACAGATCCTCAGAGGGAAAGGCAGAGATGATACTGTGAGATTGTCTGCTCCCTCAATTCTCCCTGTAAACATCTGCAGAGCCATCTCTTTGCCCTCTCTCCAGTCGCTTTAATATCTTCAGTTGCAATAATGAATATCCTAAAAAAAAATTCCCAACCAAATGTGTGAGACCCACCCATCCCCTCCCCAAAGAAAAACACCCACCCACAGCATGACTGTGGTTAAGCTCTCAGTGTACTGAGACAACTGCCAGGCAAGCTGACCGGTAGCATTTGTGACCGATAGTATTTGCCTCTTTATATTCCTTCCCATCTGCCTGCGCCCATCTGCTGTCTTCTCTATTATTTAAAGTCTTTGTCACAGTCACCATCTTTAACTTTGATTTTGGAAACAGCATTTAACATAAAAAGGTCTTGGGTTCACCGTGACATTAATAAAAGATTATTACAGCTACTACACTTTTATTATAGCCTGGGTATTTTCCTTTTGACTACATCAATTTCTCATTCTGCAGTTCACAAAGATCTTGGGAAAACAGTGGGTACTACCTGCATTTTAATGAAAAAAACCATCAAAATACTGCTGCTTTGGCACGAACTCAGGGCTCCAATACAATATACTTTGCTGCCAGGTGGGGAAAAGGAATACGTTTTAACAGTGAGCAAACTTATTTTTCTTTGTGGCTATTAGTTAGCTCCTGCGTTTGCCATCAAACGGGTTAGAAATCACTGTTTGCAAATCGTATATGTGTCTTAAAAGATTGTCCATATGTAAAAGCAGTAATGTATTTCTAGAATGATTTTCCACACTTGCTTTGTTGAAACTAAACTGCACAAATCAAAGGACCCCTTTTAGGATCAGGCATCTTTTGCTGATGCTGAAGGCCAAAGAGGCTGAGAATGATCGTTGTAGGCTCTTTGGGAATCCTGTGTTTCACTCTGCTTGTACTGAGTGCTGGGAGTGGCACCCGAAAGCATCCTGCTTTTCACTGGAAAGCTTCTTAGAGTTGGGGGGAAACAAAAGCTTTCCACGGGTGTTCAGCTTGCAGAGAACAGCTTGCCGGATGTCATCTTGCACTGAGATCCGCTGAAGCTGCCTATTCAGAGCAGTATGTGACCGTGATCCTTAAGTCTAAATCTGGGCTGCTGCAATCAATTTCTTTCCCTCCAGTTAATGAGCTGATCTATGTTGATTTTAATGTCAGCTTAATGAGACTATATGTTCTTCAGGGTGAGGAATTGAATTTTCTGTGATGTGTGGCTGCTGCCAGAGTTTTAATTCAGAGTGATAACAGCAGTTAGGGGAAAAGCTGTAAACCTTTTCATTTAAAAGAGGAGAAAATAGTATTTTCATGATAACTTCTGTCATTAAGGCAACCACTGAAGCGAAATGTTGGTTAGGTTAAGATAAAATAGAGCAAGCATCAACTAATGTTTATGGATATTTTATGTTTCACACTCAGCACTGTCTATTAATTAAGTCTTCATGTCTTCAATAATAGAGTAATACCAAATCCACAACCTCCATCATTTCCCATGCACAGCACTAAATTAGGAAGAAAACTGTTTTTGTGTTGTCAGTTTCTCTCTCTATATATCCACGTCTTAAATATTAGATCACAAAGTAAATAAGTAAATGGCACCCAGTGACGGAACACGAGGACACAGCCTCAAGCTGCACCAGGGCAGGTTTAGGCTGGACATTAGGAAGAAATTCTTCATGGAAAGAGTGATTGGCATTGGAATGGGCTGCCCAAGGAGGTGGTGGAGTCATGATACCTGGAGGTCTTTAAGAGGAGGTTGGATGAGGCACTTAGTGCCATGGTTTGGTTAATGAGAAGGGTTAGGTGATAGGTTGGACTTGATGATTCCTAGAGGTCTCTTCCAACTTGGCTAATTCTGTGATTCAATAATAGAATAATTCCAAATTCGCAACCTCTATAATTTCCCAAGCTAAGCACTAAATTTGGAAGAAAACTTTTTTTTGTGTGTTGTCAATTTTTTTTCTCTCTCTCTCTCTCTCTATATATATATATATCCATGTCTTAAATATTAGATCACGAATAAATAAATAATTTTGCTTTATCCAGTAGCACTGAGAATTAACACTATGGTGCACCATTATTACATGGCTGGACTTGGAGAAATCTCACTTTAGGATTAGGGTCTTGCAAATCCCTACTGTGGTGTGGAGCAGTTATCTTACAAGTACTCCTATTAAAAAATAGAACCATAGAATCAGTCAGGGTTGGAAGGGACCACAAGGATCATCTAGTTCCAACCACCCTGCCATGGGCAGGGACACCCTACCCTAGATCAGGCTGTCCAGAGCCTCACCCAGCCTGGCCTTAAACACTTCATTCGTTGCTAAGTTATTTACTATACGAGGAGTTGTCGAGACAGGTGAATGTGAGTTTTGTGCAAGGACCTGCTTCATCAAGATGCTTTCTCCCATATGGATGCAGTGCTCCAGAGAGATGCTGTGCTGTTGGGTGTGTGGAGGTGACGTTATCCGTCGGCGTATGATGTAGAAGCACTGCCACCTGCCTTCTCCCGCAGAAACTGTCACACTCGCTCCATTTCAAGGCTATCAGCCAGTGAAGTCCTCATCTTGTATGACCTAGCTCAGTGTCTGCCTTCTGCTGACACAGATAATTAACTTTTCCGCTGTCATAACGAGCTTCGGATCAAACCAGTCTGAAGAGAGGTAAAAATAGTGGAGGTTACACTTCTCTAGGGCAAGCGAGAGAAGAGTTTCTTTTCATTGGATATGTTCTGCTGGTTTATTTTCTTTATTTGAAAGGAAAATGTAATGCCCTTTTTGCTCTTGAAAAGTTAGTCGCGTTGAAGAAAAAACCCAGCTATTTTCCTTCAATTTTTCCAACCATCAAATGGAAAAAAAAAAAAAAAAAAAAGACTGGGAAATAAATGCAGATGATTTGGGAAAGGAAAATATGAACAGGTCTGTCTGGATGTCCTTGAAGGGCTGAGGGAGAGGAGAGCTACCACTCCACCAAAGGGCAGGAAGGGGGGCAGGAAGGCGAGCTCAAAGAGATGTATTCATACCTGAAGGTGCACTGTGAAAGCATTTCCCTGTTGGAAGCTAAGAGAAGCTATAATGGGGAAGATTTCGGGTGGAGGCAATCTGAAACAGGAGGCAAAAACCTAAGTCCCAAATGATAACTCTCAAAACAGACACAGTATTATGTGAAAAAGAAAAAAAAAATTTTCCTTACAACAACCTTGTGTTAAGTGCAGCAGGTGAGATGTTCTTTCACTTCTGCATATGTGTTTGGTTTTTTTTTTTTAACATAATAACTTGTGGCTGTACTGTTTTGGGATGCTGTGGAAATAATGCTCCTTCTTGCATTTTGCTGTAAGGAGGCTTCAGTGGGATTCGCTGTAACTGGGAGAGCACAGCACTGCTTACCTCAATAAACCACTTCCTCCTCCATACCTACTCCTGTGCTCGGAGGGTAACAGGAACAGGCTACGTTTCAGTCAGATGGAGGATTTGCACTACAGACATCAGGAGAGAGTCATGGTTAAATGGGAGGCTTGCAGGGAAAATGTCATTGTCGTTATTGGTTTCCACTGCATTAAAGGCTGAAAGAATCTTTTGAACAAACAGGAAAAAAAATATTAGAACAAAGCCACATGCTGCACAAGCTGCTCGGTAACTTCGGAGTGAAAACTGGATGGGAGATAAGGCATTAGCATTTCATGAACCAGTAAGCTTACAAAATCATCTTGCAATGCAGCAGGCTCTTTCCAAAAGCTTTACAATGCATTGCTTTTTCTTCCCCTAGGGTTTTTCCCTTTTCAAACAGTGGAGTGATATGAATTCCAAAGGCAAGAGATTTTGTAAAGGGATGAGAGAAGATGTTTCATTTAGAAATGGGAGGGAGAAATGGCTGTACTTAGCTGGCATTTAGACTTCATATTTATCTGTATTATGAGAGTCCATAGTCTGGGATTGTTCTTCCATCCTCTTGCTCTGCCTTTACCTTTGTACCTCTCAGATAGTGCAGGCTTTAGTGTAGGTCTCTGATGCTCAGAAACAAAAATAATGTTTTTCCATGAACATTTCCATACTCATTTATAATAAAGAAAAGTAATAATTATTAAAGTTAATGGTTTTTTCTCTGAGTAGATATTGGTTATTATATTTTTAAAATTAAATTCGTGTTATTACAACACTGTTTGCAATACCCTACCAAGATTATGTTTGCCTGTCATAATGACAGAGTCAAAAAACACACCAAGGGTCCTTGTGCTGAAGAAAAACTAGCCTAGATGGACAAGCTAAATTAGGGGATAGATGGCTGCAAAGACAGATGAAATTGCTTGCTTAAGTCCACAAAGCTTATCTGAGACAGATGCTGCAAACCCCCTGGATCTTACTGGAACAAAACTATCGAGCAGTCTATCAAGCTTTGAATGGGTTTGGGCACACATCTCAAATCCAGCTGATCTTACCCAAATTTCACAAATCAAAGTACTACACAAAAGCTATCTGGGGAAAAATTGAAGCCATAAACCAACCCATGTTCATCTGTTTTAGCTGTTTTATTAAACTGCTTCTCCATCCCTCAGTAGCTCCCTTCAGCCTAGTCATCTCTGTGCCCAGGTCTTGAAAAACTGCAGCATTCTGTACAGAAATGAGCTTACAGATAGAATCATCTGTGAATCAGATGACTCTCTGTAAGCAGATTGTCCCTGAGGGCAGTGGTGAAGAGAGGGCATCATGCCTCACATCATCCCTAAGTGTTGGTTGATGCCTCAGATCAGGAGGAAGGCACTGGAGCACACTCTGGGTAAAGGCTAATGAGAAACTTGAGCAAATCCATCTGGGTAGGGAACATCAAACAATCTTCACAAATACAGAAAAATTAATCTAGACAAATGCTGGGCTTCCTATACACTGTCTGAATCTATATCATTTGAAACCCCAGGCTCACAGGATGTCAGGGGTTGGAAGGGACCAAAGAAATCATCCAGTCCAACCCCCCCTGCCAGAGCAGGACCAGACAATCTAGCTCAGCTCACAGAGAAATATCCAATTCCAAGGCAGAAATCCCTCTGCAGTGTTTAGCACGTGGCACATATGGCTGAGTACTTTGGATGGACAAAGCAGGTGATGAAATCCAACAAGGTTTCTAAAAATTGTTTCTCTACTTAATTTTTGATGCTACTTAATGGGAATGGAGCAAAGACACATTTCACAAAAAAAACCCCAAACAAAACCCCCAAAACCAACAAAAAACCCCTCAACAGTCAAAACCTACCATCTTCAACTTAGTATGTGGCTCACATCCATCAATATGGAGAAGTGTAAGGCATGGAGCTGCCTTCCATAGTAGAATAGCTCACTCCATTCTTCACAGTTTATGAAGGGCAAAACACAATATACTGCATTCCTGAATGTTTATTATGTAAGGAACTCCAATCTCATGGAAGCACAGAATATTAGACCCTGGAAGAGACCTCCAAAGCTCATCCAGTCCAACTCTCCTGCCCCATTTCCACCACATTTCTCCCTTTTCCCCCCCAAAGCCAGAGCACCTGGGCTCTATTGGAGTCTCCTCCTCCCCCAGGTGTCAGCACTTTTGCTCTCCCCGCCCCCTGCCCTTTATAATGAGCCCCGGGAGAGGAGAAGCTCCAAGTTTGCCCAAGTGGCAGAGGGATCCCCTCCTGGCATGGCTGGTGAGTGCCCATGGTGCACACTGGGTGTCTGGTGATGGGGATCTAAAGGCCGGGGGGCCTGCTGGCCCCCCAGCTAGCTAGGGAGAGATCTGGTAGCTACTCCAACATTATCCACGGGTGCTGGTTTGGTCTCCTTAGTGGAGTCACTAAGCTTGCTGATTACTGAGTTCAGATTGGGACCCTCACTACAAGAAGGACGTTGAGGTTCTGGAGAATGCCCTAGTGGAGAGCAGTTGTGGAGAAACATGAGGAAATTTCTTTGTTCGACTTCTACTCCTGCTGATAGAGTGGAGGGAAAGGTAAAGAAATAAATTACAAACTCTGTTATGGAATTAAATTTTTTAAAAAATTCTCTGAAAAGAGACTGTCACCTTCACCTTGGCAGCCTCTCCCCCAAATATTTATAAGGCATTAATAATGAGATCCCTTCTCAATCTTTTCATGTGCAAAAGTCTACTGCAAAATTTTACACGACCAGCTAAAAAGCAGCAGCACTACTGCCAGAGAAGATGAAATCAAGGCAGTCAGATTTAAACTTTTCTTTAGCAAGCAGAGGTACAGATTAGTCTGATATTTGTTCCTGGATCTTAATAATGACACTAAATGCCTTCTGAGTAATGGACTTTCTACAGGGGATGAGCATATCTTGAGGCCTGTAGTATGTTTTTTACAAATGTAAATATTACACAGTACAGCCTTTGGATCTGCATAGTGTCACCAGAAACATCTGCAGATCTTCAATTCCCCCCTAATCTTATTGCTTACCTGACAGCTACAAACTGATCGTGCCTCAAAATGCAACACCACAGGAGAAAAAGTTTCCTTCTCACCCAAAAGAACTCCCCTGGAGGACTACTCCAGTGACAATGGTAGCAGTAAGCTAAGATTTGTGGTGGTCTTGTGCTGAAGAGAACGGAAATCATTTGCAGTTCTTGTGTCACAATCTCAGCCCCTCTGCTGCAGCCCTTCAGATGCTAGCAGCTTCCTTCCCCTTTGATTTAGGCAATTTGCAGTGAGGGTGGTGAGACACTGGTACAGGTTGCCCAGGGAGGTTGTGGAGAACAGAAGCACACAATGGGATCTTCGATCAGGAGAGCAAAGGGGGAGAATCCCTTCCCTTGCCCTGCTGGCCACACTTGTCTTGCTGCAGCCCAGGACAGGGTTGGCTGTCCAGGTTTGAATGGCTAAAGCTTGAGAACATGAGAAGCAGGTACAACAGCAAAGAAGTTGCTGAAACATTCCTCAGTCCTCCTTATTTAAATGGAAGTTGTCTTCTGTGCTGTCAGCATAAAAAGATTGGTGGGGGAAAATGCTGGCTTATGTGAGATGAAATTATGGAGTATAGCTGGACTGGATTTTTAATTAGATTCAATCTAAAAAAAAACCTATTCTGTATATTCACAACTCAAGTGCAGACAGTCTAAAGTCAGATGATTAACATGAAGTTAGTTCAGTGCTTGTTACACAATGTGCATGCTAAGGTAACATCTTCTGGACCCTATATGTTAGCTAGCTGCCTGCACAAATTCATCCTGTGAGCCAAAAAAAAAAAAAAAGCCTCTGCTGCTTCAGTTGTCTGATCAAGTGAGTTGCATTTGCCTGGTTTTGTATTGCCTCATATTTCAGGCCAAATAAACGCTGCACATTTCGTGCCTGGGACTGACTGCATCATTAATATAGTTCAAACTGCAACTGCCACAAAGCTAATCTGTGGCCACTGCCCCTGGTGCACATGATTGAAGTCACAATAACCCAGCCTCCTATGTCTGCAGCACGAGCAGTCTGCTGCAATAACCAAATGTCATAATCAATTGTTAAGGCAAACTTCAGATTCAGGAAGTGAGAGACCCTATCCCCACACAGGCTATGGACTTAGTTCTGCTCTGCGTTAGGGACAAAGGTTTCTACATTGAGCTCAGGTTACAGGGTGGGGGGCAGGCCAGGCCCACCCTGGGGGAGCTGTACAGCTGTGGGAATGTAATGTAAGAGAGAAAAATAATGAGTAGTTTGACCTCCATTCTTACAGCTATGAAAAAGAAAACAGAATTGTTTATTTCACTCATAGGTTTGCTGAGGTGTATAAAAACCAGAACACAGACATAGATAAGGCAGAGTCTCTCCCTGGCTTCTGCCCTCTGGACTGCTTCTGCCCAACCCTGCACATAACCCAAGCAATCGTTTCTGCTTCTAACACCCCAGGCTGATCCTTCCAACTCGCCTTGCACGTAACACAGATAAGAGAGGGGTTTGGAAAGAAGGTGGAAGAGTGGTTGGGAGCCCCTCCTGGGCACTCTCACTGCTGGGAGAGGCATCATGCTTCTGTATTACTTTTAACTTGTTTATTACTGTATGTAGCTGTATATATTTGTAATATATTGTAAATATATGTTTGTATCTTGTGCTAAGCTGTGAAGATAAAGCTTCATTCCTTAACTTCCAGCCAGCTGAGTCTAGTCTGGGTGAATTAAAAAATGTGTGTGGGGGTGAGGTAACTCCCAGATCCACTACATTGGGATCAACCCAGATGCTGTGAATTGTGCCTCTGCCAATGGAGCACAGATGCCCGAGAAGAAAACCTAAAGTCTCCCAAAGTTGTAACCCTGGCACAAAACAATTGCCAAAGATCATTGTGGCAAAAAATGTCTTTGCCTTCATAATTTATGCCTAAAACCAGCTGTTGGGGAAGAGATTGTCTCTGGGCTCTTGTGTCCAGAGGGCTGTCCTTGTTGCCAGGGTTCTCTTCGTTCCCTGCTCCAGGGAAATGACGGATGATAAGGATAATGAATGTACTGACTCACACTTCTGTTAGCAATTAAGTCATATTAAAGATTCTCCTTCTGTGTGGGTGAAGGAAGCTGGGCCTCATTAGGGGTTCAGAAGAAAAGATCAATGTGTTCATTAACGTGCTAGAAAATGACAGGCAGCATCTCTGGATTGGGTTTCAGGCTGTGTTCTAGCGGCAGTAGCTCACGTGGCAGTTCTTCCAGATTTAATCAGTATTTGTTCCACCGAAAGAGGGGAAAAAAAAAAACCAAACCCAACAACAAATTCAGCTCTATTCATCACCGTGTGTCAGTGTCATGGCTGTAGTTACCTCAGTGCAAAACTGAGGATGAAACCCAGACAGAATTATTCCCTGTGCTCTTGTGGGAAGGTAGATGGCGCACTGAAGAATGGAAGCATTGAGTTTATTGTGGCCATCTGTTTGGGGAAGTTCATAATCAACTTTCGTGACCTTCTAAATCTTGCTGAGTAAATAGGACAGGTAATTTTGTAACCCTTGGCTCTGAAGCTGGAGAAAAGCTGCCCCTTTTTTTAAGTAAAAATTTTCAAAACCTTAAACTCTGTTTTGTTTTGTTTTTTTTTAACTTCTTCACACGTGATAAATGCTCTGTGTGGACTGAAGACCGAATGCAGGCTTTGAAATCAGAAAAGTACTGTTTCTACAGTCCACAAGCTCACAAGATGTTAGGGGTTGGAAGGGACCCAAAGAGATCATCCAGTCCAACCCCCCTGCCACAGCAGGACCAGACAATCTAGCTCAGGGCACACAGCAACACATCCAGACAGGCCTGGAAAGGCTCCAGACAAGGAGACTCCACAACCTCTCTGGGCAGCCTGTGCCAGTGCTCTGGGATCCTTCCAGTCAAGAAGTTGCCTCTGGTGTTGAGCTGCAACCTCCACCTGTGCAGCTTCCACCCGTTGCTCCTTGTCCTATCTTGGAGCAGTGAGCAGAGCCTGACCCCCAGCCCTCAGATATTTACAAACATTGATTCAATCCCCTCTCAGTCTTCTCTTCTCCAGACTAAGCAGTCCCAGGTCCCTCAGCCTTTCCTCCCCAGCCACTGCTGCAGTCCCCTCAGCATCCTCACAGCCCTCTGCTGGACCTGCTCCAGCAGGTCCCTGTCCCTCTGCAACTGGGGAGCCCAAAACTGAAGGCAGTGCTCAAGATGAGGGCAGAGTAGCTCCTGAGTTGCTCTCCCCTATGCTTTGTATTTCCGCACTTCTACTGTTGCTAAATGTTATTTTCATCCACAGAGTTAAACTTTTTGGCTAGGTAATGAATGAACCATTGCCTTTCCCTTGTGGTGTCCCTGTCTCTGGCACAGGGGGGTTGGAACTGGCTGAGCTTTGAGGTCCCTTCCAACCTAAACCATTCTATGAGGTTTTGTTGGTTTGTTGTTGTGTGGTGGGTTGTTTTTTTTTTTCTTGCCTGTGTTTATCTATTTCCCATTTTTCTATTCTCTATCTGGATTGTAAGTTCATTCAGGCAGAGGTATTGTGGTTTTAGTCCATACATTCACCTGATTCATTTTCTCTAGATTAATTTTATATTTATGGTAATTGGTAGTCCTGAGGCAAGAATATTTTATCAGTTTTCCATGTGGTTTTGTTTGTAAAATAATTATTTTTAAAAGGCTTTCTCCTCCTACATTTTTTTTTCGTCACCTTAGAGAGTGACTGCTCAAACCTCTGCCTAGACTTTGGAACTACTGACAGTCTCTTATGCCTTTTCAGATGTTGCTGAAATTCAATCTCATGTTTAAATGGTTCTCATTAGGAAAGAAACAGTTTCTTAGCTCCATTCATTTAAACGTGCTTTGGCAGGAGCTTCTTATGACAGGGCTGTTAATATTCTGTTCTCATATGGCTCATCTCTGAGTGACTGCAACTACCAGCAAGTGTTTTTTAGAATGCACATAATTGATGAGGCACCAGGAGTGTGCTTGGTTAACGAAGGAAAAAAAAGAAACCACAGAAAGAAATTATTTCTGCTGAGTGGAACTCTGTGCTACAAGCAGAGGACAGCTGACAAGCTCGGATGGTGTTCACCATAACACCATTTAAGTCCTTGCATTTGAAAGGGATTTTGCTTTTCTTGTTTGGGGCAGGAGCAGCAGAACATTCTGTGCTGCAGTGTGTCGCTGGAGGTCCTTTCTTTACCTGCCATTCATTAGAGCCAGTGTTTTCCCTCCATCTGTTTTGGGTTTAGGGAGCAAAGACAGATGCTTCTTACCCATCCCCAAGTGAGTAAAGAAAACTTCACACGGGACTGGAAAGAATTGGAAAATTAAATGGAAGTACTACTCAAAGCTACAGCAGTACAAAATGCACAAATGCACCTCATCTGGAAAGCTGTGGATGTTGTCCACCTGGACTTCAGCAAGGCCTTTGACACTGCCTGCCATAACCTGGACCAGCAAGCAGAATGCTACCTGAAGGCTGTGGCTTTATTATGGTTATCTCTGAGTAACTGAATCAAGGGGAAAATATTCCTTCTGTTTCCCAATCTTACCAAGGGAGGTGTGTGTCCACCTCTGCTCAGGTAGCTTATGAAATAATTGAAATAATATGTGCAACAAAGGTGCAAGAGCAATTGCTCATAATGTGCAGCCACTTAGCCACAACAGAGTTTTCCAAAGCTTTTTTTTTTTTTTTTTTTTTTTTTTTTGCTATTAACCTCTGGATACTCAGACATAGCAGGATGTAGCAAGAGAATTAAACTGAGCAGACTGCCAAAATACCTGCTAATTCCCTTTACTTAACTTCCTCCAGTATCAGTCCATGAGCAGGATGCAGTTTCAAATAATTAGGCATGTGGGACCTTTAAAGCTTCATTAACTGTTTCATTTTCTAACTGCCCTGCATTAGCTGAGTGATTTTTGAGCCCCATGGATCTGCTTGTATGTTTCCAGGGGCAATTCTAGGGAAGAGGTGCTCCGTGGCTTCCTTTCCATGGGCAGGAAGATTCTCATTCTAACACTGCATTGCTAGCTCAGTTTAGGCATGATGAAGTAGGGATGCTGAGCTTTGCAGAGCAACTGCACAAAATAATTCTACTTAGTGGAAATGTGAACCAAGAGGTCAAGCAGATTTATCTCAGCTCACACAATCACAGAAATATCCAGGCTGGCAAAGCCCATCAGGATCACCAAGTCCAAGCTATGACCCTACTCTACAAGATTCACCTTAAACCACAGCTCTAAGCACCACATCCAAACCACCCTTAAAGAATATCCAGGGTGGGTGACTCTGCCACCTGCCTGGGCAGCTCATTCTGGTCCCTGACCACTCTCTCCATGGAAAACTTCCATGGAGCTCCAGTCCCCTGATCATCCTTGTAGCCCTCTGCTGGACCCTCTCCAGCAGATCCCTGTCCCTCTGAACTGGGGAGCCCAAAACTGAAGGCAATATTCAAGAGGAGGGCTTACCATGGCAGAGCAGAGTGGAAGGAGAACCTTCCTTGATCTGCTGGACACACTCTTCTTAATGCACCCCAGGATCCCATTGTCTTTGTCCACAAGGGCACATTGCTGTGCCATGGATGTTCTCCACCAACACTGCCAAGTCCCTCTCCACAGGGCTGGTTGAAAAAGTTCTGCATAAGAAGATGCTGTTCTGCTACGTGGGCCATATCAGGTTTGTTAGCTGTGGCTGCAGAGTTTATTTAGCACATGAGCCTTCAACACAGCCAGGAGGAAACCTGCTTTCATTGCACAAAATTCTGTGTTCTCCTGGAGAAAAAAAATTGATATGGGAAGCAGGTGCAGCAAATAAACTGCCTTGCAAATATTCTTGGGAAATCATTGGGAAATGGTTTTTGATTTGTTGGGTTGGTTTTGGTTTGGTTTTTTTTTTGGTTTTGTTTTCGAAGATAAATTAATCATCACCATTCCTCTTTACCACTGATAAGTGCACGTCACTATTCTGCCAAATATATCTGCCTGCATATGTCACGTCAGATGCTGAATGTTTCCCCCACCTGTTTGATGCTTCTCCTCTCGTGTGGGGCTCCATCACGTTCATGGAGCTAGCTGAGAGCCTTATAAGCCTCACTCACAATAGGTATGAGGTGAAAATAATTTTTCATCACAGCTGACACCGTTTCTGTGAGGCAGCAAATACTTGGTAGCCTGAATAAATGATGTGGGCTACCTTCCTGACACTTTTCATAGAGCCTCCCCTCCCAAGGATCACTTAGTGGTTTATGTCCTAGCGCAAGCAGCAGAGTCACATCAACCAGGGAACATGTTGTTCTCCTCTGTGGTGGTAGGCTCTGAAAATGGCTGTTAGGCTTTGTGCTTGCAGGACGTGT
Organism: Psilopogon haemacephalus; assembly: GCA_013396835.1. NCBI lineage: Eukaryota > Metazoa > Chordata > Aves > Piciformes > Megalaimidae > Psilopogon > Psilopogon haemacephalus. Next base: position 648,638 of record VWZI01004060.1, on the reverse strand, counting down.
GAATTCACCTGATTCCTTTCAAGCAAAGCTCAGCATGTGGAGCGAGCTCAGCGTCCTGGCTTGGAAACAGGAGAAACTGCAATAGCAACCTTTGCTCAGCCTGGCACCGTGCTGCCGGGGCTAAACAAACTGAAATGCTGTGCAGCAAAAGATGCACAGGAGTAAAACAAACACTTTGGCATTGTGAGTGACAGCACTTAGTGTGCGCTGGACAGATCAGAGGAGTAAGAGCCTTGCTGCCAGCAGGCTTGCAGGGCTCTGCCAGGCTCCTTCTCTCTTGTGCTGGTGCTGTGTACTTGCCCCGGGAGCTGCAGGGAAAGCATGGAGCAGTGTCACGTTGTGCAGCGTGCACAGCAGTCGAGCTGGTCAGCCAAGGCTTCTGCGGGCAGGTTTTGGCAGAACCTGCCACGTCAATCAGGTCTTTTGCTGCAAAAAGTGGCACTGATTTTGGCAACGCTTTCCACAAAGCGCAGGAAGGAAATCATGGAAGGCACTTCACTGAAGGAAAAGTGTGGTTGGTTTGTAAAACTTGAGAAATCCTATCAAAGCAAATTTCTTGGCACTCTGACGTTAATTTGTGATGTGGAGTTGCATATTGTGGTATAATTTTTTTGTGTGGATGTTTGGAACAGCAGTAAGTAAGATGGCATGGTGTGAAGTAATGAAAGTAGTACATAAACCCTGCAGTGCTACTGTGCCATAGGCAGGGACACCTCCCAGCAGAACATGTTGCTCAAGGCCTCATCCAACCCGGTCCTGAACACCTCCAGGGAGGGAGCAGCCACAACCTCCCTGGGCAACCTATGCCAGTGTCTCACCACCCTCACTGTAAAGAACTTCCTCACAAGGTCATTACAAAACCTTGTCAGTAGTCCCTCCTGAGCCCTCCTGTAGGTCCCTTTCAGATACTGGAAAGCTACTATAAGGTCTCCTGGCAGCCTTCTCTTCTCCAGGCTGCAGAGCCCAAACTCTCTCATCCTGTGCTCAGAGCAGAGCTGCTGCAGCCCTCTCGGCTGCACCTTGGTGGCCTCCTCTGTACTGGCTCCAACCCTTGCATGTGCTGCTTGTGTTGGGGGCTGCAGAGCTGCAGGCAGTGCTGCAGGTGGGGTGTGAGGAGAGCAGAGCCAAGGGGCAGAATCCCCTCCCTTGCCCTGCTGCCCACAGCTGCTCTTGCTGCAGCCCAGCACACAGTTGCTGTCTGGGCTGCATGAACACTGCAGCCTCATCTTCAGCTTTGCACCAGCCCAGACCCCCAGGTCCTGTTCCTCAGGGCTGCTCTCAGCCATTCCCCACCCAGCCTGGAGCTGTGCTTGGGATTTCCTTACCATACCTCTCAAGCCAGAGAAAGAAGGTGTCTTTTGCTGCAATTCCCATCAGTACTTCAGAGAAAATGTTTTGGCTACAGGCACTTTGAAGGAGTGTCTGGGCTTCAAATGCACTTGAGAGTTTGAGCAAACCCTCTGCTTCCAAAATGTTATCTTCAATGAACAAAGGGAGAGAAAAAAAAAAAAAAAGAGACCAAAGTTTTAAAGCTCCGTGGGGACAAAACCTGCTGTTGCAGGCATCTCGAGTTATAAACAAGATGAAATGTAAAGGCAATAAACCATACGAGATTACTCCAGTTTTGCATGAGAACTGTGCTGCTCCTTACAAAAGCAGCTCCTCTGCCACAGCTAATTTCATTCTATGAACATATACAGAAGACAGCATCATCTCTGCATGCTTTGTATCTCGAGCAAGCACTCATGTAATGGAGCAATTAACCAATTGCATATTAATTACTTGCATATGGTGAGGTTTGCTTCAGACTTTTTAAAAAATTTTATTTAAAAAATTGCAACTGTGACAAGAGATGAGAGGTAACAAATAGTGCATGGCAGGACTTCTTGCTGAGTTGATCTCTAGTAGGTGGAACACACCAAGAGAAATAATGAAAAATGCATCAGGGGGATGATTTAGGGATTTACTCTGCAGCCTTGAGTACACAGAGAAGGGAAAAGAGGATTCAACATCAGGTAAACTAGCTCTAAGCTGCAGAAAGGGTAAAGTTCTGGCTTGGTGCCTGTGGGTAACTTTTGATGTAAGAGTGAATGGCTTGGAGAAAAGTTTCTGGTGTTCCTTGTAGACCAAAGCTACTAAAACGTGGTCCTGAGTTCAGTGCATTAAGGGCTGAAAGCAGAGTGCTGCCCTTGACACTCATCCTCACAGGCAGCCATCAGCACACCAGGAAAATGTAGACCATATCAAAGGACCTCTCATCTCTCATGATGAGGAAGACTCCTAGCAGAGAAGATTGCACAAGATGGTTTTGCCACTTACACTTCTAAGCACTCTGCAGCATCATTCCCCCAGCACGCTCTCAGTGGGAAAACTCATGGCCTCAAAGTGGAGGGTGACATTTTCCCTATGCCCTTTGTATTCAGTTTATAGCAATGCAGCTCATCTCCAGAAACTATCTTGCTCTCTATTAAATAATCTGTAAAACAATGGTTGGACACGATCTTGGAGGTCTCTTCCAACCCAAGCAATTCTAATAGTCTATAATAAATTTGCACAGTTTTACTTCAGGTCTTCAGAGGTTTTGTTCTAAGCATTTTTGAAAGGGTTTTTAGGCAATGTCGTGCTAAGATGTGCTACCTGAGTTTTTTCTGCAGTGTAATTCCTCCATAAACTTGTCACACTGATATGTCATTCCCTTCTAATTTTCATTTAGTCCTGCAGAGAAGGCCTTGGGGGTATTGGTGGGTGAAAAGCTAGAATATGATCCAGCAATGTGTGCTCACAGCACGGAAAGCCAATTGCATCCGGGGCTGTATCAAGAGAAGCAGTCAGCAGGCTAGGGAAGGTTGTTCTGCTCCTCTGCTCTGGTGAGATCTCACTGGGAGCTCTTTGTCCATCTCTGGGGCACACAGCATAAAAAGGGCACAGATCTGTTGAGCAGGTCCAGAGGAAGGTCACAAAGATGATTAGGGAGCTGGAGCATCTCTCCTGTGAGGACAGGCTGAGATAGTTGAGGTTGTTCAGCCTGGTGAAGAGAAGATTCTGGGGAGACCTTCTAGAGGCTTTCCAGTAGGTCTACAGGAAAGATGGAGAGGGATATTTTATCAGGGAGTGTAGTGATAAGACGAGGGGTAATGGTTTTAGACTGAAAGAGAGTAGATTTAGATTAGATGATGATGAAGTTCTTTACTGAGAGGCAATGGAATATGTTGCCCAGAGAAGCTGTGGATGCCCCTTCCTTGGAATTGTTCAGGGCAATTGTGATGAGGTCTCCAGCAACCTGATCTAGTGGAAAGTGTCCCAGCAGGCACTTCACTGGCAGCCATCAGATCAATTAGATACTTTCCAAAACAAACTGAGCCAACATACCACATCAGAGACGTTTTTCAGTCAGACTAGGGGAGGAGATTTGGCCAAGTGTCTTTTCTAAACTAAATCATACAAAAGCTGGACGGTAGCATCTCTCTTACAAGGAGAAGCTGAGAGACCTGGGCCTCTTCAGCCTGAAAAAGAGAAGACTGAGAGGGGATCTTATCAGTACATATAAATACCTAAAGGGTAGGTGTGAAGAGGATGGAGCTGAGCTCTTTTCAGTGGCACCCAGTGACAGGACAAAGGGCAGTGGGTTCAGACTGAAATAGAGGAGGTTTCACTTGAACTTGTCCCCATCTCTGGGGACTTTCAAAATCCTCTTTCTGAGCAGCCTGATCTAGGAATTACCTGCTTTAGCATGAGGGTTGGAGTAGATGATTTCCAGAGGTCCCTTCCAACCCCTACCATTCTGTGATTCTGTGAAAGCCTTTTCTAGCTCTATAGAGATTTTAAAGAAATGGGTAACTAATGAAGAAGAAACACATTAGCACTCCTTTGCTCTGGTGGCTACACAGAGAATGATCCTATAACTCACACAAAACTCCTCCAAAAGTCCTGCACATTTTTAAATATGTCCAAGGCCATCCAACTGAGTAAAATAACTAAATTTTTTTATCATGCCATTTTCATATCTCTTTAGCTACTGAATAAAACACATAGGAGAACCTTATTTTTTTGCAAGCCTTTAGGCACAGAAGCAAATTCAGTATAATGAATGCCTGTACAAAGTGTCACACTTAGAAAAGCATAGGCAGAAAGGACCATTCCTGGTATCTTAACCTGACTCAGAGTGGAAATGAACTAGCGTTTCTTAAATAGCATTATCTTCATTAGCAATTACAGGTTTGGTCCTTCTTGATGTCAGTCACACCACGCCATCCCCATACAGAGTGAGATTAAAGGGAGAGCTCACTGTGGCCAAATTTAAGCTCAGCAGACAGATGCCTGTGAGATCTCTCTCCATCCTTCCTTCTTCCTGCTCCAGAGCTACCCTTTTCATAACAAGCCCAGCCAAACCATTTTAACTACACCTCCCAAGCTCTCCAGGGAAGCCCAATTAAAAGATGAGCAGACCCAGGGCAAAATAACTCCAGCAAACCAAAGTACCTCTAATTGGAGTGTATTGCCAATAGCTGCCTGCTTGAGGAAAATAAGTGGCTCTGTGGGAGCAGGTCTGATGATGGCACAGTGAGGGGAGGGGAAGATGCTTGCTTAGGTCACTGACACAAGTGTACTCAGTGGAGCCACTTACCTGGAGGCCAGCAGAATTTAAAAGAAACTGAGATTCTATGGTACACAGGCATTTACTGATTTGATTAATATTTTCTCAACAGCCTTGTCTTTTCTCTTAAGCACCCATTTCAAAGATTACGAAAGGAAGTCAAGCACTTCTTTAGCAAGTATCCTTTCCAATTTCCTGGGCCTCAAAGCACTGACTACCACACAAGTGTCTCAAGAGCTGTCACACAGAACAGGTATAGAGGGAAAGCAGCCACAAGTGTTCTGCTTGCGATAGGTTAGTAAAACTTCAGGCACTATAGACCTGTTGTGTTTTCAGCTTTGGATGTTGCTGGATGCCTGGCAGAAGAAACTGACCCTAATCTGGCTACAGCCTCCTTCAGGTAGTTGTAGAGCACAATGAGGTTTCCCTGAGCCTTCTCTTCTGCAGGCTGCACACCCCCAGCTTCCTCAGCCTCTCCTCCCAGGGCTGTGCTCCAGGCCCTTCACCAGCCTTGGTGCCCTTCTCTGGACACCTTCCAGTACCTCAACATCTCTCTTGAATTGAGCAGTCTGGAATCCATCCATGCAATACAGCCTAATTTTAACTCGTGTGTCATCTTTCCAGTAGCCTGTGTGTTTGCCACAAACTGTCACTGCCTTTTGACGGATGTGGGAGCAATTGGTTTGAGCACTGTTTGCAACCTGTGGCAACTGGAGAGTGCCTCTTGCTATTTATGATTTGACTTCTGGGTACAGTGCATGCCATCATTGGCCATGCAGTTCCAGCATGGGTGAGTAGTGCAGTTTTTCTTGGTAGCCAGCAGAGAGAGTTGACCTCTGGAGGCCATTTTTGGAGTACTCAGCTTCATCTTTGTCTGTTGTTTACTTTACGGAGCTTAGATTCCCTAGCGTAAGCACATAAATTAGGTCATTTCCAAGCACTAAAAAGGAAAAAAAAAAAAAAAAAAGAAGGATGCTGCATCATTAAATTTTCAAGAGTGGGTGTTGATCTCACAGAGAAGTGCAGATTTTGGTCAAAATTCACTTTTAATCTTTTTCTGTCATAGTAAGCAGGTCAGCAAGAGATTTTAAGGAGCTTCACCTGGTCACTGTATTTTTTCATGACTGTTTCTTTTAAAATTATTAGAATGAGTGACAGGACCTCCAGGGATGGTGACTCCACCACCTCCCTGGGCAGCCCATTCCAATGCCAATCACTCTAGGAAGAACTTCTTCCTAACATCCAGCTTATACCTCCTCCAGCACAACTTGAAGCTGTCCCCCCTCATTCTGTTGCTGGTTGCCTGGGAGAAGAGCCCAACCCCACCTGGCTACAGCCTCCCTTTAGGTAGCTGCAGAGAGCAATGAGGTCTGCTCACAGAACTGACCTGGCACATCGTATTTAGCTTAAGTGTTCCCTAAGATTCAAAGTCTTGTTTGTTTGTTTGCTGGCTTGTTGATCAATATTGGCTGAGAACCATTGACTGGGCAAGAGGCAAATAAAGGTGGATGTTATCAAAGGACCAATACTTCAATACCAGTGATTAAATTCCTGCTGCTCCATCACAACGAAAAGACTGCGCCTTGCCTTCCCACGGTGATTCCATGCTGCACACCTCACCCAGAAAGCCCTTTCTAGAGCTGAATTTTCTTTATATAGCTGATAAAGCAATTGATTTGAGTAATTGCCAATAGTCCCTATGCACCTTTACATCGTTTGTACAATGCATGTAAAAGAAAGAGGGGAAATAACTTCTCCTTGTTTGAAAACCAGACCCACAGTGGCCACTGTTTTCTTCAGTGAAGTAAGCTTATTGCAAGTCATGGAATGGTTTAGGTTGGAAGGGACCTCAAAGCTCAGCCAGTTCCACAGGCAGGGACACCTCCCACTAGAAGCCGTGATGAGTCTCTGGGTTTGTTGCTGTATCTCTACTGTATCTAATTAATAAGGTTCAATATGACTTTAATGACTCACTAAACAAATCTAGTAATGCAAGAAGCCAAACGTCATCATGTACCTCTTTAGCACACACTCTGAAGCAAATACCAGGGTGATTAGCATGGGGACTCAGGCAAGCGCTGCTCAAATCTGATTTTCTTATTAATTTCCTCCTAAACACCACTGGAAGTCTCCAAGATTACTATTAGGAGATTGCTTTTTTAATTTTTTTTTTGTTATGAAAGTCTAGAATGGGCTCTCGTTATTATTTTTTTAACATGTCAACTTGCAGCACTGTCAACCCAATCAGGATGCAAGCTGCAAATTCTTCGTGCGAATGCATCATCATTTTTAAAAATTGGATTTCACTATTTGTCATTACTCCCAGTAAAGGGAAAAAGGCAGATCCACTGCCAAGGGTAGTGCTCATTACCCTGAGCAAACCCATTCGGGGAGGGGGTTACTCAGGCTAATGAAATATCAGCTGTAAACAGCTGCTGCTTAAGTGACTCAATACTTGTTCACAACAAGCACAGCAACAAAACCTGTTGCAATTCCTCTGGTTAGTGTAACACATACCCACGTTCATCCTAAGGGAGGTAGCCTCTGCCCAGATTCAACAAATTTTGTAGCCTGTGATTCAGGCTAATTCCTGGGCTGAAAAGATGATTTTCACCCTGCCTTCAGGATGGCAGTTTGGTGAGACCCACTGGCATGGCACAAGGGGAGCTGGTCACAGCTAATGCCAGGGACCCAAACTCCACCTCACACACGTTGCCAGGCCCTTTCCATAACTCCTCTTCATTCTGGCCAGGGCATTGCATGTCCATCAGACACCACAGCACCCATGGTGTGCTCTGGAGCACATCATATCCTCAGCTCAGCTTCAGGTGGGAGGCAATCTCCAGGCTCACTCTGGGTGGGACAGGAACTGTATCACCTAAGTCTTTGTTTCAGAAACACATCCCTGACCAAAATGAATATGCTAATGTGGATACAGCCTAAATCTGCTAATATAGATACAGCCTAAGTGAACCCCTGGGTTTCCTTGCGTTCAGCCTTACTGCATGTGTTTCCTATGTCCTTCACTGCTGTCCTTAGTAACAATTTAGGCAAGAATTATGGAGAGTAAATCTCCAAAGCCTGATTTACACAGGCTTAAATCTGTGTCTGAACTGCACTTGTAACTTTAGGGCAAATAACCTTTCAAAGCAAACCTGTAGGGCAAATGACCATCCAAAGCAAACTTTTAGGGCAAACAAACAACCCTCCAAAGCAAACCTTTAGGGCAAATAACCCTCCAAAGCAATTTGGATGCTTTACATCCCACTATTACAGGGGTTCTTCTTTGCACAGAGTTCTTTATCCAGTTTCTAATTTCACTTAAACTCACTGGTTTGCCTATCCAGGATATTAGCTCATCATTGTCACTCAAGGGAACATTAGCCTTTAAAAATAAACACAAAAGGCAGTCTGTTGTGCAGGGGTTTAAACAATTCTGCGTGGACCTGCGCTGCTAATTCTGATCAAGTTAATGACTTTGGCTCAGCTGAAACTAATTCTCTCTTGCTGTCTGCCAGAGAAATTTAACTCAGCAAATCTGAATCCAGATCTCCCAGAGCAAATTATGGTTCTGTAATGTGGCTGGCAATACCTAGTGCTTCAAGAATACACTTAAATGTAGGAGAAAGAAGTTAGTTATTGCCTGCCCTTGCGGTTTTATGGTGGAAAATAGCAGAACTTTCCCTGTGTTGGTAAATAGTGATTAATTGAGCCAAGCCTTTTTATTCTTCAAGTCTTTTTCTACTGACCTGAACCTGACAAACTTCAGTATCACTCTGCTTTGTACAGAAATTGAATCATGTTCTCAGACTAAACTGCACAAAATCAGGAGATGGCCAAAGGAAGAGGCATTAATTGTGGACTACTTCCCAGACTCTTTTGTATCAATTGAAATTATCTTTGTGATTAAATTTTTTTGGGGGGCATTTTTTTTTAATCTATTCTTCGTACAGGTTGTGATGAGAATAAATGTTTCTAACACAAATTTCAGGGCGTTAAATTCAGTAGAATAACATTGCTGTCAAAGAAAGATTTGACTCATTACCTACAACTGTTTGAGATTTTGTCAAGTTTTGCGTTAACTACATCATTGGGATTATTTCCATGGTAACTTGCATTTCTCTGCACTCAGTGTCTATAGCCTTGATGAGGCACATGGTGTTAAAGTGGGATGCAGGCACAAGGGTGTTACTCTGGAAATATAATATTTTTTAATGAAGAGCTGGTCTGGATTCATTGATGTGAACTGCTGCATAGGTAACCCACAGGCAAAGCACAGTTTGGATTTTAATTAACTTCCAGTAGCCATCATCCAGTCACTGATGTGGAAACAGATGAGCTCCTCAAATGGAAAAGATCTTGCCCTGAAACCATGTGGATTTGATCCTGATCATGGTGGTTTAACTAGTGTGAAAGACTCAAAGTGTGGGTGCCACTGTGAGCTGTTACACTTCTCAGCTCAGCTTCTCATTGCTGTCTACAGCTACCTGAAGTGATGTTGTGGAGAGGCTGCTGCCAGTCTCTTCTCTTAGGTAAATAGTGATAGAACAGGTGGGAATGGCTTCAAGCTGTGACTGAGTAGGTTTAGACTGGACATTAGGAAACATATTTTCACAGCGTGGTCAGGCATTGGAATGGGCTGCCCCTGGAGGTGTTGAAGCAAAGCCTGAATGGGGCACTTAGTGCCATGGTCTGGTTGATTGGATAGGGCTGGGTTGATTGTCTTGCCTGGATGAGCTTGGAGGTCTCTTCCAACCTGGCTGATTCTATGATTTGTGAGTTTTCAAATCTAATGCTTTTGTCATGCATGTTGAATTAAAGACAGCCCTCATGAGAAGCCAGGGCAATTCATCAAACTTTCAAAGGAAGCACTTCGGCTGCTGTAGACACAAAGCACCACTAACTATTTGATTTTTTTTTTTAAATTTATTTATTTTTTAATAAATCTATCAACATGTTTTTTTTTTAAAAAAAAAAAAACAAAAACAAAAACGAGGTTGCATCACTTAATCTTCATTGCCCTTTTGCAGCGTTTCAGTCAGGAAACGGTTCAGCCATACAGATTTCATTACCGAAATCAATGGAAAACATCAGTCTGTGTAAAAAAGCTTCTTTTGCACGGGGAGCACAATCTGTGCTCCGGCAGCTGCCTGCATCCTGCATCCTGCATCCTTTTCTCTCGGCAGGGCTCCCCTGGCTCCCTCTTGTGGTTATCCAGCGTCATTGCGCATGGCGACCAAACCACAAGTGTTAAGGGCTGCTTTCCTTAGCGTTTCTTGCTCTAATAATAACTAAGAAAATAAAAAATGTCTTAAAATGCGAGGCTTTTTAAAATTATTATTATTTTTTTAAGCCCGCTGCTGTGCGCTCCAGATCATAGTAACGTTTCCAGGATAAATTTTGGAAAACTCCGCCAGTTTTTCTTTTCCTCAAATTCTGTTAGGGTGCTGGTTCATGTTAATTTCCACAGGCCATGATACCTAGGGAGTGAAACACCTCAAAAATAATGTCAGGAGGGGTTTTGGTGACTGGAAGCAGTCACAGTTTCTCTTGCTCCATGTCAGAGCTGGCAACACAAAAGACAAGGCTGTATGCAGGGCTGAAAGGAAAAGTGGGACAGCAGCAGACACAGCACATGCATACTCCACAGCTGCATCTACTTTCAATGCTTCTTTAGGATAGTTTGCATAATACTCGGGATCCACTTTAAATTAGCATTGTGCATCAAGTTTCATTGCTGTTTTCCTTCCAGAACAAGCACAGGCACTCTTTCTCTCTTGGATCAGACTTTTCCCCTCAAGTCCCTCCACCAGTGAATATGAAGTGCCTCCAGCAAGTGCTGCAAGTCTTCAATCATAAAAAAGTGCCTGCAATAGGTAAGAGAATAAACTGTTTTCCTTATTCACAGATCAAAAAGAGAACTTTCAAACTGATATGGACCCCAAACAAAACCCTCTCCCAGAGCAAATTAAAACACTGTACAGTCATGTCTGGATCAATAAACCCTACCAAAATCAATAAAGAGAAAAAGTCTGGCTTAAAAAAAAAAACCAACAAACTCAAGCTTAAGTTACCTCCATCCACTGCAATAAAAAAAGTTTCAGTAGTTAACTGAAAATCTAGTCTCTATTTTATCAGAAAAAAAAAATACAAGAGCTGGAAAAAAGAATTCATCACAATCTGGAGAGGTGACAGCAACACTGAAAACTGGGTTCTGCAAGACCTTAAGTTAAGATCTATGCCAACCATGGAATTACTTTTACAGGGCAAATTGCTGAGAATTGCATAAAGTATGGGTGTACATTTTCAAACAGAGCCTTTAAGTCATATGTATAGAGCACTCATTTAAAGCCCTGGCTTCTAATAAAAAATACAAATGGGATTTTTTGAAACCATAGCTGCAAATTCAGTTTTGTGCCTTGCACTTGTCTGCATTTGAAAAGGTATATTAGAAATGAAGAGTGAAGTAGAAGGAGGGGGGGGGGAAATCAATGGCTCTCAAATGACTAGGGGCAGGTGTTTACTTCTTCCTAAATGTCAGCACAGAGCAATGAATGGCAGTTTGTTAGTGACACTTCTCCACCATGGAAATCTGAATGTAGTGACAGGTATGACCCAGGGTTTACATTATTCACAAGAATACAGATAGAAGGGGACCTAATGCTTATAGATGATTGACTGCTGATAACTTAATAGAAGGTGAATCAAAGGCAGGTTATGAATAATGAACTTTAAAAATTGGCTTTTGAATGATATTTAAAGTTCACATCAGCCTTTAAAATGTAAATTTGTACTACAGGAGCTTGCCATAAAGAAAAATAAAGGGGTGCAGCTGGTGGGACTGTTGTGCTTTATCTTGTTTCATTGTGAGGAAGTTGTTTGCAGTGAGGGTGCTGAGACACTGGCACAGGTTGCCCAGGGAGGTTGTGGTTGCTCTCTCCCTGGAGGTGTTCAGGACCAGGCTGGATGAGGCCTTGAGTGACCTGTTCTAGTGGAGGTGTCCCTGCCTATGGTAGGGAGGCTGGAACTGGATGAGCTTTGAGGTCACTTCCGACCCAAACCATTCTATGATTCTATAAAATAAGTAAAAAGAGTCACTCTTCAAAATAAGCCCCAGGCTTGTGTTTTGTAAACAAAACAAATCTGGAGAACATTTCTGCAGCAAAGAAAAGTGGTCAGTCAGCTAAGGGCTCAATTGTTAAAAAGTGTCTAATATTTTCAGGACTGTTCATATGCTTTAATGTAAGAACACTTTAAATTGTTGCTCTGTACTCACATCAAAATGCGGTTTAGAGGCTTGAACCCCAACCCTGCCTTTATCTTCACTCCAGAATATAAAAAGGCAAAATAATTTACACAGGGTTTACTGAAACATTGCTCTAAAGAAGTTGCACGTCCTGTTATACACATTTTATTCCTGTAGAATGGCACAATGTGTAAGGTCACAGGTCTATGTATACATTTGTATAGTCAGCCTCTCATTTTGGTGCATCACTTATTCAGTGTACCCTAAAAATGAAAAGTGGGACTGCAGCTAAAAAGAGTAGGAAAATTTATATTAACACATGCATTATTCATTATTTCTGTAATGCTAAGTAAATGTTAATTTTTCAATATAAATGCACGTTACTGTGTCCATTATATATCCATTACATAGCAACAAAGGCTTCAGTTGTAGTTAATGTTTTAAATCATTTCATTGGACTGTTAAGAGATTTCTCTTCCCTGAAACAAAACAAAACAAAACAAAAAGGAAAATACACCAGTGTAAGTCAAACAATTTTATTATTGAAACCATATAAAAAATAAGGTAGCCAACCACCGCAGGATGTTTTTTGTCAATAATATTTTCCAGCCTAAGCCACCAAGGAGTAACCATCTAGTTCAAAACTTAGCAGGCTACTTAGGTTCTCAGATACTTTATGGATTTCTTCCACCATTTTCATCTTTTGATTGCCATGAAAAATTATGGAACAAAAATACCTTACTGGAAGCAAGAAATAACATCAAGTATAGATAACTATGGATCTTGGTCACAGATCTCTGGGCAGCCTGTTCCAGTGCTCTGGGACCCTTCCAGTCAAGAAGTTGCCTCTTGTATTGAGGTGGAACCTCCTGTGCTTCAATTTACACCCATTGCTCCTTGTCCTATCTCAGGGAGCAAGTGAGCAGAGCCTGTCCTGTCCATCCCCCCTCCTGACATCCAGCCCTCAGATATTTATAAACACTGATTAAATCCCCTCTCAGTCTTCTCCAGACCAAAAGGCCCCAGGTCTCTCAGCCTCTCCCCATAAGATATGTGGTCCAGTCCTAATCATCCTCATAGCCCTGCGCTGGAGGAGGAGGACTAGCGTTAACTCCAGCCAGGCTGGGGTTGTGCTCCTGACATCCTAGAAAAGAGATGTCTGGCAGCAAGATATGACTCAAAAGCAAAGCATCAGTGGTATTGAGGAATGTTTCTTGTTTGACAACTTATGAAGGAATTCATAGCTGCAAACCCAGGCATTAGCAGCACTAAGGAAATAACAGACTTCTGTCCATTCCTACAACATACTCAGAGCATTTCCAGAAAGTCCACAGTATCTAATATAGTCTAGAAATGTTAAATTGAAATAAGATCCCTTACAGAAGCAGGGACCAGTAGGTCTGCGTGGTAATCAAACATGTCAACGAAATGACAAGGCATGCCCATGAGAAAACAAAAACAGAGACAAAACCAAACAAAAAACCACAACCAACCCACAAGTCTTGTAGGGATCTTTATTTATTTCTGCTTAATACGTTTGTAACTTCTAAACTGAGTTACAGCAGACATGGAACACAGTTCAATCCAAATAAAAGTTTCTCAGATCTATAGAAACCAAATTGTGCTCTCCCATTATCTATTCTTTTGGACATAATGGACCAGACCATACATAAGTTTAATTAAAATCTTGATCTGCGGGTCAGTAGCTCTGCAGACAGATGATGTGCAGCTGCTGAGATGTGTCACTGTAAGCAGCAAGAGGAAAGGTAGAAAAACCCACGCCAAAATGCCGACTGCAAAACAAGCAGAGGCTTCTTGCCGTCAAGGGCACATCCGAGCAGCGCTCCGCGCCCGCCTGCTCCGCGGGGTATCGCCTGCGAGCATCACTGAGCTCCTGCTCGGCAGGACGGCGTTTGAAAACGCCGTGACCCGCCCAGCCTGCACCCCCTGTGGCACAGAGGCGCTTTTAACTACTCGAAGGCGAGGTCCTTAGAGAAGAGAAATGAAGCACGACAGAAGCAGCCGTGGCTCGCTGGCTGGCAATTTGAAAAGCGGTGCTTGACAACACTGAGGCAGATCTCTTCCGTCTGTGCGAGTATTTACATGAACTCGCATCCGTGAGCTGGAGGAGGGTTTATATTTCAGGCAGTCCCGAGAAGACTGACTTTTGTGGAAAGGCTGACTTTCTAGGAGCTCTCATATCGGCACCTTTAGGCACCGCCTGCGGTGGGCAGATGGTGCTGCAGACACGGCGGACAAACAGACAGGGGCTTGGCCATTTCAGCGTGAAAAGCGGGGCCAGGCTGCCTTCTCCTTTTCCTTTTTTTTTTTCCTGGTGGGAGAATGATTAACGACGTCTGCCACCTTTTGTCCTGTGAGCTACTTGCATGTCACTGCACCATTAATGAAAACCTGGGAACTGAGCGTAGTTGGGACTAACTCCTGCTGCCGGCTGCCTGTTGCGGTGGGTGCCGGCAGGAGCTTCATCATCTTCTGTCTTTCCAAGAGAGTTCCTCTCAGCCCATCCGGACCTCCCAGCACGGCTAAAAGACAAGACGGAGCTTCTTGAGCTTCCCTGCAACCGACGACAGAAAGCACAAAGAAGTTTTCTGAGGTGGGGACTGAGGCCGGGGTCGGCCAGCTCCGTTACGCTCCCTGTCCGCGGATCGTCAGGCTGAGGGCGAAATAGAGGAGGAGAATAAAAGGAGGGGGGAAACCCCCCAGTACTCCTTTACCAAAGGGGAGCTCCGTCTAGCGGAGAAGCAGCGGCTGCCGGCGCGGGAAGGCGCGGAGGCTCCTCCGCTCTGCGAGGCGGACCCGGGCGCAGTGTGGGGTACGCGACCGGAGCAACTCCCTCGGCGGCGGGGGCGGCCGAGCCCCGCGGCCCTGCGGGCGGACAGCGCTGCCTGCCGGGGACGGCCGCGCAACCTCCGCGCCCTCCCGCGCAGCCTGCGCCGCTGCTAGCGGCAGGGCACTGCGCGGCGGACCCCTCCGCCCTCGCTCTCTGCCGCCCCTTGCCTCACCGCGGTTGGCGGTGCCGGGCAGCAGCGGCTCCGCTTTCCGCCCGCGGAAACTTCGGCCGACAGCAAAAGGAAGGATGGAGACGGAGGTTCTCAACCTGTCCCGGGCCGGGGCAGAGCCGCCGCGAGGGGACTTCAACCTCTCCAGGCTGCCGGAGGCGGAGGGGAAGCCTCTCTTCGGCATCGGCATCGAGAACTTCATCACCTTAGTCGTCTTTGGCCTGATCTTCACCCTGGGCGTGCTGGGCAACTCTCTGGTGATCACGGTGCTGGCGAGGAGCAAACCGGGCAAGCGTCGCAGCACCACCAACATCTTCATCCTCAACCTGAGCATTGCTGACCTGGCCTACCTGCTCTTCTGCATCCCCTTCCAGTCCACGGTCTATGTGCTCCCGACCTGGGTGCTGGGTGCCTTCATCTGCAAGTTCATCCACTACTTCTTCACCGTCTCCATGCTGGTGAGCATCTTCACGCTCTCGGCCATGTCTGTGGACCGCTATGTGGCCATCGTGCACTCCCGACGCTCCTCAGCCTTGCGCGTCTCCCGCAACGCACTGCTGGGTGTGGGGCTCATCTGGGCACTGTCCTTTGCCATGGCCTCACCTGTGGCTCACCACCAGCACCTCTTCCACCGCGAGGCCAGTAACCAGACCTTTTGCTGGGAGCACTGGCCCAACCCACGCCACAAGAAGGTCTACGTGGTTTGCACATTTGTCTTCGGATATCTACTCCCACTGCTTCTAATCTCCTTCTGCTATGCCAAGGTGGGGCAAAGCAGGTGGTGGTGAAGGGTATGTGAAAGGGATGGGGTGGGGAGACAGTGGTGACGGATGTCCATAGGCTGTGTGACCGGCTCTGGGCACGTGAAGAAACATGGCAGTGTCAGGGGTGAGTTTATGGTGCAAAGGGAGAGGGCAGGTTTTATAGCTGAGGGATGACTTGGGGATGTGTGTGTGTGTGTGTGTGTGTTACACAGACTGTTCAGGACATGGAGCAGGGAGGACAGATGTTCTGCTAATTATGGGGGTTCCTCTGCCAGATCTTGTTTGCAAAGTGCTGAGAAGCCTCGGTGCTTGGCTGCTTTCTTGCCTTATTTTCTTGCAGTGCTGTATGAGGAGTACTTGTTGTACTTAGAAGTACAACAACACAAGAAGTTGTTTGGGCTGCATTCTTTAAAGTGCAGTGCCCTTAGAAATGACACAAATTCTCCAGCTTGGTCTGATCCATTTAACATGTTAAGAGCAAGAGATGCGTTGTGCTGCCTGGTCCTTGTGAGTCCTGTCGTCCCGGCTTGAAGTGGATGGGAGATGTATCTCTGACTTCAGTGAGGGCAGGTGGTGCTGGGGTGCAGTGCATGAGGATCTGGGCCTGAAAAAGGAGTAAGGATACCTGAATGAGGGTATTTAAAGACTTTTGTGCTCAGGCAAACTGTCACAGTTTCCTGTGGATATTAATTGCAACCTTCTGCACAGGGTCCACTGCTTGCTGCTGGACAGGATCTGGAGCACCATGTGCTACCTGCTGAGTTAGGCAGAGATCCTCCTGTTTGTGTGCCAGGGCTTCTCCTTGCACAGTGATTTACATTTGGGAGGATAGGTCTGCTCTTGCAAATAAGGACTTCTTAATTGCTGAGAGGTCAGTTCTGTAATTGGCAAGTTCAATAGGTTCAATTTAAGTATTTAATTTGAACAACTGATTTTATGTTCTGTTCAGTCTTGTATGCATTACATCAGCTTAGCTGTGATGAGCAAATTAAGGCTAGAACAGAATCCAACTCTGCTAAAACAAACTTACATGGGACTTAAAGGACAACATTTTAAAGCTATTGCTTGCAATGAAAGGAGGCTGGCCTGGCAAATGGAGAAGATGTGTCCCCACACAAACTGAATTCTGCTTTCCCTGGGGGAATGCTCTGGTATTTCATCTACAGTAGTGAATATGACAGAGATGTGAAAGGGGTGCAACTTGCAGTAGCCATAGGTTGTCGGAGTGTTAAGAAGTTAGCACATCTCCAGGAGAATGTTACAGAATGTGTGCAGAGAGAGCTTTTCACCTATTAAGCATCCTTCTGTTTTTCAAAGGCGAAACACCTTCAGTTCCAACATAAAGGAGCAACCTTCAAATTCCAGTTATGTGTCAGAAGATTGAAACCAAGTCTTTTTCAAAATTATGAGAGCCCTGCAGAGTGGGAGATGGGGTAGAGAGGAGAGCAATTATGCTTAAACAAAATACAAGCATAGTAGGTAAAACACACCATGTCATTATAAAGCACTACCAAAGTAGGTCTCTCAATGGTAGTATGGCTATGTAGCTTAAAAAAAAAAAACCCTCAAAACAAAACCAGAAAACCCCAAACAAACCACAGAAGCCCAAACCAGTCAAGCAATCCTGTGTGGAATATGTGCCCAGAACCATTTTGTGAAATCAGGGCCACTCAAGTCTGCTACAGTCCTATTCTTGAACTGTTGCCAGGCTGGGATCTCACCCTCGCATGGAGATATGTTTTTAGCTTGTCTGTCAGATCTTGCTTGCCATGGTGTAAGGCTGGCAAATCCAACCTGTCTTCTGGGAGACACCTGGGAGGTATGTGGTATTCCCATCACTGTCAGTGAAGACAAAATGTGCCATGGCTTGTGCAAGTTTGTTGGAGGTCTCTTGCAGTGCGAGGGCTCCTTCCTGCCCTCCCTAGGAGACAACTGGCAGATCTTCAGCTGCGGTGTTGTGACACCTGGGTCTGGGTGAGGGATTGGTCAACGCCATTGCTGCTTTCACAGGTCACAGGCACAGTGGTGAACGTGAGCTTTTGCTGATGTCACTGAAGGACTATGAAGTACAGCAAGGACCTTGGCCTCTGAATGCACACAGGGTTAGAGAACTGCTGCTGTGCCATAGCCTCAAAAGTATTATAGAAAGTAAACACATTTGTTTCTTATGGACTTCAAGTGGCTTTCATGAACTGTGCATCAGCTAAATAGTTCACTTTTCTGGTACAGTAGATTAAGACAAAGGAGACTCATTCTCCATTTAAATACATTGCTTTTTCCAGACTCGTTTAAAATAATTCTCTTTCTTCTTTTATAAGCCAATTGCAATTGGGCTTTCAGTTTTCAAATATCTCATATTTTAGGCTGGGAGCTGACTTCTTTCTCTTCCTCACTCTCTCTTAAGTTATGTTGAGAGAGTTTTGTGTTTTCCCTGGTGTATACCAATGCTGTTACAACCTACAGAAGTTCTGAAATAGTGGAGGGTATTTGGAAACAGCATCCTCCCCCAGAATCAGAACCAGAGATTTCAGTGATGTGTTCTTAAGGCAGAGATGTATGAGACTGTGCTCTGTGTCCTGTGTTTACTGCTGCCCATTTCCTCTCTTCCACAAATAACTTTGGTTCAGTTTCAACCAACTTTGATAGAGGAGTGAAACTATCAGAAGGAATGGTATTTCCCTAGTTTTGTGAGAACAGAAGTCAATAAAGAAGGAGGAGAGTCTCCATAATCCTTTGTCTTTTCAGGAGAGTCCATTTGCACTCAGCTGCTAGACATCAGATCAGCTGTAGAGAGAGTTTTATGTAGCAGGTACTCATGAAGGAGACACAGCTTTTGAGGAACACAAATCTGTAGGAAACCAGCTTCTGTTGGCACCCAGACCTACTCTTGAGATGACCTTTCTATTCCAGCCAGAGGAGCAGTGATTATGTAGTTATTAGTTGAGTTACAGTGCTGCATACTTGCAGGCAGACTGCATTCCTTGGGTTTTTTTATTGCTTTTCATGTTCCTTCCTGCATCTTTCTGATACTGACTTTGTGTAGGTGTTTTGTAGCACTGCTGTAATGCTTACTCACTGGTGTGTTCAGAAAGGGCAAAGTGATAAATTAGTCCCAACGTGCTTCTCACGACAGACATCTGCTGTGGCAGTGCAGTTTGACAACTGAAATGCCTCTGCCTTTTAGTGCCCAATTATGAGGATGGAGCCCTTGGAAAATCAGGCCTCCTTCAATCAAGCCTTTAGGTTAGACACCAAAAAATCATTAGCAAGCTTTTCCTTTTATAGATGTATAATGCTAACAGCTTTAAAAAAAAAAAAAAATAAAAAGAAAAAGAAATATTTCTTGCCTGGAGAAAGTTTCCATTGTTATCTATCATTCTGAACATTCTGGATCCACGCAAGTCAAGTGTGATTTATAGACTTGTTTAAAACTAAGTCATAAAAAGTAGAAGCCTCAACATAAAATGCAAGCTTACAGGGTTCTTGGCTTGAGCTACTGTGTCTTAAATTTCGCTGAGCAGTGAGGGAAAACATTATTAAACTACAATGAAAAGAAAAAAACTAAAGAGTGTGACACATTAGTGACACACTATTAAACCAAAGAGGCTGAAGGATATGTTGTGACAATAGAAGTAGCAGCATTGCTTTAAAAAAAAAAAACAAAGAAAGTATCACAGGCAGAGGCACTTGAATTGAAATCAGGTTCATACTATAAAAGCTGGTTCAGAATGTATTGCTCACATTATGACTCTGTTAAACAAGCAGTTCATTCTTATTAGAGAATGACCTTGGGCAGGCTATCCTGCTGTGTGCTTCTCAGTGGTGGATAGTGAAGGTGTAATCAGTGGAATGGTTATACACACCCAGACAAGAAATATGCTGTGCAAGAGTGCAGAATTAATCTTTTTATTTGGTAGTCTTATGTGTAGGTACAGAAAGTTTGAGCCATCTTTCTCTCTCTCCCTTACTGGGAAAAAAAATGCCTTTCTCAACTTGATTTGGTCACAGTGCATCATCTTTGGTGGGGACTGCACCACCTCCCTGGGCAGCCCATTCCAATTCCAATCACTCTCTCTGGGAAGAACTTCCTCCTAACATCCAGCCTGAACCTCCCCTGGCACAGCTTGAAGCTGTGTCCCCTTGATCTGCTGCTGGTTGCCTGGGAGAAGAGCCCAACCCCACCTGGCTACGACCTCCCTTCAGGTAGTTGTAGACAGCAATGAGGTCTGCCCTGAGCCTCCTCTTCTCTGGTCTAAACAACCTCAGCTCCCTCAGCCTCTCCTCATAGGGCTCTCATGTGTCAGATACATTTTAGTATAAATTATTTTTGAAAGCCTCAGCTTCATCCAAAGATCAAATAGTGACAACATCCTGATTATATTAACGAAACACCTATCTGAAGAGAGCAAATTGTGCAGGTGGCTCAGGGAAGCTCTGACTCCAAACATACACTTTTTGTGTTACGTGCCATAAAGGTCATTCTAAATTAACAAGCAGCAGCATTTTTATGGGAGGGGAATCCTTGCTAGTTCTCAGTGCCTAACAGCTTTCCATTTGTTGCCTTGCTCATCTGCAGTGTGTGTTTGTCATGGAGTAGTGCCTGCATTTATGTGTGAGAATGCAGTTGTGATCTGCTTCCTATTAGTTGAATCTCGTGGGTGCAGACAGGTAGTTCCTTGGGGTTCTATGGTGTGGGCTTCTGAAAAGTGTAAACTAGATCAGCAGTGTCTGTAGGCAGCTCATGCAGCACTGGAGAGCTAAACCACACGGGCTTTGCTTTTAGGACACGGTGAAAAACAAGATGCAAATTTGTCTTTTTCAGGTCCTTAACCACTTGCACAAGAAGTTGAGAAACATGTCGAAGAAGTCAGAAGCCTCCAAGAAAAAGGTAGAGCACTTTGGTTACCAGCAGCTATTTGCTTTTATTTTAGGTTTATGGTTTAGTTATTTGATGCTATGTTGCTTATTGCCAAAAATGCAATGGGAAGAGGGAACTGGAATGAAATATTTAATGACCTATTTGGTGTCTTTCTGAACTTAGCAGGATTGGATTTTTTTTTTTAATCTGAGTTTTTCCACTGCAGTGCCACCAGGCCAGTACTTAAGATCCTCATGTTTTGAACTTCAGAGCATCTGAAATTTACACACAGAGACACAACCTGTCTGTAATATTTAACTTCTGAGTTTTGGTTTGGTTTTGTTTGTTGGTTTTGTGTTGGGTTTTTGGTTTGTTTTTTTTTTTGCCTCACAGGCAATTTTTTCCCCCCTGATATGTACATTTTTATTTATTTATTAAACTAGCTGATTTTTAAAAACCTTTTAAATATTGCATTTGTCAGTTAATATGATATGGTTCTCATTTTGGGGCAGAGCTGACCACAGGATTCATTTGACTAACTTCTCAGTTTATGGTTGTGGAGTCAGGAAAACCCCCTTAGGCTACAGCACTTCATTTGATCTGCTCACTATTACCATATGGGCATGCAGACTGTCTGCAGTGTAAATGAGAGATACATAGGCTCAACAGGGAATAAATAATCTGTTATTTATACATTCTCTATTTTCCTCTAGTCCATAGATTTTAATTCCTAGAATTAGAGAATTTTGTCCTCGATTCTGAAAAAAAAAAACCAAAACCCAACATATTCTTAATGTCTTCAAGGTCAGAGATGTAGTTTCCAAAGGCATTCTGTATGCTGCCATCTCTACTCCCATCTAAAATAGTCTCAAACTGGAAATATCTGCCCATGTCCTCTAAAAATTAGCTGTTAAGAATTGCAAGTAAAAGTCAGATCGGGTCAGGAAGTAGCTTTCGTAGCTTTAGGGGAAAGCATTACAAATATGCTCAAAACTGCTGGGACATAGAAGGGTTCAGTAAAGGAAATCATAAAAGGCAGCCCACAAAGTGTTGTTTTTTTTCTTGTCTTAAAAAACAAGTTTCTCTTCCTAAGGCCTAATTCATGTTTTTCACAGCAACTTTGTTTTCTCTTAGTGTTTACTAGGCTGCATCCACCATCATCATCCATCATCATCCTTCTCCATCCACTTGCATCCATTTCCACCCAAACTGGTTGTGTACATATTTTGTCTTTCGTTTCCCCTTCCCCTATATTTTTGTAGCTCCCCTTAGCAATAAATAAATAAAGGGTGTTTTAGGTGAAATTTTCTTTTAACTTCCAAGGTGAATCAAGGCTATTCTTTGGGCTTTGGGCTCTGGGCAGCTAACCTAGAACCAACACAGTGACATATGTGTCTTTTATAATGGCATTTTTGAGGCTCAGGTTCTCCTTGCAGGAGTTCCCTGTGCAGGTAATGGAGTAAACTCGGTCATAAATATTCCATAAATATTTTTCCCCTCACCCCTCAAAAAATAGTGGCTTGGAAGCAAATGTAAAGCTGATTCTTCAAGCGCTCATCAGACATCTGTGTTTTCCTTTCCCTGTCTCAGACAGCACAGACTGTGTTGGTGGTGGTGGTGGTTTTTGGCATCTCCTGGCTGCCTCACCACGTGATCCATCTCTGGGCTGAATTTGGAGTTTTCCCACTGACTCAAGCCTCCTTCCTCTTCAGAGTGACTGCACACTGCCTGGCTTACAGCAACTCTTCGGTCAACCCCATTATATATGCATTTCTCTCCGAAAATTTCAGGAAGGCCTACAAGCAGGTCTTCAAGTGCCAGATAGGCAACGAGTCGCCTCTGAACGACGTGAAGGAGAACAAAAGTCGGATAGATACTCCACCCTCTACCAACTGCACACACGTGTGAGCTGGGGGAAGTTTCTGTGCGTGTGTGGGCTCTTCACCTGTGTGAACCAAACACCTAGAAAACAAAGCACAATGAGCTTTATCCCCAGGCTCACCTGGGTAAAGCTAATTGGTATTTAACGTAGGGGAGTTGGGTGGAAACTGGCGTGGAAGAGAACGGGGCTAACCCTTTGCACCTTAGGTAGCTTTGACAGCTGAGGCTCTTTGGACCTGCAAAAATGTACTTGAGAAAAAAAAAAAAAAAAAAATGTTGGAGGTGATGTGCCTGCATTCTTACTTGTTAAGCAGGCAGGCTGCAAGCATGCAAATAGACCAGAAGGAAATGTGGATATGAATGAGTAACTTTCTGATGTCTTGCTCCACGGAAGTAAAGAAACAGCTAAGTGTTCTCTTCTACAGATAGTAAATGCTGTAGTACAATGACTTCAGAGAGGAAAACTCTCTTCAGATTGTTTCCACAGCATCACCTTTTTGCTCTTGTCTTTTTGTTTTTTGTTTTTTTTTTTTTAAAAAAAAGTAAAGATGGGCTCTGATGCAGAGTTGAAATAACCCCTGTACAACTCCACGCTAATTTTACCTGTTTAGCTGTCTTTTTAACGTAAAATATTGAATAAAAAGGGACTTTTTTTTTTTTTTTTTCTCCACTTCATATGCCTGCCTTACTGTATAGACAGAACTTTGGTGAATGTTGTATAAGTTTGACTTATGGCCTGTGTGTAGTTGCTGAGGGATGCTTTCCTTCAAGTGTTGCATGTACATGTACGTGTGTACGCTTTGTTAAATTTATAGACCCTTGAGATGGAGATGCAGTTTTAAATGTGCAATGTATACACATATGTTTGAAATTATGACGTTCCACCAAACAACACTGGGCAGTCATCAAGTGTTTAAAATTAACATTCCCTTTAGAAAATTTGTAGGGGGGGCTTGATGTGGTGCAGCTCTAAGTGGGAAAAATCCAAAAGGATGCATTTAAAATAAACGCAGAGATCCAGATCTGCAAATCCTTGAGTAGGATCATCTTCAGCATTTTAATGAAAGTGCTTACTGAGCCTTTAAGTGGTGAACCACTAATTAAGTATCAGACAGCGCTCAGTCCTTTGAGAGCATTATTGTTAGTTGCAGTAAGATACACTTTAACCTTTTTTTTTTGCTATTGACCCATAAAGTTACAGAGCACATTAAGTTGACAGAACCTGCAGACATCCTCTTGAGGCAAAGCTCTCCTCAGAGCTGGGTCGCTCCCTTGTCTAGGCAAGTTCTTAACATTTCTAAGCATTTTTTTTGAGGACAACCTGTGCCAGTGCCTAATTACTGTCACTACACTTTTTTTTTTTCATATCCCCAGTTGGAATTTCCCCTGCTATATCTTCTGACTGTTGCCTTCTGTCATTCCACTGTGTATGTGTTCTCTCTAATTCACACATAAGATGGCAATTAGACTTCCTCCCAGCCTTCTCCTCTGAAGCAATGCTTTCCTCTCAGTCTCTCCCCATCTGTTGTGGATTAGTGGTCTTCAGCTGGCCTTCCTCCAGTGTGTCCCCCTCCTGTGAACTGGGCTGTTCAAAACTCAACAGTGTGCTTCAGACGTGGCCTCCTGAGCACTGAGTAAGCCAAGGGCTTCCTTTGACCCTCTGGCTGATTCTTGCTGAGGCAGCCCAGCAGTGCAGTGCTGTATTGCTGCGAGGGTTTGCTGCTGGCTCATCCTTAATTTCTGCTTCACAAGTGCTCTTGTGCCCTTCTCTGCAGAACTGCACTGACTCCCAGTCCAAATTTCAGGACTCTGCTTTGTTGAACTCCATGTGTTTGGCAGCTGCTGCTTCCACTCTTCCAGTTTATCAAGGGCCCTCTGACAGGAGGTCCTTCTCTCCAGCATATCCACCTGAGCTTGGCACCATCTGCTGAGAGAGCTTTGCACCCTCACCTGATTCTTTGAAGATGCTAAGTAGTGTCAGCCAGATGCTCTGTCAGATTCCTTTGTTTCCAAAAGCTGGGTTTAAACCAAATTTTAAAAATACATCACCTGTGGAGGGTTAGTTCATACGAAAATGTCTACATTTCTGTGTCAGCATTATACGTTTGGACTCAGTAAAATAATGTTGAAGACATGCTATTGTAAGACATGGTGTTTGTGTCTGTTTTTTCTTGTGAAGAGACAGTTTGATGATATTACTAGGGGAAAAAAATATGGGAAAATAAATGACTGGAAAAGAAGGCTTGAACTGTGCAGCTAACCGTATTCTGGGTTAGTATTGAGGTCAGGAAACAAAGCTTAGAAGAGCATTGAAATGCCTTTCAGTTTTTGGATCCTCATCACCCACCAATAACTCAGATTATTAAAGCATTATCAGACTTCCGTTGAATTGATTACATATTAGAATCACAGAATCACAGAATTAACCAGGCTGGAAAAGACCTTCGAGATCATCGAGTCCAACCTAGCACCCAACACCTTCTAATTAACTAAGCCATGGCACTAAGTGCCTCATCCAACCTCCTCTTAAACATCTCCAGGGCTGGTGACTCCACCACCTCCCCGGGCAGCCCATTCCAATGCAAATCACTCTTGCTGTGAAGAACTTCTTCCAAACATTCAGCCTAAATCTGCCCTGGCACAGCTTGAAACTGTGTCCTCTTGTCTGTCCCTGGCTGCCTGGCAGCAGAGCCCAACCCCAGCTGGCTACAACCTCCCTTCAGGTAGCTGCAGAGAGCAATGAGCTCTGCCCTGAGCCTCCTCTTCTGCAGGCTGCACACCCCCAGCTCCCTCAGCCTCTGCTCCAGACCCCTCCCTAGCCTTGCTGCCCTTATGTTAGACTTTTGGGAACTTACCACTTTTGCCTTAAAAAGATGCAGAGATCTCATTAAAACACTGCATCAGTGGAACTTTGAAATTGCAAAGACATATAAAGTCAAGAAATGAGTGCACAGTTGGCCCCTCCTGCTTTATGGGTGGCTGTTTGAGGTAGGACACAAAAAGATTACAGCAGTGCTCCTCTACAATTAATAAAGCCTGGAACAGGTTTCCAAGGTATGTGTGGCCCCAGATGCACACTCTGCAGTGCTATATACATAATTCAGAATTAGGATCCATAACCAAAATGAAATAAATTAAAAAAAAAAAAAATCAAATGGCACTTAACCAACAGGCTGTTCATCATGTGCAAAACCCCTGAATAAATGATGGGTCTTGCTTACTTACATGTTCAGCTGTGCTAAATTCACAGGTAATTGTCTCACCCAATTAATTAATTTTGATGAAGGTAATCATTTCAGTTGCAATTGAGGCCAATACTTAATGATTGCTTCTAAGGCAGCCATGGGGCAGTGCAGTGTTCAGTCAGAAGTGTGCACTGCACAGTTCTGGTGTCTACTGATGTAAGCACTCAGCATTGCCTGAAGGGTCTATCCTGTATCAAACAGCTCCTCATACATTTCAGCTAGGTAACAAAACCACGTTACAGTAGTTTGCAAAGGCAGCACCCCAATGACTGAAATTCTATGTGGAAAAAATGATTGTTTGAGGAGCAAATTTTGATTTTTATAGTCGAGCGTTCCTATCTGCAACCTCTTTCAATATTTTGTCTGATGAAATTAATTAGGTCTTTATTTACAAATTCCTTTTTTTTTTTTTAGTCTAAATTTAAGAATTGGAGGAAAAAAAAAAAAGCACCATTTTCTCTAAACCATTTAATTTTTTGGCAGGGTGAGACACTTTAATGATGTGCTGTAAGTTACAGATCTTGGATGCACCTTGCATGCACCTCTTTCTTAAAACTTTTATTAGTTTTGTAGGCTGTGATGTCTCCGTTTTTCAAAAATCATCACAGGACCATAGAATGGTTTAGGGTGGAAGGGGACTCAAAGCTCACCCACTTCCAACCCTCCTGTGCTGTAGGTTCAGCCTGTGTTATAGTGATCTCTCTGGGCCTTTTTCTTACTCTTATTTTGGGAGCTATGCAGATATGAAGAAAAAAAAAACCCATTTTCATCGTTAGAGAAAACGGTAAAATGATGCTGTGTGCTTTTCATTTTGCTTAATTACTTTTTGTCATAATTACTCTAAATATAAACACCACCACCCCCTGCATTACTTTCACACTGCAATTTCTTGGTTTTGGCTGTTCTCTGAGCTGACTGCTGCTGGCATATTTGAAAGACCTGAGGGTAATTGCCTTTCACCCCAGAAGTCAATGCCAAAGCTTTTTACCTGCCTGTTGTGAGACTGCATTGGAAATCTTTACAAGCCAGAGGCTTTCACTATGGTGTTTTCATTACAGCTCAACTTCAACAAAAGCCTTGTAAAAAGTGATGCTGCACTGCACACACATGATATGCCATGGCATTTCTGACAGGGCAGACATCATCCTGGAGACATTTATACAGGTTGGGTGGTAGATAAACCTGACTAATTCTGGGTGTGGGTGATGCTTTGCACACACAACCAATTCACCCAGAGTAGACTCAGCCAGCTGGAAGCTAAGGTCTGAAGCTTTATATTCACAGCTTAGCACAATTTACAAGCAGAGATTGACAACAGATTACAAACATTTACAGCTATAGACAGATATATACAGGTTAAAAGTAATAAAACCCCAAATTATTCTGGGGTGGGGGGGAAATGAGATATAGCAAGCAGGTTCAAATATGGGCTTCATTTTCTCTTGCACTATTGTAGCTCATGTTCATGTGTGAAAGCTGCTTGGAAAGAACACTTCCATGCTGGAAAAAGGCTGGAAGTAATGCAGAACTATACCATGAATATGGATAGAAATTATGGTCCAGATAGAGGGCTCATGCCCATTTTGCTATGAATGAAACAACACAAAGATATTTAGGATATTTTGTGATCCCAGAAACCTCATTAAAATATTTCGGCTGTTTTGCTAAATTTTGTCTAATTCGAAGCTTTCTGTAATGTCAGATGGAAGAGAATCCTGTATTCAAATTATTTACTCAATATTTTTCATTAAGACAAGAGGGTTTTTTTTTCTTTTATTATGCCTACAGTATCATCAATGGTCTGGTTGAGTACAAATGGAAGCAAATGGACTTTCCTACTTTTAGTCTGAATTTCACATTATTTACCCACTCTTAAATGCACCATTCAGAGACATTTCCCATTTTCCATTATTTAATCCTGATTTTCTATACTGATTTTAAGCGACATCACATCCATCAGTGCAAAAGAACATCACAATGAAATGGCCATGACTTCACGCCTGATTAAAAGGAAATTATTATAAAAGGATCTACACTGTAATTTTTTTTTCCTTAAAACTTATTGTAATTCTGTCATGTATGAATGGTATTTAATTGTATTTAATTTTGCCCAGTAAAAAAAAAAAAATGTACATAGAACTTATTTATTCACTTGGTGACTCATAACTCTGAAGGAGTCTATATTAATCAAATTAAAGCTCATAGCACTGCATGTCTGTTCATGTCCTGCTTTTCCAGTCTGCTGAAAGAAAAACCCTCACTGCTGTTACTGGAAAATACACTGCTTTTAAACTGCTTCTTTCTTTCCAACAATTAATGCACACCAGAGAGGA
Source organism: Psilopogon haemacephalus (assembly GCA_013396835.1). Classification (NCBI taxonomy): domain Eukaryota; kingdom Metazoa; phylum Chordata; class Aves; order Piciformes; family Megalaimidae; genus Psilopogon; species Psilopogon haemacephalus. Next base: position 620,697 of record VWZI01004060.1, on the reverse strand, counting down.
AGAAGAGAACATTTTAAAGACTGTCCTTCTGAAGCCAGGAACTGTGTTTCATGACAGTCTGAGGCTAGAGGGTCAATTAACAAAGTATAACTAAGGGTGAGTATGATCTGTTAATCCTGCATATTTGTATAGGCAATATAGATAATTAAGCCAAGCATGACTGAGAGAGGCCAACACTGGGGTCTTTTACACCAACGTGAAACTGTCCCACCAACCACATGATTTTTTTATTATTATTCTGGTTGTGTTATCACTTCTGATGTACTTCACCCGAGCCAAATCAGAGCTATGGTTAAAATTAATAATGTGGACTTCACTGAAGGAAAGCAAAAGGCAAAACCATGGATATGCAACAATGAAAAGTATTGAGAGAGCTAAGTGGGGTACTGGGGATGCTAACTATTGTTGGGTGATAAAAAAGCTCTCCAGCCTGGAATTTGTTGAAGTGAATCACTGCATAGAATCATAGAACGAGAGAATACCAAGTTGGAAGGGACCTCAAGGATCAGCTGGTCCAAAATATGGTCATATGTTTGGCAAGTGAGTAAACTTTCCTAGCAACCATGAGTTGTCTTATGATCTGTCAGTTGTTTTAGTTTTCCCTCTTTTTATCTTATGTTTTTTTATCCTCTTCTTCACCTCCCCTCTTCCTCCCCCATTTAAATTTGATCTAGCTGCTCAGGAAATTGAGTCTTTCCAATTATTTCAGTGGAAATCAAATCTGATTCCCTATTCCACCGCAAAATAGTGTTCAAATTGCTGCTTCTGCAGTCTGTCTCCATGCTGCAGAAGAGAGCTCTCATGACGACAGAAAATAAGGCAGGGCCTAAGGAAAAGGGAAATCTCTTGATAGGCTCTAGATGTCAACAGATCTTACTCTTGCATCAGGAAAGGTGTAATGTCTGTCAGCATGAGGCTTGACCTCATTTGCTGTCTCCTGGGTAACACAAAAAGTATGGCTTAAATTCATCCCTGAAACTTACTTCGAGTTCCTACTTAAAAAAAAAAAAAAAAAAAAAAAAGAGAGAAAAAA
>VWZI01004060.1:574880-592776 GCA_013396835.1 Psilopogon haemacephalus | reverse complement strand
GGGTTTGGTTTTTTTTTACTTTTGAAAAGCTGCTGAAAAAAATATGTTAAATGAAATATGCCTGTCATTTCCACTGACAACATTTTTCTTTGCTCTTTCTTGCTGGAGATGCTGTAAGTCGTCAGGAAGCAGGATGACCACTGAGCTGTAATTTATGAGATATTTGGGGATATCTCAGTGTGAAAAACTCTATAAAAATGCAAAGGATTAATAATGAACTTGACAGTCCTTGGCTGCTCATATTTGAGGACAAATTCTCATGAGAGGCAAAAAAATGAAATTAAATCTACTCTATTTTTCAGGCTAACACAATTTAAATATCTGATCTTTAAAAAAAATTATGCTCTATCTATTGTCGTGGGCAAAACAGACTCAACTTGGGGAGTTTAACTTAATTCCTTGCCAATAAATGCAATTACTGATTTGGATATTGAGAAGCAAAGAAGGCAAATATTTAAGTACTGGTGGAAACCATCCTCGGAGGCATCACCAGCTCCCCTCAGCTGGTAAGGCTGCTGGGACTGGCTGGGACTGGCTCAGGGCCACCTTGCTTCTCCTGGCAGAGGCTGCCCTTCATCTCCTTGCTGCCAGCACCTGAGCATCTGCACCCAGCGCATCTGCACCAAGTATATCTGCACCCAGCACATCTGCACCCAGCACATCTGCACCCAGCGCATCTGCACCCAGCACATCTGCACCCAGCGCATCTGCACCCAGCATGTCTGCATCCAGCACATCTGCACCCAGCACGTCTGCATCCAGTATATCTGCACCCAGCACATCTGCACCCAGCACATCTGCACCCAGTACATCTGCACCCAACACATCTGCACCCAACGCATCTGCACCCAGCACATCTGCACCCAGCACATCTGCACCCAATGCATCTGCACCCAGCACATCTGCACCCAACGCATCTGCACCCAGCACATCTGCACCCAACACATCTGCACCCAACACATCTGCTTCGTCCATTTTCCTGATTTTTACGTGCAGAGTTCATTCTGGTACTCTGTGGGTAGCTCAGCCCTCGTTTTCTTCTGAGCATTTGTGATTTCCCAGCTTACCTATTAGCCTGGGAGGGGAGAGAGGGGTTACACACTTCAGATCCCCAGAGGTCACATCTGAAGCACTCCACTCCACGGGCAGCACTTCATGTTTTGTAGAGACCGAGTAGCAATATTAAATGAGTTTAATATGAGCAGAATGAACACATTTTGGGGGTTTTCTTCTGAGAAAGTTGTCTCGATCCAGAGGAGGCAGGAGACTTATTAGCTCTTTTAAAAACAATTCTGTGTTGTGAAATTAAGGCACAAACGAGGCCAAATATCAAAAGCAAGGCTATTTATTAAAGGATAAAAGTAAATGGAACAGAGGGAAATGGAGAAAAGGAAGAGGAAGAGAGAGAGATAAATAAATGGAGACGGAGAGGAGGAGAGCAGGAAAGCAATTATACCATCCAGAGGAGGGGTGAGAGAGAGTTTCCAAAGTCCAAGTCCTTTTGGGCTTCTGTTGTCTGGCGATGTTTCCAGCATGTGATGTCTTCAGCAGAGTTCTCTCGTACAGAGGGCACAGTATGGTCCTTTGCTGCTGCAGCAGTAGCAGTGGCAGCGGTGCCGGTGGTGGTGGTGGTGAGATGTTCTGGACTGCTGCTTCCAGGCTGAGCCATGGTGGTGTTTCCCCAGAGAAGATGGTCAGCATGGTCAGTGACAGCATGAGGGGCAATGGGCTCAAGCTTGAGAAGAGCAGATTTAGATTGGATGTTAGGGACAAGTTCTTTGCTATGAGGGTGGTGGAGCACATGAACCGATTGCCCAGGAAGGTGGTTGAGGCCCCTTCCCTGGAGACATTCAAGGTGAGGCTTCAATCAGGCTCTGGGGAACCTGATCTAGTTCAGAATGTCCCTGCTGACTGCAGTGGGGCTGGAGTGGATAAGCTCTAGCAGTCCCTTCTGGCCCAGACCATTCTATGATTCTATGAGTTCATCTTTGTTGACCATTGCAGAGGTCTCCCACCACAGCCCTCCTGGGACAGCTGCTGTCTGGTGAGCGAAGGTGATTTTATCTTTGTTGATTTATATATAGGAGAGAGACAAGATTTAGACTCTCTCAGGGTTTTGTTTTGATTTGATTTGGCTTGGGTTTGGATTTTGTTTTGTTTTGATTAGCTCTGGCTTGGGTTTGGGTTTGTTTTGTTTTGATTTGCTTTGGCTCAGGTTTGGGTTTTGTTTTGTTTTGTTTTTCTGGTTCGTTTAAGTCCTAAAGCTATTTCATTGGAGAGATATTTACAAAATTAAAGGGTCTTACCCTGTTTTTACTCTGGCTGTTTTGCAATTCCAGCAGTACAGCCATAAAACCCATTTACTGCAGGAAGTCTCCAGCTATCCCTCTTTCCATTGCATACAGAATATCTGAAATTTATTTACTATGACTTTTCTTTTGATTTGATGCCAGAAAGCTTCCTAATGCAGCCTGTACCAGTCACAGCAGGCAGATCTATGTGAATTATAATGATGCAATCATAGAAGAGCTCAGGCTGGAAGTGACCTCGAAAAATCATCTGGTCCAAGGTTTTTTGGGAAAGGGAATGTAGAGGAGATCTTCTAGCACCCTATCCAATCTCATCTGGAAAGCCTCCAGCAATGAGGACTCGACAATGTCCCTGGGGACAGTAAATGGTTGTACTTACTGTTAAAAAATATAGATATAATTTTTTTACGCTAAGATGTAACCTCTGCTGGTGCAACTTATAGAATCAGGCAGGTTGGAAGAGACCTCCAAGCTCATCCAGTCCAATCTATCACCCATCCCTAGCCAATCAAATAGAGCATGGCACTAAGTGCCCCATCCAGGCTTTTCTTGAACACCTCCAGGGATGGGGACTCCACCACCTCCCTGGGCAGCCCATTCCAATGCCAATCACTCTCTCTGTGCACAACTTCCTCCTAACATCCAGCCTGAACCTCCTCTGACACAACTTGAGACTCTGTCTCCTCATTCTGTTGCTGGTTGCTTGGGAGAAGAGCCCAACCCCACCTGGCTACAACCTCCCTTTAGGTAGTTTACCTCATCCTTATTGTCATAATTAAATATTGAAGATCACATCTCTGAGACATTGTTATACTCTTTTCAGGATAGGCATTGTTTTGAAAGATTCATATTTATTACTCAACAATTAACTCTGGAGATGAACTTAAATATAGAATCAGTCATCATTTTGATCAGAAAAGACATTTAAGACCATTGAGTCCAGCTGTTAACCCAACACTGCCAAGCCCATTTTGAACAATGTCCCTCAGCTCCAGCAAAACCCTAACTTGTAAAATGTAGATAAACCTCTGGCTTTCACAGTAAGCAAATTAGATTAAACCAGAGAGATGTTGGGTTTTTTTTGAGGGAGGTGCATACCTCTCGAAGTAAGATCCAGTATCTGACTTGGAACTGAAATATTTGGAAGTGCAAAGCAAAATATCAATCAGTGGAGTGGGGAAAAAAAGATAAAAATAAAAGAAAAATATGTCAAAACTTCTGCCTTGTTCTGTTGATAGGAAAGGAAACATTTCTGTTTACATTTCTCACATTCCCTTAAGAGACTCTCTTGGTATGTGATTTCATTCGTCGGAGCATTGCTCTTCTGCCTTAGTGTTCCTTCTCCACCTGACAATGTCCAGAAGTGTTTGAGTCTCTGGTACCTTGTCAAAGGCCTAACAGAGGCAGGTGATGTTTCCAGACCAGGTGAGCCATTTGCCTGGATTCTGAACAGATCACCTAGTAGAAGGGATTTGGCCCAGCAGTACTGCACCTCATAGCTGTTGTTCCTCTTGTGATAGGTATTCCAGATGGGATGTTTTTCTGCCCCATCTTTAAAACAGTGTTTTTAAATCATCATGGCAAGCACATGATTCATGGTGCATGCAGAAATGAATCACAGAAAGAGATTTAAGCAGGTTGGAAAAGACCTTTGAGATAATCAAGTCCAACCTATCACTGAACCCTTCTCATTAACTAAGCCATGGCTCTAAGTGCCTCATGCAGCCTCCTTCTAAACACCTCCAGGGATGCTGACTCCACCACCTCCCCAGGCAGCCCATTCCAATGCCAATCACTCTTGCTGTAAAGAATTTCTTCCTAATGTCCAGCCTACACCTGCCCTGGTGCAGTTTGAGGCTGTGTCCTCTTTCTCTGTCCCTGGGTGCCTGGGAGGATTTCTGGCAGTGCACTGCTTTATGAAATACCAAGTGGCATTTTTCCCAGCAGAGAGCTATTTCTCTCTCAGATTTACATTTTCTGATTCGTTCCTTCAAGCTGTTTGAGCAATTCAGTAATTTCTGTCATTTTTTATAATGACAATACTACCACTACTACTCCTTGTCTGGGTCCCCTTACAGTAAATGCCTGAAATGACCATGATAAAATTTGCCAGCGATCTTTTCTGAGCAGATACCAAGGTTGATGTCCCATACCTTCTGTCTTCAACGGCTCCACTGATGGAGTTTGACAGGAAGACAAGGTCACTGTGATTGAAAAGGAAAGGCCATCACCTGAAAACAAGGCAAAAATCGCTGTCCTGGGATTCACTCCTGAGAGTAATGGTTTGGCTCTTCCAGTGGGATGTAGCTGCCATGGGAAGAGAAGGCAGTTCATACAAGTAACGTAGCAAAATTCCCTGAGGATGCTGAAGAGTGAACCTTCACTTGTAATTTGGAACTAGTTGGGGTATTATCAAAGGCAGCAGAATATAGATCAGTAATTTCTGATCAGATGAGCTATACCCATCCCTTGTTAGTTCTGAATTCTTTAAGTACACAGAGACAAATCTTCAGTTTATCATGCAGGCTATTTATTGGACTGTAAACTACACTTATCTGGTCACTCCTTATTAGAATCAAGTCTATAGATTGATAATTTTTAATCACAGGCTCACAGGATATCAGAGATTGTCACATGCCAGTTATATTATTTTCCAGGACAAGAATCTAATGAGGATGAAATGAGGAAAAATGGTTATGAGGAAGATGCTGTGAGAGAGTGCTCAGATAAAAGCTTGCCAAAGCTCAGCCACATGAAATTAGGGCTTGGACTGAAGCCTGTTTTTGCTCTCCTCATGGACTAGGAAAGTTTTCCATTCTCATCTAAGTTTGTTGCTGAGAAAAAGAGACAGCCTCTTTCTCCAGGCTTCACTTTCTGCAGCTCCATCCCTGGCAGGTGACAAGAGTTAACACCAAAACTCAGCACTTCTGATCTACGCAAATGTGGTCGTCTTTTTCTTATTTCCCAGAAACCAGGAGACACCCAGGCCCAAGAGTCTACTAAGTGTTTTTTTTCCCTGCATTTCCATTTAGTTAGCTGAATAAAGTCAGTGATGACGTGGGAGTCTGCAAAGTATAAACTGAATTCTGTGTGTGCTTGGTAACATGCTGGCCCAGCCTGCAAAGCAATCCATCCCACCTGAACTCCTGCTGGTACTTGAAGTGCTTTTGAAGGGAAGGTGCAGGCCACAGGTTGGTGGAATCACTCTGCTAACAGACAAATTCAATTATTTGCTTCTCTAGATAGGGAAGATTTTTTTTTTTTTTTAATTAGTTAAACAATGACTAAGATTGGGCTCTGGATCTCCTTTATGGTCTAAAAGGATCTTTTTAAGGATCTCTCTGCTTACTTGGAATCCTAAATAATTTTTTTTTTTTTTTTAAAGGGATGTTCTTAACTAAGTGCAGTCTCCAGCTCTGATTAATGTGCTTAATGATTTCTGAATCAGTCATTCACCAGCCCCTTAATGCACTCTCTCTGCTGATGTGTGCCTACTCATTCCCATTAGTAGCTTCAGGCCATTCAGCACCGTGGCTAATGCACAGGCAAACATTAAAAAAAAGGAGTTTGTGTAAGAGGCACTCTAACACCAAACCTGTTGGCCAAAAGCACTGAGCCATGTCTCACAACTTTACTTAACAAGGGACTGTTTAGACAAAAAGAAGGATGTGCTGAGATTCTAAGCATCACGGCAGGGAAATCAGAAGCATGGCTAAAGGAGGTTTGAAACAAGGATCTTTCCATGACCTAATTCTAAAAAAAAAAAAAACCAAAAGAACCAAAGATTTCTGCCTGTGCTGTTCCTGCAAGTCTGTAGGCATCAGTAATTTTCTGTTGGGTGGTTCTGTGCTGCCAGGGCATTATTCTTTCTGGCTCAGCTCTCTCGTAGGCTGAGCTGCTGCGTCAGAGTTTTGTTCAGAGCTGGCTGCTCGCAGGCACCAGGTTCTGATATGACTTGGACACATTGCCCAGTGCTCCATTATATGCTGTAACAAGCTATGCTTGGCAAGGCTTCCTACAGTCAAAGACTTCGGGGTGGGTTTAGACATAATCAACGTAACCAGAGTGATCTGATTTATGGTGGCTTTAGAACAAAGTTATCTTATGTCCCCTGGCCTGAAAATCAATATCTGTTGGCCTTTTATTTTATTTGCTTAGCTTTCCTGGCTCCTTCATCTAAATTACAGAAGAGAGATCTAGGTGGTGGGCTCAGACTGAAAGCAGTTGCTCTTAAATAGTGCTAGCTCATCACCTTCTGTCTTCACCCAAATTGTGGTGAAAGCAGGTTTGTTTTCTTTCTTTTTTTTTCACAGGGCTTTCAGTAGCTCAGCCACATTGCCATGCTTCTGAGTACTGCCTACTCTATGTTATTTTGGGCTGGCATCTCTTTAGTTTCCACTCTGCTTTTTTATTAGTTACTATTTTCCGATCTTCTAGTGCTCTGGGAAAAATGAATTGATGTCCTTGACTGAAACTCTCTAAACACTTGAATGTAAAATAAGAATGCAATGATAAACAGAATCGTAGAATGGTTTAGGTTGGAAGGGACCTCAAAGCTCAGCCAGCTCCAAATCCCCTGTGCCATAGGCAGGGACACCTCCCACTAGAACAGGTTGCCTTGAACACCTCCAGGGAGGTTGTGGAGCACAGAATCACCATTGCTTTCTTTTCACAGCCTATAATCTAATTTCTCTCATTAAAATATTCCAATCAGCCTCAAACCAGCACAACCCCACTGAAGTTCAGAAAGCAATTTGGGCTAACACAACTGGATTTGAAAGAGAATTTCAATCACAGTGGTTTATATATGTACATATATATATATATGACCTATGTAATGCATATGGTACTTACTACTCCTCCCATTACAGCATCAGAATTGAATGATGGCAAAACCATACTTTATCCAGTAGAATACAGAGTAAGGGCCCAGCAAAAGGAAAGTGAATGGCAAACAGTTGATACAGGCACATGTAATGTGTGACAACAACAAGGGTTTATCTGAAGCTCTATATATATGTTTAGATTCCAAGCAAAATATGAGTTACAAAATACTTCCCAATGAAGTCACAGAGCCCAGGCCTGTGTGGATTGGCAAAAGGATGTGCCCACATAAGAACTCTGTGGTTTTACATGTGTAGATGATAATTTTGTGCACACAGATAACTATTGAAATATTTCTATTTGCAACTTTGCCATAGTCATGGGATGTGAACTTAATTATTCAGTTCCTTTTACATCTCTACATTCAGATTTACATCCCTACTACCTTCAGATTATTCCTCGTATCCAGACTTGCCACCCACTTCCATTGGTCTGAATCTGGTGGTCGTGAGAAAATTGCTGCACCATGAAAAAATGAAGCAGGTATTAAAAAATGTAAAAGGAAATGGACAAAAAAAAATCTTTGTTTGCCATCTACCATGATGGAAAAGAAAACCACTGTGTCCCTGCAAGGATAAAAAAAGGATGGTGACCACTGTTGGTGGGAATCCATTTTTGGATGGTCACTCACAGCCACTAGCATGTGTAACTGCATGTTGCATCCCATGATAACAATATTATGCTTAGCTTTATTGTGTTTGTTGCTTATAATAGTTTTAGAATTAATACGATTAAAATTAATATAATCTTATATATTAAGAACATGAAGGTTAATTGTTTGCCTTGAATGATTTCATGAACTTTGCCTGACCTTTGGTCTGACATATTAAGCAGGAATGCTGGAAAAAACCAGAGGGAGGGATGCTGCAGCAGTCACTTCCTAGCTCTGACACAATCTACTGTATAGCACTCATAGAAAGACTTAGCCTTAAACTGCAAGCTAGGAGCTTTCACCTAGGTACTGCTGAACTGCTTAGCTGCACGAAGGAAGGTCCTGAAACCCATGCAAACCAGAAAGACAGCCACAGCCACCAGAGCAAGTGGCATCTTTGAGATGAGAAAAGGAATGGCCCACATGGAGACAGAGAAAGAATTCCACGAGGAACAAGAAGGCTCCAGATCCACATATTTATGTTGGACCGAGGGATGCCTCCTGCTTGCTTCTGACTTCTCTGCTCTGCCTGTGACCTTATTTGCTGCCTACCTGATCTTGTTTGGGTTTGCAAAGGTGAAAGGGAGTAGTAGAAGAGAGTGTGCTGGCTGCAAATAGCCCCTCTGGACCTCTTTGAGGTACAGCAAGGTGGCTTTGTGCTGTTATTGAACTGTAAATATATTTTGTACATGTTTACTGCCTTCACACTTATATATTTAGTCTGTTTTCGTAAACATAACTTCATTTAACTTCCAAAATTCTGAGTAAGTGTGGGACATTTACTCTGAAGGGTAAATTTCCCAGTTTCTGGGTGGCAAATCTAAACCACAGCAGTGACTCTTCCATTTTTCAGAAGCCTAATTGATCCTGAGAGAGTGATGGTGCGTGCCACAAAGAGCATTTCATCGCCCGTGATGCTCTGTATTACTCATTTCATCATCAGTGATACTTCATATTGCTCAATCACCTTTATGCAGAAAGTCAAAGTCTGAATCATATCACGACTCTTTCTCATCACAGCACCATTTGGCTGCTTTCCAACAAAGCAGCTCCACAGTAGGGCTGTCTGCTAACACTTGATGCAACTCTTCCCCAGCCCTGCATCAGTATTTTGATGGCAGAGCTCAGCAAAACAGAATAACAGGTTGTGGAGGGTGGCTGCTGACTGTAATTGCAATCTTGGCGTGCAAGCCTCACAGTGCTAAATGTTGTAGCAAATTCAGCGTGTCCCTTGTAACTTTTCATCACTGCCATTCCCCTTTCATTTGCTGTATTATATGTTCAAAATGCCTTAAGGTATCATTTTGGGTAAATGTCTCAGTGAGAAATCTTGAAGGTAAAGGGGTAGTGAGGCTCTGAAGTAGCTGCATCTTACCTTAAGTGAAGGTGGTTGCCCTTCATTCTTGCATCCAGGCATCTGATTTTCTGAAGACAACTGAAATCTCACTTGGAAATACCTCAGAGTGACAACAGCTGCTGTATGAGGTGGTGACCTCTCTGCTCTCTTACTCCTCCTGAGTACAGGATTTCCTACACCTTGTCTTTGGAACATGTGAGGATGACCCCATCCCTCGCCACCTGCATCTTTTTTCCCCCTGTGTGCTGGTTTGAGGCTAAATGGAATATTTTACTGAGAGAAATTAAATCCTTAGCTGTGAGAGGAGAAAAATAGCAATGACCTATATCACTCATTCCTCTGCTGAGAAATGCAAGCAGTCAAAATATAAGATAAGGCACTCACTTCTCACACACTTCTCAGTTAGTTCTCACTTGTTCTCCATCTCTGTTGGTCTTAGTGGTTGCATCTGCCTTAACTCTTTGATACAATCTAACCTTTTTTCCTCTGACCTCCTTGTTGTCTTTTTTGGCATCTCACCTCAGATCCCTGCAGATTTGTCTCTTGAGATGGCTATTTTTGAGGGGAGAGAAAGAAAGGAAAGAGTGGAGAAGATTTGTCAGGAGCCTTCTGGGCAGTCTGGCTGTTCGGGGGGGATTTTGTGTTTCTGTATTGCCTTTAACTTGTATACAACTGTAAATATTTAGGCATATTGTGCATATATCTGCTTGCAATTTGTGCTAAGCTATGAATATAGCTTCCTTAACTTCCAGCTGACTGAGTCTAGTCTGGTGAATTGCAGGGGAATGGCAGGTAACTCCCAAACCATCACACCCTGGCATCTGGAAAGACAGAGTCCTACTTTCAGAGAAAAAAAAAGAAAGTGTGGCTTGAGTTCAAGCCACTTTATCACTGTGGAGAACAGGTAGTGAGACAAGCAGACCCTCATTTGTGAAGAGGTGCAGAGGCAGGGTTGGTGCAATGCAAAGGCACAGCCCTCGTGTTGCCCATCTGGTGAGACACTTGCAGCATGAGCATCTCACCATACTGGTGCTGCCCACATGTGAATGTCTAAATACTGCCACAGGTGTGTTGCTCATATTGACTGGGATAACAAATAAACACTCAGAGAGGCTGCAATGTGTCTGCAAGGGCTTTTGCACAGCCGAATTTCCAAGCAACATCTATAAACCAGCAAAATTAAATCAAAACATCAAAGAAATGTCTGTGACTTACTCAAATTACTCACGAACATTTCCATCTGGGTCTTGTTAGCCAGGTGCTAAAAAAAAAAACCCAACATCACAATGCCATTAAGCATAACAGTGACATTTTAGGCATCATGAGTAGACCTTTTAGAGAGCACTTTGAGGAGGCAGGGAAGCAGCTACTTGGATGTATTGTTATCTGCTATTAATATTCCTCTTTCAAAGGAGGAATATTCATTGCCATAGCAATAAGTGGATGACAATTTTCATAAAACAACTCGCTGCCAAAGGTCACTCAAGGACCAGCCTGCTGTCACCCATACACCTTTAAAAATACACTTTTCCAAAGTAAATTAATATAATGCAGCACATAGCAACCACAAGTGTGGCTTTTCAGTTTTGAATGTATCTTGTCAGCGTGACGTTATTCTGCTTTTGTCACAGGTGCTCATGGGGAGACAGGAAACGAGGAGGAGAAAATTGTATCAAGGGTGCACAGTTGAAACCTATCCAGAAGTTTGAGAAGAAAGGAAAATAGGGAGGACGTTGCTTGACTCAGAAAAAAGAAAGGAGGACCCAAACATAAAGGCAGCTGCTGATAAAAGGGGCAGGATGATGATCAGTGTGCACCCCTCTGAGAGCAAAGTTGAGATGAGGCAACGAGGAGCAGTGCAGAGAGGATAATAAATTAGGGAAACAGAAGTGGTTTGATTCTTCATCCTGACAATCTACAGTCTGCCCAAATTTGCCCCTATTCTTGGTGTGTGAGAAGATGTCAGACACATCGAGTATATTGTAAGCAGAAACATATTTTAAATGAAAAGAAGTTCCTAACAACAGAGAGGCAGCAGCTGTTACACACCTTCCTGCGAACTAAAGCTAATGATCACAGGCTCACAGGATGTCAGGGGTTGGAAAGGAGTAAATCAATATCAAGAGAAAGATCTGGGGGAATGAATAAATGTATACCAGAGAGGGTGAAAGAGAAAAAAAAAGTAGATATGTCTATGATTCTGCAGAATGGTCTGTTTTCCTCATAAACAACTGCTTATTTTTATCTTTAAATTGCAGGTTTTATTTTCTATTTAAATAAGCAGTTGAAAGAAAGGACAAGAAAACCAAAGCCACTGAGACTGTGGCCTCACCTTGCAGCAAGCTTGAATTGCTGATTCCCCTAACACTGACTGCAGATGCATCTGCTGCACTGAAACTCCAGGTACAGGTGGAATTCTCCAGCCTTGCTGCTTGGAGTTTGTACCTACCTACATGTTCAACCAGCTGGTTGGTCAGGATGAAGAACTAGCAGCGATTCTTGCTGCTGATACTCCATGCCTTTGGAAATCCATAGGTAGGCAACTGCTGTTTAGTCCTGGTGAACGGCTTTAGATGCCCAAATTCTCTGCTGTTTTGGCTTCCTTTGTGGTCTTGAGCAGCTCTGTGCCCTCTGACATCCATGCTCTGGTCAGAGAGGACTGACCTTCATTCCTCTGAAGGCCTCGGGAGGATGCCCATGACATTATTGCCATTCCTGCTATTCGCCCAGCAGCATTGGCGTCCTTCCGATATTTTTTACTGAAGCCCTCCCTTTGAAGTGTGTCACATTTTGCACGGTGCTCTTCAGTGCATGCTGAGAATGTTCTTCACCCTGCTTTGTCCCTGAGAGCCCTCTGGCTTGGTTCAGCAACATTTTGCAGCATCTGTGCCCACGGACAGAGTTTTCTCTCTCTGACAGCCTTCACTTTATCCTCTAACAGGTTGCTATGGGAACAGTGAAAACCCCTTACAGCATCAACCAATTTTTCTTTTTCTTTATTCTTTTTTTTTTGAGGGGTGGGGAGGTGTGTCTACTAACTTTAAAAAAAAGGTTTATTTTGGTTTTAAAATAACACCTCTATGTACCTAGTACCAGCCACTGTTCTTGAGAACAAAGTACCTAGACATATATACTTGTCACCATTACCTGTATGAGAGACTTTAGCAAAGGACACCTTAATATAACTCTTTTCTCTTGGAAAGCTCACTTTATTCCAGCAAAATGTGCTCTGAGTTTCTGTGTATAGCTCTGGCATGTTAGGAAGGAACAGGGAGTTTGGCTTTCTGGGATCTGACCAGCAGCATCACTGTAAGCTACCAGAAGTCAGCTCTTGCAGCTTCAAGAGAATTTATGTGCATTCAAAATAGTGAATTTTTCAGACATCTTGTCTGTTTGGGTTTTGGGTTTTTTTTTCACTGGAGGGAAAAGGAAAAGAACTCTTACACAGAACATACTCTTTAGCTAGATTAGAGAATTTTCTTCTCAGGGAACCTCCCAGCTGTATCGGCACAATTGAACAGAGCTAGTACCCCTAAACCCACTTTGGTTTTTTTTCTTCCTTGCTTATTATGATCTAATCTGTCCATGATGTAGTGTCAGATTGATAGAAAATACTTTTATTTGTCTTCATTTTTCTCTGCTTTAGTAGACTAGAAAAATCTTTAAACAGGAGTTAGCTATGAGTTCTCTTACCGTGTATCTCGCTCCAACCTCCTCTGAGAACAAAACCAACATTAAACATTGAGAACATGAAGAGTTTCTATCCAAATAACTAAATAAATAAAGTGTATTTAAAAATCCCCAAGAAAAATATAATTAAACCAAATTCCCTACATGCGAAGAACAAACAAACAAACAAAAAGATTTGCTAACTGAGGATGTAATTTGTAATATTATTACTGTGGGTACAGTTCCCATCCTTGTAGTTAATTTGCATCAGTTTGGGGTTTTGTTGTTGCTGTTGGCTCATAAAATTACCCATTCAAATTTGCTCTGGGCTGAAACATGGATTACAGGACATCATTTAGTGCCAACTGTGGTTTTTTTTCCCTACGTCAATAATGAAAGCTTCTTTTTCCCTAGGGCATTGTGTTGTGTGGTTGGGGCATATGTAGGAGACAATTGTTTAATTTGTAGCTGATGCTGAAGGAGCCAACCATTCCAGAATTTCAAATTAGAGTAGAACAATGAAATAATAAACAAACATGCCAGGGTTGCATGAAACAGCCCCTTGGAAAGTGATTCTACAAGTGCAGAGACAGATCTGTTCATGTCAGTGACAAAGCCCCAAAAGTTTGCTGTCTGTTTGCTCCACATTGGTCTTTGCAAGCATAGGTAAAGATAATTCTGTACGTGAGAGGCCTGGAGCACAGCCCCAAGAGGAGAGGCTGAGGGAGCTGGGGGTGTGCAGCCTGCAGAAGAGGAGGCTCAGGGCAGAGCTCATTGCTCTCTGCAGCTCCCTGAAGGGAGGTTGTAGCCAGCTGGGGTTGAGCTCTTCTCCCCTGTGTTTGAGGACACAGCCTCAAACTGCACCAGGACAGGTCTAGGCTGGACATGAGGAAGAAGTTCTTCACAGCAAGAGTGATTGGCATTGGAATGGGCTGCACGGGGAGGTGGTGGAGTCCCCATCCCTGGAGGTGTTTAAAAGGAGGCTGCATGAGGCACTTAGTGCAGTGGGTTAGTTAATGAGAAGGGTTAGGTGATAGGTTGGACTCAATGACCCTAAGAGGTCTCTTCCAATCTGGTTAATTCTATGATTCTGTGATTCTGTGAGCAGAGCAAACCAACGTTCCTCTGGCCCCTCTGTTAAAAGCCAGGGCAGAAGCTATGATTCAGGAGACACTCAGGTAAGGAAAAAACCCATTTTTTCCCCCCTCCTTAGTCTAATGACCATCAAGGCAAGGAGGCTGCAGCACAAAGTGCTGAATAACCATCAGACATGGCCATTCAGGTGCCCACTTTCAAATTGCTTTCTAGGCATTTGCTCTGACATTTCCCAGGCATACCCTACTGCCCCATGCAATCAAAGCTCTGTTTCTGAAAGTCTGCACTGCCTTCCCCTGAGTCTCAGTCTTTAAGAAATACCCTGGGTTAAATCAGGGTATCTATCAGAGTACAAATAACTACATAGCTAAGCCAAACAAGTTCTGCCTCTGTTAAAAAATAATTTCTTCTAATTTTAGCCCCTTTGGAGGTTTCTCTTTGTCCCGACAATTTCTCTGAGATGAGGTTTGAAGTCTTGCTGAGTCAATAGCAAAGAAACCAGCTGCAGCTACTGTGCTTGCTCATGTTCCTCTGCTCCTGAAAGCATGAATGCTATTGCTTTATTTAATGAAGAAAAGGCACACAGCAAGGTGGTGAAAGTTGAGGCTCATTAAGCATGACCCTTCTCCAGAGTAAGCCTTGCAGCAAGGATGGTGCCATCTACATGTCATAAGGCACTGCAATTAAGCAGAGACCTTAGCAAATCAGCTTTCAGCAAGCTTTTTTTCTATTAATAAGTTTGGTAATGGCAGCTCTCATACTACTGACACACACAAAAAAAAACAACAACCCAAAGGCTTGAAAAATATTGTGACTTCTTCAACAAAGCTGATTGGGTGGCTGTAAGCAGTTCAGATTTCTCTTAATTCAGTGTTTTCATTTGTCCTGTTTCCAATTACATTTGAGATTGTTTCATTGACCAAAGTGCAATTCCTTTAAAGTGTTTCCTTCTAATTAATATAAATAGAGGGTAAGTAATTCAATAAGTAATTAATTTTTTTTTTTTTTAGGGATTTTTTTACTTTCACTTGTNCAGGTTTTACCTTTAATCTAACAGGAAGCATAGCTGTCACAAAATCTCAATTCATAAAGGAAATGTTCTAGTTTTGTCTTTATTTAATTTTTTAAAAATACATATATAAGACAGGGCTGGGTGATAGGTTGGACTGGATAATTTTGGAGTTCTCTTCCAGCCTGGCTTATTCTAGGGGTGGGGGCCCCACTAAAACAGTAAAATGCTTTGCTAATGTAAGGACTGCAGTGAGATTTACAGAAGCCATCACCTATATTCTGGTAATCCATTAAACTTTCTTGCCAGAATGAGCATTCCATCCTTGCCTTTTGAGAGTGCTGTGTCAAGCCTCATTATCCACAAAGTTAGCCAGGGGAAGCTGCAGAAATAGAAGGACTTTTCTTACAGGTCACATCACCAGTAACATGAAAGGCCTGCCCCATTTCAAGATCCATTGGGTGGGAATTTTTATGTCTGCTTAAACACCAGCAGCAGCACAGGGGGAGAAATCTGTTTGGAAGATGAGGGTCAAGGTTTAGAGGTTGGGAGCACAGGAACTGTGCTTGTGGGGCACGTAGGTAATGTGTGGGAAGACTTTGGTACACCCTTGTCCCCTCCTCCTGCCCTGTCCCTCTCCCTTCTTGGCTACTTAAAGAAGAGGGTGGCAAACAGTAAATGCTAGAAGGATGTCAAAGAAGACTCTTGGGCAGTGGATGTGTGGGACAGTTAGGATGAATTTCTCCCAGCTTCAGACAGTTAGGAATATACAACAACTTTTTTGATATCGTCAGATGTAGCCTAACTTCTCTGTCTCTTTTCCTCTTTTCTTTCATTACTACATAAAGAAGATTCCACTCTCAGATTAAAGTAATGATAGCAAAAATTATGTAAAACATCACAAGAAGGAAAAGCAAGGCTGAGCTGGTCGTATCTTCAAAGACAATTGCTGCTCAGCCAGTGCAGGCAATTTCCTGTCGAGTTGATCTTCAGCAACATGACTGTGATTAATTATGCTTATAATGAAGGCTAGCACACGACACTCTTTGATACTGGAGCCTTCTCTTCAACATAAACATGGAATAGCATGAATAATTTGCTGGGTTTTTTTTAAGGTCGGGGTCGTAATTACACAGCATTAATTTAATTACTCAAATTTGATCTTCTAGACCTGCTTCTTGTCATGTGTTAGCCTGTGTGACTCACGGAGCAGGAGCACGCTAGAGCACTGAAAGGACTATGCTGTACACTGTAAGGCAAGGGAAATTGAATTTGGGGCAACTATTTGAAAGCAAATGGTGTGTGGGTGTGTAAAAAAGTAAGTTGTCCCTCTGCTGACCTCTTATGCAGTAGAATTTACTGCGTTTAGCCTTGTCCCACGGAAAATGTTTTACATTTATGGGAAAGTAAAAGGCTTTACTTCAGGTTGCACATTAATAAATAACCTTTGTATTGCATTACATATTTTGTCTGGTTGGGGTGCTGGATTTGCCCCTTTGATCTTTTTTTTCCCCTGATACTTTCTAACCTCAGTTACTACTACTTTCTAACCTACTACTACTTCCTAACCTTAGTTACTACTTCCTAGCTGGTTTTGCTCCAGATAGAGAAAAATAGATTTCTCCTTTAATCAGCTGCTGTAAGTCACAAAGCTTCTGTCTGAGACTAGGAAAGGCTGAGAACAGTGACCATGATGGAAAGACAGACTTCTCCTATAAAGTATTGCTTCCCATAATGGGAGAGTGAAATCCCCATGAAAGAGGGAGCAGTTTCACAATCAGCTGATACTGGGAAGGACAAATCCCATCCTGCTTTCACATACTCTGACCCTTTGGGGTTTTTTTTTGGCCTTGAGTGACCTGTTCCAGTGGGAGGTATCCCTGGCTATGGCAGGGGCTTGGAACTGAATGAGCTTTGAGGTCCCTTCCAACCAAAACCATTCTGTGATTCTATATTAAGGTGGTTTACTCTGATATACAACTTCCTCTGGAGTTGCCACTGTGCATCATATTTTGAGACATTATAACCTTTTTGGTTGGTTGGTTGGTGGTTTTTTTTTTTTTAGGATTACTTTACAATTCACTTAATTAGTTAGGGAAAAAAAAGCTAACTTGGTCTTCCTTGACAGCAGTCCAGACTGATTCCAGGTGTATCCCATGGCCCTCCTCAGTGCCCCAGCAGATCTCATGTTCTTATTCTGTCATTTGCTGTGAAGCTGAAGTTAGTCATGTAACATAAGGATACTCTGGAAATATTGCAAATCCACAAGGCACTATCTCTAGCTTATTAAAGTTAATCCATGATGGAGATACTCTGCTGAAGCCCTCTGTGGTTTCTATCAAGGAGATCATTGAAGTTTCCAGGTCTGTGAGTATGGCAGTAAATCATTTGCACATAGGACTACTCAGCCCTTCTTATCCCAGACTAATAGGCTCCTAATTTCAGTGGAAGACAGCATATGGCTAATGTCAGAAGCTCCATAATTCTGTCAAATGAAATACATCTCTACCCTGGTCCATTCAGGGGCTGCCACTCTGCAGGAGAAAGTTACCCTCGGTTCCATGCAGAGCAATTGCAGCTTTTGAAGACCTCCAGCACTGCTTTGGGTTTGGGGACAGAGTGGCTGAGAGCAGCCAGGAACAGAGGGACCTGGGGGTGCTGGTAGAGAGTAGCTGAACATGAGCCAGCAGTGTGCCCAGGTGGCCACATGAAAAAGACATCATTTTTGCACAGTTGTTTAAGTAAAATTCCTCTTTAGAGATCCAGTCCAAAACTCACTGCAGGCCTGGTTCACTTTACAAGGTTTATTACTTTTTTTTTTTCTTTAATCTAACATTTTACGTGAATGAGCTTTTCTCAGCTACATTCCATGGCAGATTCAGCAACAAGACCTTCATTAATGAATAATGTGACCCTTTTTT
>VWZI01004060.1:537657-565942 GCA_013396835.1 Psilopogon haemacephalus | reverse complement strand
CTCTTCTCTTCTCTTCTCTTCTCTTCTCTTCTCTTCTCTTCTCTTCTCTTCTCTTCTCTTCTCTTCTCTTCTCTTCTCTTCTCTTCTCTTCTCTTCCCTTCCCTTCCCTTCCCTTCCCTTCCCTTCCCTTCGTAACATATTAAATTAATTTTTCCTCAAGATGAGTCCATTCCACCCATGAGAGTAATTGGTGAGTGGTTTCTTATTGCCCTTATCTTGACCTCTGAGCCTTTTGTTGTATTTTCTCTCCCCTGTCCAGCTGAGGAGGGGAGTGATAGAGCAGCTTTGATGGACAACTGGTGTCCAGCTAGGGTCAGCCCACCACAGAGCTAACTGCCAGGGAGGCTGTGGAGGGATGCTCCTTCTGGCCTGGAGTTACACCAGCTGTTTAATCACCCCGTGCTTAATTAGCTTCATCTTTCTAAGGAGACACATGAAACTGGGCAAAATCATTTCAGAAGCTACTGTAGAGCAAAAATAGCCACATAGATTTTAACTTTCCTCCTTACACCTTTCAGCTATTGGTGTGCTGGAGCATTGCCATGATAACATTATCCTAACAGTTACTTACCACGCCTGGAGTCTTTTCTGGATCTTATTTTGTATACAAGGGGGAAATATCTTTTGAAGAGTTTTTCTCCTGGACAGTCCACTTACATGACTGCCTACACATGGCCCACGGTTCACAATTCCTCTGCTCCCTGAGCAATCATCTGACAGTCCCAGGGATTACAAAGAGAACAATAACTTCACTACTACCAAAAATTGGATTTCCATGTAAACAAACCCCCTGTTAAACAGAATTTGTTCCTAGTTGTGGAAAGTCTTATTAACTTGAGGTGCACCAGGGGAAAAACAACAACAGTGTCAGATTTGTTTTCCTGCCAGTATTTCTTTTGTGATTTTGTTCATATTGGGGGGGGATCAATCTGTCAGCTGTGGATGATTGTCACAACCTTGTAATAAAGCAGAAACAAAGCAGGCACTTGCAGAGCACACATCTTAGTCCATCTATTTAGCATCTGTGGAATTTAATGCAACACAGGTATGCACTTTCCCAACAAATCACATCTCACAAAGTTTTCTCGTCCTTGCTCCTGGCAATGCAGGCTGAAGTTGCTCATCAAAGCCTCCTGTTATTCACATATGAAACATCCTTTTGGATTCTGAAGGTACCTCGATATGCCTGGGCACTATCAAACGATGAGTTAACACTGCCCTCTGCAGTTACTCCGGACTCAAGATCTCCTTCTGCTCTTAAGAGCATTTGTAGCGCTACTGTGCCAAGGATATAGGAGGTAGGTGTTATTTAAAATTAAACTATTGTAGCCTGGGAAAAACAAAAAAGAAAACAAAGAGAAAGCACACAGTTGCTGTCTGGGCTGCACTCACACTGCAGCCTCATCTTGAGCTTTTCATCACTCCAGACCCTCAGGTCCTGTTCCTCAGGGTTGCTCTCAGCCATTCCTCACCCAGTCTGGAGCTGTGCTTCGGATTGCTGTTTAGTCTTTTCTAATCCATTGCCATGAGTAGGAGCATGAATTCGAATGCACATTTCACTATCTTTCTGCTTCCAGATTTCAGGTCTGAATTCCAGATTTCAGTATTTTCTTGTTTACAGTGCATTAAGAACCTGTTGACAATTTTTGTTCTGAAGACACTTCTGGAGCTGTATAGCAGGATGTAGAAACAAGATATGGTAAACCACAGAATCAGCCAGGCTGGAAGAGACCTCCAAGCTCATCCAGTCCAACCTAGCCCCCAGCCCTAGCCAACCAGACCATGGCACTCAGTGCCCATCCAGGCTTTGCTTCAACACCTCCAGGGATGGGGACTCCACCACCTCCCCAGGCAGCCCATTCCAATGCCAATCACTCTTGCTGTGAAGAACTTCTTCCTCGCATCCAGCCTAGACCTGCCCTGGTGCAGTTTGAGGCTGTGTCCTCTTGTTCTGTCTCTGGGTGCCTGGCTACAACCTCCCTGCAGGTAGCTGCAGAGAGCAATGAGCTGTGCCCTGAGCCTCCTCTTCTGCAGGCTGCACACCCCCAGCTCCCTCAGCCTCTCCTCTTGGGGCTGTGCTCCAGGCCCCTCCCCAGCTTTGCTGCCCTTCTCTGGACACCTTCCAGTCCTTGAATTGAGTGGCATAGGTATTCTCCAACATAGTGTGGAGCTATTCTACTCTGATTAGCAGTGATAAATCCCTAATAATTCTGCTGATACTCACTTTCTACACCTTCTCTGAAAGCAGAATTTAGACAATACATTTTAAAATGCAGTGGGAACTTTGCCATTGTCTCAAATAAGGGTAGAATTTTACCCAATTTCGGTTTAACTTCCATTAAAACAGGCAGGGTCCCCTCCTGGCACCCAATCCATTTGATTCATTCCTTAATCAATCCAGCCACTCGTTTTAGTATTCATTTTGTTCTTTACCTTCCTTCGAAACAAATGCAAACAGCATTATCATGGAAGCTAATGAAAAGATTTCATCAAACCCATAATGAATCACAGAATGGTTAAGGCAAGAGCAACTCAGACTGCACTGCATCACCCCAGTGCACTGCAGCCACCGTATCATACATCTTTCCATTAAGAGATTTGCATCCTTCATTGTTAAGATGTGGCTTTGCTGATGCAGCTTAGCTGGACCTCTTCCTATCTGACACCACATTCATCCTAACATGATGTCTGGAGTCTATTATTACAGAAGGTCACTGTTCTTAACTCATTTAAATAGAATTATTAACGTTTCTGGAAATCAATGTCAGATAAATTTTTAAAAGATAGCCACATAACCTAATCACTTTTAAATTATTTTCAGTGTACAAATACCAAAAAGTACTCTGAAAACATTGTCTGATTGAAAAATATTCTCTCTGCCAACAAGACTGTACATGAATGCTTCTCTTGTTACCATGCACAGAGCACTGTGTGCAGTTCTGGAGCCCCCAACACAAGCAGGACATGGAAATGTTGGAGCAAGTCCAGAGGAGGACACCCAAATGCTGAGAGGGCTGCAGCAGCTCTGCTCTGAGGACAGGCTGAGAGAGTTGGGGCTCTGCAGCCCCCAGAAGAAAAGGCTTTGAGGAGACCTTAGAGTGGCCTTCCAGGGTCTGAAAGGGACTACAGGAAGGCTGAGGATGAACTATTGACAGGGTGAGGAGGAATGGGTTTAAACTGGCAGAGGGCAGATTGAAACTGGATCACAGGATGTCAGGGGTTGGAAGGGACCCAAAGAGGTCATTGAGTCCAACCCCCAACATTAGGATGTTAGGAAGAAGTTCTTTGCAGTGAGGGTGGGGAGACACTGGCACAGGTTGTCCAGGGAGGTTGTGGATCACAAAGTCATGAGATATTTGATCACATTGGGTGATTCTGTGCTCCACAACCTCCCTGGAGGTGTTCAAGGCCAGGTTGGATGAGGCCTTGGGCGACCTATTCTAGTGGTAGGTGTCCCTGCCTATGGCAAGGGTTTGGAATCAGATGATCTTTGAGGCCACTTCCAACCTAAACCATTCTATGATTCTCTTCTATGTCTCTGCTATTGGTTGCAAAGGGATGTGCATTTATTCCATTAAAAGTGATAGCTACAAAAAGTTAATTAAAGTCTGTAAACAAAAAAATCTGTCCTCCTTAGTTGGATGCTTAGTGACTCCCAAGATCTTCAGAGGAAATGTCCTTCTTAATAAAATGCTGAGTAATCAAGATAGGAGACATAATTGCCAACTCTAGAGAGGGTGACAAAGCTGTTATGTAATTTGAGTGGCTGTCATTTAGAGAAATCAAACAACAACAAAAGGGAAAAAAAAGAAAGAGACCAGATAGTGCATGCATAAAAATGCTTGAGGTAGAAATAAATGCACAAATCCTTTCTCAACATAATGAGAGCTGATAGAACTCTGAATTCAACTAATGCTACATGAATTACCTAGGCTAGGCTGAACCCTTGCATGGGAGAAAAAGTAATCTTCAAAGAAAATTACTTCCAAACCTAAAGCAATACCTAAGACGTTGCTGAGATGTCTCTTGACTCTCCTTGGCCTCTTTGTTGTCAAGAAAGCTTCTTTCTTTGTTAAGGAGGCTCTTTCCACAAACAGAAATGCCTGTGCAGTGGATACAGCCTGCCCACACAAACCCACTCGGGCGCTTTTGAATGAGGCTTTCAACTTCATTTTTCATCCTGAATCAAAAAATGAGTCTATTTTCTCTCCTTTTGCACAAACCATCCCATAGTATTGACAATCTTTTCAAAGTGCTAAAGTCTACAGAGCTGCCATGCCAGACTTTAAGTTAGGCTGAGGAGGCAGGAGGCTTTTGTCAGCAATGGTAAACAACCCCCTCTGAAGGGAGTCAAGGATATGATCTGAAGGGAGTACAGGCTGGGATCTGAAGGGAGTAAAGGCTGGGATCTGAAGGGAGTAAAGGCTGGGATCTGAAGGGTGTAAAGGCTGGGATCTGAAGGGAGTAAAGGCTGTGAACTGCAGGGAGTAAAGGCTGGGATCTGAAGACTGTCTGAAGAGTTCCATGCAAATAGAACTGGAAGTTTTGCAAATCAACATCTTCACTTGGGAAAAGCCTTCTGCAGTCCACGCCAGCCCTCCCCAGAGTGCCACACTCACACACTTCACCTGAGCAGCACCGAGTTCTGCAGCCGTATGCTCTCTGCCTCGCCAAGCCCTGCCATTTAGTGCATCAGCTATAAATTGCTGGGTGCACAGAAAATTACTCAGATTTTGAAATCACAGCCTTTCATCACCTTTTCATATCGTTGACTTATTTTCCCATAGCTACTCTTCAGAACTAAAAATGCAAGCACCTGTTGGATTAGAATGTAATAGAATTCTGCTTTTTTTTTTCTTTTTTTTTTTTTAATATTCTGTTCTTTAAGCTTCCAGGAGTAATTATGCTAATGGACTGTAATATTACCTAGAGTGAAATATCTTTTATTTTTGCCACTTGATAATAATCTTCAGGCATCATTTTCCTTTTTAGCTAACCTCAAGCCAGGTAATACAGGCATTTGGACCACTGTCTAGCCAGCAATCTTTGCTACTTACAGTCTATTATCGTTGTGTAGTTCTCATGGTGATGTCAAAAGTATTTAAGTGCCTTAGATCTGACAGTATGTTGGAAATGAGCCAGTAAATGTGCACTGAGCACTGTGCAAATATCATCTTTATGTTTGTGTCCACCCAGGTATGTCTCATCTTAAGGTTTGTGTCTACCTGGGTGTGCATCATCTTTCTGTTTGTGTATACCCAGGTATGTATCTCTAGGAGATAGTTGTTTCTCTGTTTTCTATGAGGAACAATGGAATTTTAAGCAACACAGGAATTGATGCTGGGATAAAAATTCACAACAAAGATCTTGAAAAGAAGTACATGGGGTTTTAGGCAGCCTTAGATGAGGCATCTTAATGCAAATGTTTTATTTTATTTTTGTTTTAGTTTTATTTAGAAGTTAAAAATAAAACAAGAAACCAAAGAAAGCAAACAACAACAACAAAAAGCCTAATAAGCAGTCACAAAAAAAAGCAAGCAAATGAAAAAGGAAAGACAAAAAGGAGGGATGGAAAAAACCCACCAAAACCAAACCAACAGACAAGCAAACAAAAAGACAAGAAAAAAAAACATGAGAATAGTTGCTAAAAAAAAAAAGAATTCAGGTGCAAACTGTGTGTTAGCATCAAAGGCAGCTGGGGAAACACCACAGCCCGGTCTGGAAACAACTGAGCTGTATCCACAAAATGCTGCGGGGCTACTGCCATCTTCTGGGACGTTAAGCAAAGGCGTTTCAGCACTGAAAGTATTTTCCACTTAGAACTAGACCAGGCTTAGGCATTGAGAGGCAGAATGAAAATAAGTAGAAAATCTTGAGGGCTGACTCATTTGCCCCTGGCTTTTTGTAGAGATCATGTTCCAGCCCTCCCCTGTTCACATATCTGAGCCCTTGAAATTAGTTTAGCATCATTTTATAAGCAGAGTGAAATTACGCTCCTCTAATCTAAGTCGTGGCTGGGGCCAGGCAATATTTGTGAGCATTTATTGCATTCAGCTTCTGGGAAGTTTCTCAGAGTGATTGCATGGGAAGAATGTTTGAGGTTTTTTGTTGTTTTATTTTATGCACATTGCACTGGTGAGAGTGACTTCTTCATGAACAGGACTTAGTGAAATACTGTAGTTAAGTTAGACAAAGTTAGCATCCATAGATTCATAAAATACCAAGTTGGAAGGGACCTCAAGGATCCTCTAGCCAAACTTTTCAGGGTAAGATTATCATTTAAATGAGACAGCTCAGCACCCTGTCAAGCTGGACTTTGAAAACTAAAGCAGGGGGAATCCACCACCTCCCCAGGAAATTTATTCCAATGCGATATGGATTCACTTAGGCATTTCTTACAGATGTTCTCTGCACATTATTTTAATTGTACACTCTTCCCTTTTTCTGGGGAACAAAGTGTTTTGAAGATAAAACCTGTAGCTCGTGAGGTGATGCCACCACCTCCCTTAGGATGTAATGGGGGGGAAGATGAATTGAAGCAAGGTATGATTTTTCAAAATTAATATTATTAAATTTGGTATTCAAAACTCTCACCACCCCCCACCACTCATTTTAACAATGATCAGTTCTTTGCAAGGGTCATGGTATGCATTACCTAAAGGACTTCTAGATCTAGAAACAGTAACTAGCAGTTTAAGGCCATGCTGGATGAGGCTCTGTCCAGCCTGATCTAGGGCAGGGTGTCCCTGCCCATGGCAGGGGGGCTGGAACTGGATGATCCTTGTGGTCCCCTTCCAACCCTAACTGATTCTAAGAGTCTATGAATGATATTTGAAATAGGGATACCAAATGTACGTCATGAGAGTTGTACAATGCCTGGCAGCCTGCCTTGGGTTTATCTTTGCTGTTAATATCAGCCACCAATCTTATTCCTCCTGAGGCTAATGGTTCACACGAGAAATGGCTTTGCTTCTGTCCACTCATTGCCTCTCATTTGGAACAGGCAACTTGGTACTCCAGATGCAGCTAAGAGCATCAGCCTGTTGGCTCAGCAGAAATAACATCAAGTCCTGAAGAAGTACTCCACACTCAGGTGAGAAAAAAAAAATAAAAAGATGCTAGAGAGTCTTCAGGGTAATCTGGAGGTAAGTGTATGATAACTGGCAAGTGAAATACACCACTCTGCTCACAATTAAAATGACAAAAGCCTGGGACGAGCTAAGTGCAACAAAGCACACAATGAAAAGTATTCTTTAAAAAAAATAGCAGCCTTTATTAGAATACCTGCCAACATAAAAGTAAGATCTACCTTTAAAACAACGTTTCTGAATTGTATTTATAGGGTTGGGGTTTTTTTCCTCCCCCTTTAAAACTGGAATTGCTTGGGGGTTTTGTTTGTTTGGTTTGGATCTGGTTTGTTGTTTAGGGTTGGGGTTTTTTTGCACACATTGTTAAAGATGTATATTATAAAATGCAACTGAAGAACAGATGCATACGAGGAGGAAAAGGGATCTCTGGCTTAAAAAAGAAGCCATTCCACATCAGAGGGTGCATTAACTTTGAAAATGAAGACACATGCTACTGAACTGAGAAGGCAAAACGCTGTTAAAAAAAAAAACAGGTCACCTAAAGCCCTTTTTTTCTCCTTTTACAGAGTCACAGAGAAGTTGCACAGAAGGCCCCAGTGATCGCTAGGGAACCTGCCACAGTCTAGCTTTTCCAAGCCAACCAAGTCCATACTCTGTGGTGTAACACATCCCTCTTCTGCTGCTGCGGGCCGCAAGTACAGGCGGTCAAACCTGGTCTTGCACTTGTAAGCTGCGCCCAGGTTGGAGTTGGCTGTGGTGTCCCAGGTGTAGCGGCAGTGCTCAGGCTTGCCCAAAAGCTCCCAGATATCCACAACGGTGCCAGGTAACTTACCTAGTTTAGCAACCTGAAAGCAGGAGACAAAGGGACAGAGGGGGAAATACACAAGATGGCAAAGTCACAAATTTTGCCAGCAAAACTAGAAACAAGTTGTAAAAACATCACACGAAGATAAGGCTGCCAGGAGACCTTGGAGTGGCCTTCCAGCATCTAAAAGGGGCCTACAGGAAGGCTGGGGAGGGACTATTGACAAGGTCTGGTAATGACAGGACAAGGAGGAATGGGTTTAAAGTGGCAGAGGGGAGATTGAAAGTGGATGTCAGGAGGAAGTTGTTTGCAGTGACAGTGGTGAGACACTGGCACAGGTTGCCCAGGAACGTCGTGCATGACAGAATCACCAAATGTGATCTTTGATCACATTCAGTTATTCTGTGCTCCACGACCTCCCTGGAAGTGTTCAAGGCCAGGTTGGATGAGGCAACCTGTTCTAGTGTCCCTGCCTATGGTGGAGGGGTTGTAAATGGATGATTTTTGAGGTCCCTTCCAACCTAAATCATTCCATGATCCTATGATTGTGCAAAACATGATTCCATGATTCTGCTAAAAACAAAAATACTGGAGGTGTTTCTACACGGTGGTATTCCTGCAGGACAATCTAAGTTCTTGCAGTCCTAAACTCCAAACATGCTACAAGAGAAACACTTGGCTCTGAAATTCTCAGCTTTGGGAGTCAACACAATGATGTCTGGAACAAAGGCAGTCCAGTTCACTGCAACAGAATTTTACAACGGGAAGAGATGGAACACTGATATTTTAATAGTAATGCCAAAGTTTCACTTTTAGTATCAGCAGCCAAAAAGGACTCCTAATTTTGACTGTCATGATGATGGGGGATTAATTTTCAACTCCCCAAATCTCTCTTTTCAGAGCACCCTCTCCTCTCACTCTACTCCAAGCACTAACTCCGAGAAGCAGAGTTGAGCAAGTGAAGATCAGGTTCTCAAAATGAGGAGATGCTACTGAAGTTGAAAATGTTATCAACACTCCCTGCATCTTCTCAGGTGTAAGTAATCCAAATAAAGCATTTTGTTATTGAGGCAGGGGTAGAGCTCTTTAGACACCACCTCAGCTGTAACAATGGCACAGAAGAGCAGCAGCACCCTTCCACTTAAGACACACTTCCACTTTTTAAGAGCAGATGCTGTCTATCTCTGTTATACCCAAGCAGGTGGCTGCTCATAAAGGAACAGAAAAGCCTCAAAGGACTCTGTCAGAACACCAAGGTTGCTTATTTTTATTTACCTCACTGTCTCTGAGGTTTGTATCCCCTCCAAAGATAACAGTGGTGGACTCAGGCTCCTCCTGCATTCTCTTCAACACTATTTCCAGTTGCTTTACACGCTCCTTGGAGTGCGTTTTAGTACTCTCCAGATGAGAGGTCATAAGGCAAAGTTCCACACCAGATACTCTCACCTGTGCACAAATCAAAAAGGTAATATTACTATCCACACCAGGATAGCAAGTTCAAAGACTAACTACTCACACAGTAAATGACAGAGATCTGGCAATAGCCTTTGAGCTTTGTTTGTAATTCAGGGGTTACGAGAGTAGAGAACAAGTACAGACACAAACAAACCTTTTGTGCAAGTTACTATCAAATGCAGCTGGGTTTGCAGAAGTTGTCTTTTGGCTGTTTGAGACTGTCATAGAGCAAAGCCAGCTCTGCCTTTTCCCAGATTTTGTTTTGAAAGAAGAAATACAGCTGTTTTGTACAGACTGACTCACTCACATGCACAACTAAAAGGTTCCTCATCATGGAGGTTGTTGGAAAAGGTATTATCTCATGTTTCAGCAGCTTCACTCTTGATTTCTTCAACATTATGGCAGTGAAATAGCCATCTATGTTACCTAAAGAGGAACAGGGAAACACCTGGTCAAGAGTATTTTCTGCATGGCCATAAGGAAAATAAGGTTCTGAAAGAGACTTCTTGACTACGATCTAGGAGAATCACACTCATTTGTAGGACACAGAAAATCAGCAGTTCAAAGTATCAAAATGGCAGTGTGAATGCTTCATATTTTTAAAATGCAAATATTTATGAACTGACTTCTCTATGGCACTCGTTTTGCCTACCCTTGCCATCAGTCCTTCAAAATGCAGAGAAAATGCATATGAAGCCATCAGGAAAGAAGGCTTTTCACTTCAGTAATCTGCATCAAGCTGTATCCTGATAGCAAAACATGGCACATAACTGAATTGCTTTCCTCATCACCTCTACTCATTCCATTCAGAGGTTTCAGAGAACTGAACAGAATAAACCCAAACTCACTTTCCCCTGTTTCTATCTTCAGAAAATGAGGGTTATTTTTTACCTGGGATGATAGTGTAGCTGCTTAGTCTCTTCTGCAGAAGACCGAGATGTGGTGGTACAACCTCTTGCAGAAACACAACATCTGGGCTGTATCTGGAACCAGCAAGAGAAGATTTTCAATTAACTACTGAAAGGTAGCACTGTTAAGACTCCAAGACCAAATGGAACGGGGTTGAGGATGGCAGGTGCACCTTATCTTCATCTTCCTAGGTAGTGTAAGAAAAAAAGAAAAAAAACCTCTCCCATCACATTCAGCAGCACTGTTGTTAAAAGGGAACAGACAATGATTATTACAGACATGGAACTGACATAATAAAATGCATTACATCCTTGCACTGTTAAAGCTGGGCACATGGCAATAAAGAGATGAAGCTACACTTACAATGTCAGGTAAGTGCAGACTCCTCTAGCTCGGTCTATCAGATTTCCTACATCCAGCCCATCAATGTTCCAGGTTAGCAGTGAGAAGCTGCTGTCATCTTCTTGTTGCTTCAGCTCTGCACTGGTGACACCATCACTACTAGTAGCTGCATCATCTGTGAGGTCAATACTGAAGAGAGAGTTTTACTTGTTTGTCAAATTGCATAATGATATCCTCCCTGTAATTCTCCCTTATCTTCTGAAGGAAAGTTCTAGATCTAGCTCAACTTACAGGTGACCAGCTAAAACTTGCCCACCAAATGAGTTAACATATACTGATCTCACTGTAATTTGAAAGTGCAGTCATGCAGAGCCTTAGTACACACATCTGGTAAGTGGCTTTTCCTGCTCTTCATAGACACAAGCAAACATCTACCATTCTTAAGTCAGACAACAACCAAGGTAATCCAGAGCACCACAGCAGTTTACCTCTTTTCTAATGGTAGAGGCAGGCTGTGCATGCCAGTTTAGTTTTTCCATGGTGTTAGAAACCTAGAACTGTAGGCAGGACTTGCTTTCATCTGCCTCTATTTGAAATGCAGCTCACATTCTCCCAGCTGCTGAAACTGCTGTGGAGGTTAAGTGTGCAAACTCACTCTGGGACAAACTCATCATCTTTTAGCAATACTCGACCTCCCAAACACAGGCCCTGTCTGCCTTGCTCATCTGATCAAAGTTAAACAACACTCTCAAATAAGTCTGCATGCCCTGTTTGGGGACTGTGCTGCCGAAGAGAAGCAGACACTTGCTGCTAACACAAGGTTGTGCCAGCTTTGTCTGGGATGGAGTTCATACTCTTCGTATTGGCTCACATAGTGCTGCATTTTGGCCTCCTGTTGATGTCACAGCAGTGCTTACACCGCACCACGACTTTCTCTGCATCTCCGACTGCACTTCCAGTGAAAGGACTGTGGGTGGGAAGGAGGATGGGAGAGGGCAGAAGTGGGACAGCTGACCCAAACTGACCAAAGGGACGTTCCATACCATACGACATCATGCTCAGCATAAAAATCCCAGATAAGTAAGTTTGGATTGACGGCATTTACCTTCGCAAGCCATCACTGCTGGCTGATGAAGCCCTGCCCGCCCTGCCTCCTCCTGCCGTACCGATCCCCCCGCTCCGGGGTCACCTACCAGGTGATGGGCGCTTCGCGGCCCGCCCGCACCTCGCCTGCTGCCTCCATCTTCTCAACCTCCTTCCCCGTTGGCGGCTCGAAGTAGGCGTCCAGCGCCCTCTGAAAGACAGGGGCGGATGGCAGACGGTAGGGAAGGGAACGGGAGCCCGGGGCAGCCCCACGCCCCGTCCCCGGGCGTACCTCCAAGTGCCAGTCGTTACCGGCCAAGAAGCTTTGCGCAACCACCGTATCGCTACAGGTGATGGCTACAAACTCTCCGCACAGCACCTTCCTCCTCTTCGCCAGGTGTAACGACTCCTCTTCCTCCTGCTGCTGCTCCTCCGCCGGCAGCGGCTCCCCAGCCTGCAGGCGCCGCGACCCCCCGACCCCATCCTCATCTCCATCCCCAGCCTGCAGGCGCCGCGACACCCCAACCCCATCCTCATCCTCCTGCCGCCGCGCCTCGGCCGCCGCCTCCATGGCTGCGGCGGAAGCTGTGGGAAGCTCAACCTACCCAGGGTGCGGTTCCGGAGCGCCGCCGCGCTGCCGCTGCCGGGACGGGCAACATGGGGCTCACGTTGGAGAGCCTAAAGGAGGCCATGAAGTACATGGTGGAGTCGCAGGGCTTCGACCGAGTGCTCCGCAAGGTAGGGGCGAGTGGCAGAGAGGGCGGTCGGGAGCGTCCCGACTGACGAGGGCCAGGGCAGCTCGCCCGCGGCGGGGCTGCGCCTGTCAAAGCTGAACTGTCCTCTCCCAGCACTGAAAGCTGAGGTCGGGCGGAGCTGTGCCCCTCTGCTGGCGCTGACTGCCTGGCAGACTTGACCCCGGCCGGCGAAGCTGGGTGAGGCCGAGCTCTGCGAGTGGTTTGCTGAAGGCCGAGGGCGGTGGCCCGGCCGTGGGTACTGCAGCAGCCTGGTGGTGCTTGTCCTGCTGTTTGCTCCGCATTCTTGATCGCGGAACTAGAGTGTGCGGATGGAAACACACGGCCGAGAACACTGTTCACAGAGTGACAGAAGGGACCTCTGGAGGTCGTCTGGCCCACCCTGCCTGCTAAAGGATGGTCACCCAGAGCAGGTCGCATAGGAACGCCTCCGGGTGGATTTTTCGTGTCTCCAGAGAAGGAGACCACAGCCCCTCCGGACAGGCTGTTCCTGTGTGCCGTCACTCTCCAAGTATCTTTCCTGTGCGGGTGGAGCTTCGTGTGTGCTATTTGCAGCCGTTGCTCCTTGTCCTGTCTGTAGGCAGCACACTGAAAAGAGTCTGTCCCCGGGCTCTGGGCACACCTATTGATGAAGTCCCCTCGGGGGCTGCTGCAGGCTGAAGAGCCTCAGGGCTTGCAGCCTGTGCTGGCCAGAGACGCTCCAGGGCTCTCATCGCCTCTGCTGGACTCTCTCCAGTACTTCTGCGGGGACCTGGACTGGAGCTGTGGCCTCACTAGGGCAGAGTACAGGAGCAGCAGTAGGAGCTGCTCGACCTGCTGGCTCAGAGTTACTCAATAACCTCCTTTTTGTGCTGACTCGAGATTTTTCCTGCTCTGGAGAAGAAGACAAACTTCAGTCTCAAGGTTTCCAGCTTCAGCATCCAACTTGGCTTCTGGATTAGTTCCAGTGTGGTATCTAGGTAGGGCTTAAGGCCCTTTGTGTATTTCGGAGCCCTTTCTCCAGAGAGGTAGTGCATGGCAGTAGTGGCTGGAAGCCAAAGCAGCAGGGAGAAAGATGCGTGGGAGGACAGGCACAGAAGTGCTGGAGAGCTGCAAACCAGCAGCTCAGGCTGTGCCAGTCCTGGAAGTGTTCACATGCTGAACTATTTCCGTCAAGGACAGCAGACAGTGCCAGATCAGAGCAATGACAAATGGAAGCAGATGCTGGCCCTGCCTCGCTGATGGATTGGAGCTCTCCCCAATGGCAGTGGGAGCCATCTGCTCCCCGTGGCAAGCATCAGAGAGGTCCTTATTAAACATTCTCTCAGAAACTGAGGCCTCCAGTCAGTGCAGTGCAGCATGCCTGGTGTAGGACTTGGGACTCCCACTGACCGAGGTGTAAATAGATATGCTGACCCCAGTTTGGCACCTACTTTCAGCTTTTGAAAGTACACCAAGTTTTTAAGACAGTGCTACTAACTGAAGAAGCTTGGGCAGGGAAGATTTAAAATACTGAATAGCAGGAATTGTTTGATCTCAGACCCATCCACCTTCATGTATTGGCTGCAGGGGGGAAGCAGAGTACCATAGGTGTGCTGTGATTTTTCATGTATGCCCATGGGCTGCAGGAGAAGTGTATGTGCAAATCATGATGCTGTGGTGTGGCATGACACAGCCTTGGACACTTCTGCCTAGGACTGTGAGTTTCAGTTCAGGGAGGCCACTCTGACTGGCATTGCCAGTGCTTGTTTCTGTGCACAGAAGGAATCTCAGAATACTGACTGTCACTGGGGTTGCTCCAGTATTGTGATCAATGAATTACTGTCGGTCTCGCTTCCATTTTATGAGCTCATAAATACATCTTCACACTTATGGTGCACACAGAGAGGAGTTTTGTCTTCCCTCTTAATCTGTTTCTTCAGTCACGGATGAAAGCAAAAGGAAAAGCTGGAGAAGCATGTTCTCTGCTAAGCAATTCCTGGGAGCGTAGCAAGCACTGAAGTTTTGTTAAGCTGTCCATTTAAATATTTATCTGCACTAGGAAACACTAGGTTTTTTTATAAGGCAGCAATCTTCTGTTCAAAATTTATGGAAATACTTAATGTGACAGTTGGATTACTATATTTTCCATCTTGTAATTTGTCCCACGAGTCAAAAATTCAGCAAGATTTATCTTCAGTTTGATTGAGGGCAGTGGTGGGTGTTGGTACTACTGTCAGCAACCTTTTTTGTTCCTCTTTTGATTGTACAGATGAAACTTCTTTCTGCAACGCCTGGGAAAGTTGTTTGTGAAATGAAAGTAGAGGAGGAGCATACAAACAGAGGTGGTACATTACATGGAGGTTTGACAGCCACACTCGTGGATGTGGTGTCAACAACAGCCTTGCTGTACACAGAAAGAGCACAGCCAGGAGTCAGTGTGGACATGAACATCACGTAGGTACCATCCACCACATTCACCAGGACATACTAACATGGTATTGACTATACTGTACATAATTTATGTGCTTTAGTGCTCTCTTAAAAATGGGGACATTGCCATTTGGTTGTGAAAGCCAAGTTGGAATTTCTTACCATTTGATCCACCACATTTCAGAGGTGGTACCCAGTCATTCATAGAAGGTAGAGGGATGTTGATATGTTTGTTATGTAGTTTAGTCTTAATGGAATTGGATCAATGAGTCCTTAAAGATAAAAAATCTAGGGTAAGCAGCTTTCTATAAACCTTTTTTTTTAGTATTACAGAATCACAGAATGTCAGAGGCTGGAAGGGACCTCAAAAGCTCATCCAGTCCAACCCCCATTGCCAGAGCAGGATCTCCTAGACCAGATCACACAGGAACACATCCAGATGGGTTTTGAGTATCTCCAGAGAGGGAGACTCAACAACACCCCCTGGGCAGCCTGTTCCAGTGTTCTGACACCCTCACAGGGAAAAAATCCTCCTCGTGTCTACATGGAACTTCCAGTGCCTCAACTTCCACCCATTGCCCCTTGTCCTGTCCTTGAGCATCACCAAGAAAAGTCCATAAAATATTAAATCAGGAAAAATACTAAACCAGGAAACAAGGAAAGAGCTTAGCTCTGCTCACATAGAGGGCAAAGTACAGACTGAATCAGAATCTCTCAGTTGAAGAAGATTTCTTTGCTCTAGGTCATTTAAAGGTAGTTTTATGCTTAGAATAGTTCTTCCTCTAATGCAAATTTAAAGCACAGTGTTCTAAAAAAAAAAAAAAGTGCTGAAGCTTCCTTTGATCATGCAATTAAAGCTTGCCAGCTTTCATTCATTAATTTTAATGAAGAGATTATGACTGACTGGAACTAAAGTAATCCTACTTGGAATAACAGAGCACTAAAGATCTTGGAAAAGTAACCCCTCATCAAAGCTTTAAAAGTGTGTGGGGACTGATCAGTATCTTTAAGGTTTTCCCTCCTTCACCCCTCATCACCCTTTTGATTTCTTCGATAGGTGGGACTGGAACATCTATTAAAGCTTTATGCTACTGCTGTAATGAGGAGGAAGTGACTGGAGATCAAAACCCGAGATTCCTCTGTGATTGTTCTAATTTCCCCTACAGTAACAGAGCAAGAGGTCACCATCTGAATTGTTTATGCTATCAAGTATGCCCTACCTACTTATATAAAGGCTAAAACCTTACAGGAGTGCTGTCTCTGGAGCCAATCCAAAGTGATTCAGTAGCATAACCTTTAGGAAATGTTATATGAAGCAATATTAATAGTTTTGTTTAGCACAGGCTACTGCTTTCATTGAGCAAATGGAGGTTGGGTATCAAATATTGATAGAGCACAACTTTTTCCTTTTTAGGAAGCATCTTCAAAAGCTGGCAGGAAGAAGCTATTTCAGTAATGGAAAGAACAGAGAGAAAAAGAGAATTTTTTTTTTTTTAATCACAAGGGGATCTGCATCAGGATCTGAGCATGGAAACAAAGACTGAAACCCTGTCCCCATCATCTAACAGGGTTAGACATGAGTGACATACTTTTGACATGGTGTCATGTATAAAAATGGCCTGGTTGATGAAATTTATTTGCAGCAGTTACACATTCTCCTCTGTAACACTAACATTTGAATGTTGTTCCCTTACCTCAGACCGTGGCTGGATCATGTTCCTCTTAATTCTTTCCAGGCTTTTTGTGGAGAATGTTTTTTCCCCCCCTGTTCCCTGGAGAGTGTATTTTAAAAGCACATCCTCAAGCTCATATAAATAAACCCAGTTATCTAATTAATGGAAACAGCATTGAACCTGGAAAGTTTGAAGGCCTCCCACATTTCTGTGACTTTTTTTTCCGGGCTAGGGTATGGGAAAGAGTTAACCTATTCTAAAGTTCCACACAGAAGTGACCTTCTGGAGCCTTTGTAACAAAGACATTTCAGGGCTGAACCAGCCAGACTAGTTCAGAGAGGCTGTAGGGAGCCAGAAGTGGCTGCAACAGGACTCAGAGCTGAGCTTTTCACTGAGGTCCTTGATACTTGATTCTGTGATTTCTGTCATTTCTGTTCCAAAATAGACTTTTCCTTAGAACCAAGCCCCCAGGTTTCTTTCTATCTGCCATTCTGCCAGAAATGGCCAGGGAAGGACTCCAGCAGAGATCACAAACTGGGAGTACATACAAGGAGGAGGAGTTTATGATATCAGGTTTTAAAACATATCAGATTTTAAAACATATCAGATGTGGTCATTCACAAGGACCAGAGCACCTACCAGCAGTGAGGGCTGCATTTTGTAAACACAGACTGAGTAGACCTGTGAAATCTTTAGAGGATTGAAACTGGCAACACTATCATCTCTCCACTAGATTTGTTTGTAAATAGCCAAACATTTTGTTATGCAAAGATAGCAAACCCCCACACACTCAAAAAAACCCCAGCTTGTAGCAAGAGATCAGTGCCTTGAGCTGAAGCTTTCAGTGCTCTAACATTGCTTCTGGTTTCTAAAAAACAAGTTTCCTAAGAAAAGCACTGAGCCACCTCAATGCTTCTATAGTACCTGATGCATCACTTAGAGCCATTTTCTCTGAGCACTCTTACACTGCATTACCACAGCAGCACCCACAGAGGAACTAAACAACTTTTAAGACCTGAGGATTTGCAAGCAGACAGCAGGAGTGAGATGTGTCTTTATTACTTTTGCTAAGTCCCTTCATGATGATTTCAAATGCAGAAATGTTCTTGGGATTTGTGCTCTGTACAGCTTCTTACCTGTTCATTTTGTTCTTCACTGAAGGTACACTTCTGCTGCCAAGATTGGAGAAGAGGTACTGATTACAGCTCAGATTTTGAAGCAAGGAAGAACTCTTGCGTTTGCCACCGTGGATCTAACAAATAAGGCAACGGGAAAGTTAATTGCACAAGGGAGACATACAAAGTATCTAGGAAACTAATATAATTGGCACTAAAATATAGTCATCTGGGGCTTCAGCATCCTAAATAGAATGATTTTCTCATTTATGCAATAACACATTATCTGCACAAAGTTGTATTATGTAAAGTGAATTTGTCTCACTCCCATGATAAGCAAACAAATTTCTTAATTGCCAGGAGCCTAGAATCAGTGCCTATTTGGAAATGAACAGCAGAGTGTGATAGCATGGGGATGCATCTGGCTCTTTTTGGTCAAGACAGCAGAAGGAAAGAGCATTTGGACTAGCCATATGGTGTACCAGCATGACAGTGCTTTAAGAGGCCAATTCTTTTTGCCTGTGGTGATGTCGGGTGACAAAGCAACCCAGGCCCATCACAGCCACTGTCATAGAACACTTTACATGCTTATAAAGTGAACTACATGTTCTGTAAGGTGGCACTGATACTGTAAAATTCACCTTGGTGGAAACAGACTGACTGAGGAAGAGCAATTGAACAAACAAGTTGAAGGGGCAAGACACTGATGTTCTGACCACGCACAATGGATAAGGAGGCACTTTGGGTCCGTGATAAGGGAGCGGAGTGGACTGGACCTAATCAGACCAGCTTCAAAGATCTCTGTTCAGCAGAACCATATCCTTCACTCTGTTGCTTCTCACTTTGCAGCTTCCTTGGCCTGCAGCTCCACTGTGAATCTTAACCATCTTCAGCTCCTCTACAGCTACTAGGATGATCAGAGCATCCATCACAGCATGTGGATGCAGCTAGCAGGTTTAGCAATGTTTTGGCAACTCCAAACAGGTTTTTCCCTCATTCTATAGTTTACCATTTTTCTTCCCTAAGTTGCCCATGCAGTACAGTGCAAGGGAAGAGAAATTATGATTAAGGTGAAGTTATCCATTGCAGACAATCTTTGAGGGACTGCAGCAGGGGGATCTTGCACCCTGGAGGAGTGTGAGAATGATGAAGATGACAAATTCAGAATACGCTAAAAGATTCAGAACCTGCTAAAAGATTCAGAATGCTTTCAGCTGTGTGCTGAGGCAACACCATCCTTGTATAACTGTCCCAGTGGAACTTAATACAACTTCTCTCCATCAAAGCTGGCTGCCTCAGGAACCTACCACAGTTAAAATGGACTCATTCTATCACTTAGCATTCATCATATCTACATAATTACAACTGAAAAGCATCCAGGCAAATTAAGAGTAGCAACAACAGATTCCTCCTGTTCCCATCCAAGCCTGGCAAGGACTGTCACAGGCTGAGGGAGACACAAAACCCAAAAGAAAAACAATCACCTTTTTGAAGTAGGAAGTGAATTTTCTTCTTCCTTACAACAGAAGCCAACATGGTATTTTAGTGCTACCTAATTAATAAGGGGGACATCATTAGTATGCAGGCCACTTATTTTAGAAGTACTTCATTATTTTAAGACAACCTTGTCTCTTATCTCTCCACGAGCAGCAAGTGACCTCAATTTACTTCACAGCTTCACAGCTTGGAGATGATCCCAGAAGGAACTGCCACCATTGAGCTTGTTTAGTCTTGGGAGTAAACAGCCAAACATTAGACTTCATGTTTGGAATTATTCTGTACCAATTTCATCCTGCCTCACATATTGAAAAATCTCTATCTTAACCTTAGCTGAGTCTCAAGAGGGAAGTTAACAGGAGAAAAAAAAGCTACCATAATAAGAACAAATGGTACACGGTTCCACCTGGTGTCAGAACAGACAGATCTCCCATGGGGTTGACATGGTTCTATCACAGCAGATTTAGGCATCATTTCTTTACAAGCAAGCAAATAAAGTGACTTGATCTTGTGAGTCTCACTGGTGTAACAGATTACACATCCAGCAACTGACAGCCATCTGTAAGCTCTGTATCTTACAGCTGCAAGTGTGACTGTCTGCACCCCTATGGTGCAGATTGGTGTGGGGTAGTTTTCCTGCTTTCCCCCCCCCCCCCCTTTTTTTTTTAAACACAACCACAAAACAGCAACAGCAAAACCCCACCCCATAACACACCTACAGCATACACCATGTCTGAGCTGCTTCACCTTGGTTGCTCTAACCATTTAACTCCAAGGTTTACAATTCTCAAACTGGCAAACATAAGCACCTAAAGTGGAGTGGAGCAGGGAGAATTAGGCTGTTAAGTAACTGTTCTGAACAGCAGTTCAATCCCGTTCAGCTTCCTTGATTGGCTCTGAGCCACTGCCAGGGCATATGGAAGAATCTCTTAACAGTGTTCCACCATTCACCATTTCAGAATTCTCTATCTGCAGGAACCATTTAGCCAATATAACAAAACACAAAAAAGCTCCCTCTTACCTCACTGTCCACGGGAAAGAAGGGGGGAAAAAAGTACTTTTATTCCTATTTTGCTAGTTAAGGGTTCAAGGACTATATGACAACAGTTACTACCTTTAATGCTGTCCTGCCTTTACCAAACGCCTCTTGTTTCCAGACCCTCTGGTGCCCAGCTGCCATGGCTGTGGGACACTGCAGCATTCAGAGTTTTCACCTAAACCAGAGCAAACCACCTGCAAGCTCTAATCATAAAATACACCTTGGGTATTCTTCAGAAAAAAAAAAAAATTTAAATCAACAACAAACCCTACTTTTGTTCACTGAAACAGCACCTAGAGTAAGATTCTGGATCTTTGACTTCTTAAAACACAACAGCTGCTTGAATTCCAAGGGTCCATAAAAAGCAGCTTGTGGAGTGGATGCTCCAGCATACACTAATTGTGCTCAAATTAAGGAACCTTTCCATATGTGAACCCTTTCCAAGCAGAACTAGGTCACAGACATCTTCAGCCCTAAAGAGCATCTCAGCCAGCCATGCAAAAGAGAAATTCTGCTTATCACTTAGCTTGCTTCAGTTAACCTGTAGAGCTGATGCACCCCTCCACAACATCAGCACAGTCTCTAACTCAGAATCATGCTGACCTTCAGAAGCTAAGTGAAATGGCCCAGCAGGTAAGGAAGATACCTACAAGCTGAAAGCCTTCCTCACGGCAGCACAGGCTCAAGTAGTACAGGTAAAAAGGCCAAGCCTACACCCAGAAATGTCCTTTTTACATGCTGATGCTATCAAGTGATGACAGCATTGGCCTTATAGTCTGGGAGAGTGCTTTATACATGAAGATCACTGAACGGTAGAGTTGGAAGGGACCTCTGGAGACGTAGTCTAACCCTCCTGCTAAAGCAGGTTTACCTAGATCAGGTTGCACAGAAAAGCATCCAGGTACTTTTTGAGTCTCCAGAGTAGACTCCATGACCTCTCTGGGCAGTCTGTTCTGGTGTTCCATCACTTTCAAAAATGTCCTTATGATAACCTCCTGTGACTAAAATGGAAAATTCCACAACAGGAACTCTAGAATAACCACCACTCAGGCTGGTATGTGCCTCAAACACCCATGCTGAACTTCTCCCTTCTGTAAAACACCATTAAAACCCCTCATCTCATTACTTCATTCCAGAAAGACATTCCAGAATCTGTAGGCTTTATACAGCTTCTGAATTTGCTGCTTCAACAAATGCAAAAATAAAAATGTTAGCAGCTTTTCCAGGCTAGTAAAAGAGCAGTCTCTGTTCAGTGGATGCAAACATAGTCTAGTAAATCTTAACAACTGTCATGCCAATGGCTGAAATCTTAAATGAAGCCTGGAACAGTCCATTAAAGTGATCTCACATTTCAGGAGCAAAAAACTCTTCAGCAACCATTCTCTCTTCAACCTTCATAGATGGGGGCTGAAGGTGAGCTGGTGTTCATTAACTGCAAGTAACCCAGTGACTCAGCACATGACATGCAAGACAATGCAGCCTTCTCCCCACAGCAAAACAGAAGTGGCCAGGGAAGGACTCCAGCGTTTGTTAATGAGATGTTTCAGCTTCCAGGGGACTTTTCTAGGATGCTCCAGCATCACCCAGTAGGACTTGATAACTAAAGCACTAAAAATATCCATGTTCCAATGCAAGAGTAGGCTAGTAATTCCATTGCCTCTGACAGCTACTTTTCAAAACATTGCCCACGTAGGTAACAACACCCCTGCCACTTCTCTCTTACTCACATTTTACAACATGCACATTTTCCCTTTGCAATGGGTGACAGCCAAAACGCAAGACACTATCGGAATTTCCAGGACTTCCATAAATAAAACCAGTTCATCTTTCACCTAATTTATTTAAGTTCCAATTTTTTTTCCAATTCCAAACAAAAGCTAAATACAAGTTTTAAACAGGTAAGCACTAGTTTTATCCAAAAGGGAGCAGGCTTATGCAGTTTTACTCCAGTAAAAAGTACTCAACCTTTAAGCAGAGCCTTCTTTGTCAACAAAACTATACAGTAGTCTTCCTTTTAAATCATTGCACAACCTTAAAATGTCCTGTCAGAACCAACTTTTGACACTCCAAACACTATTTTACATTGTTTTATAATGTCTATTTCAAAAAAAAAAAAAAAAAAAAACCTCAACGGGTTTTCCAGAAGAAATGTTTTAGAAACCAGTATTTCCTGCACAGTTCACCTGTAAGTTTACAAGTCTCAACTCTCAAGAAAAAAAATAATCCTCTACCAACATTTTTTTGGCAGCTATTATTTTACTTTATTTTTAGCTGCTTTAGCAACTTCAGACTCCAGGTCTGCCTCATCTGCATAAACGCATCCAACTCAAAAGAATACTTTCATACAGTTATACAGCAACTTGGGGAAAGAGATCCAAAACAAAAGTGCCAGTAAACCTAGACGTGGCCCAGCAAAATAAACAGAGGCAAAATAATGCCTACACATTTAATGAGATGCTTTTTTTTCCTTTAAAGAAAGATTTCTTTCCCACATTTACTTCCTATCACAATAGCCACTCTCCTGATCATTAAAATGAGTGATAGTGCTCTGATACAATCATTAACAGCAAAGCTGTAAGGCTTTTATACCCGTTACATTCACTTCTCACCCTCCAAATACTGATGGTTAACATTAGAGATGTCAGGGGGCATGACCAGCACAAATGGGAACACCACCAAAAATGATCACCTTGTGCTTTCAGATACATTTGTTTCAGTGTACAGTCCCTTCATTTCACATTTTAGTTAAGATGCTGATGCAGTGCAGAAGTGTGCAGAGCATCCTCTTTCACAAGGTCCATTGCAGAAAACATCTAAAAAAAAAATTTGTAAAGTTCTGAGATATAAATGATAAAAAAAAAAATCCAGGATGATCAAGTTTCACAATGTATAGTGTTCTGAACATGAGTCCATTTTCTTCTAACTTCTGAAAGAATAAAAGTGGTGAGGAAAGTGAAAATCCATTGCTGCATTCTGTGATCTTCCCCATTTTGCTGGCCAGTACCTTACTCTGGCATGTAAGGACAGAGGTGATCCTCTACGGTAC
This sequence comes from Psilopogon haemacephalus, assembly GCA_013396835.1. Classification (NCBI taxonomy): domain Eukaryota; kingdom Metazoa; phylum Chordata; class Aves; order Piciformes; family Megalaimidae; genus Psilopogon; species Psilopogon haemacephalus. Next base: position 542,747 of record VWZI01004060.1, on the reverse strand, counting down.
CAACCGTCCAGTGAGTGAGCTGCTCCTGTGGCAGGTACAGGCAGATGCTGCATAACTTGAAGATTGTAGCTTTGTTTTTTGGAGTCTAGAAGCAAAGAAAAAACAAAGAAAAAGCTATTAGAAGTGAAAGTTAACTCAGGACTAATAGGCAGAGCTCCAGCAAATCCAGCCCAATTATTACCTTGCTGCTGGTTGTGAAGGAACACCACAGACATTTAAAAGTCACTATTTTGTTCATATGAACAACTTGAACTCCAAACTAGTCTGTGACCTCTAATGCCTGAAAGCATTTACACTTTTCTGCCATTCTGCTCTGGAGTAACTTCTGTAGTACCACTCAAATTAAGTCAATGTTTTACTTGCTTCAAAAGGCTGTTAAGTCTATTTTAGAACTTGACTTTTAATAGAAGGGGTTTTTTGGTGAACACATCTGTGGCCCACAGCTAGTTTACGCATCTATGGATCCTATTTATAGGACACAGCTCCTCTTGAACTGCTGAAATGCAAGCATGAATGCACACGATTTTTCGACTTGAGTATTTTGCACTGAAATCACTAATGGTCCTAAGGCAAAGCATCTTAAAAGGAGGGATGAAATAATCTTACCTGCAAGTGCTGTCTGTCAATGAAGAGAAACACTGACTGGTTAGGGTTGTTGACAACAATTCCAGTCTTGTCCTTTCGGCTCAGAACATGCAGAAACTGTTTTTCATAGTCACCGTGATGAAATTCGAACTTGGCCTGCATTGCATGAGAGAAGGCAATAAAACAGTAAGCCAAATCTCATATTTAACCCATTCATTTCCTTCAGTTCAGGACTTGACAACCACTTTTTTCCCCCCTTCCTCACAGTGAAAAGCAGAAATTGGGGACCACAGCACATGTCCTGGCACAATCTGAAAGAGCTCCCCAGTTTTATTCTGCCCACAGTGATATTAGTCATTGCAAGGAGGTATTAACAATTCAAAAGGTACAACTTAAATGCATATATGATAAAAAAAAAAATTGGATCGCTGTGCCAGCATATTTCCATTCATCAACAACACAGCACATTTCTTCCGATTACTGCAGAACCAGAACAGAAAACAGGTAACATTGTCCAAATACCTGCATCTAAACAGCTAAAGCTGGTTACTGGGAAAAAATTTACTCCAAAACAAAATTATCATGCAAAATTTCCATCCCTCTCAGACTCATCTAACCAAGTACAGCAACTTGAGACACCAGCAAAACCTTAACAGCACCACTGTATTTAGACCAAGTCAACTGAGAGCCATGTCTAATCTGCTTCTACAAATACTGACATGACATAGGGGTTTATACACGTGTCACTTGCAAAGGTCCTTCAGACAATTGCTGATGGAACAGTGCATGAACTCGTGAAGCAGAATTTGGCATTCAAAACAGCAAACTGCTCTATAAATAACATCAGCCAACGTACTTTGTAACACCCAAAGAAGTCACATACCTGATCAGCTCATTGGTTAAAAAGCATCTTCCAGGTGTAAACTATTTACAGAGGTTAGAAAACAAAAAGCAAGTACCTGAACAGGCCTAAAGGGTTCATCTGATCCCTTCCACCGAGAGAACAGGAGACAGACTATCTTCTCAATATCATTGCGAGGCCAAAGAATGAAGTCCATCTCCTGGGTACAGCCAATCACATCCTGCAAGTAAACAAGTTCTGTACTTAAGTTTCCTTCTTTAGTCAAAGACACAGATAACTTATCTATAGAGGCACATAATTTAAAGGTGCTGGTTACTGCCCTTTTTGTGTAATTTTTCATTTCTATTATGCAAAGCACAACCAAAGTTTTCCTTTCCTTACATTGAGTTTTCAGTATCCAGCTAATATACATCTCAACTTAAAAATACAATAGCAAAGATTATCTTCCAACATTCATAAAATAGATTTACTTAGTTGTACAGCAAGACCTGCTGCAATAATGAACACACCCCTACTGAAAGGTAAGGATGTCAAGACAGTATCATTTCCATGCATACTTGAATGAGAGATGAAAAGTAAAGCTGGAGCACTACATGTCTAAGTGGAATTTCAGAATAGAGTCATAGAATAGTTTAGGTTGGAAGGGACCTCAAAGCTCAGCCAGTTCCAACCCCCCTGTGCCATAGGCAGGGACACCTCCCACTGGAACAGGTCGCTCAAAGCCTCATCCATCCTGGTCTTGAATATCTCCAGGGAGGGAGAAGCCACAAGCTCCCTGGGCAACCTGTGCCAGTGTCTCACCACCCTCACTGCAAAAAACTTCCTCCTAACATTCAGTTTCAATCACCCCTCTGCCAGTTTTCAGACACTGGAAAGCTACTATAACATCTCCTTAGAGCCTTTTCTTAGCCAAGCTGAAGAGCCCCAAAAGCCTTGTAGCCTGCAGAGCTGCTGCAGCCCTCTGAGAATCTTCATGGCCCTACTCCAGACTTGCTCCAACAGTTCCATGTCCTTCTTTTGTTGGGGGCTCCAGAACCGCACACTTTATATGCTGTCACCCTTCGAAACAGATCTCAAAGAGTCACCCCCAGGACCCCTGCAAAGGAGTCTGGAAAAATACAACCCCAAGGCCTTAAGCCTCACAAAGAAAATGTCCAGAATTCAGCAAGCGTGAAGAGTAGCCTCACCCTGCGCATAGACTGGTAGCGGGGTGCGTGGAGCTGTACTACATCCTTCTGCAGAAGCTCTAAGGAACTCTCCAAAGAATAGCTGGAATCCCGCACACCTTTCAGGATATTTTCTTCATAATTATTGGTCATGACTGGTATCACCTCAGACACTTCAAAAAGCGCTGACTTCTTCTTCTGAAAAGAGCGAGCACAGGTTACATTAAGATTAAAATCCTTTCTAGGCAATTCTAGGTAACAGCTTTAGAATTTGTGATTTTTTTTTTTTTCCTGTTAGCATTTGTATATAAAATGCACATTACACAAGCCAGGTGACAAAACACTCTGAAATTCACATGCAGAATTTTACAAATTAAGCAATCAGTCCAACAACTTCCAACTGAACAGGTTTCTGCAGTCTCCAGGGATGCAGGCTTGCACACCTATCTCACAAACACTAAAGCTGCACCTAAACATTAACAAGATTGCCCTTTATCACACAGAACACCTGATGCTGGGCTGACCTGAGAGCCTTCCCTTGCAGACAGAGCTACTTTTTTCCTTTCCCACTTTGCAATACTTTAAAGTTGGTCTTTTATCAGAAGTGAAAGGCCTTTCCATGCCGTGTCTGGCAATGGTGGATAATGAAGATTCAATCTGAAGTTAACTACAAGTCAAGCTCCTCAAAGAAAGATTATTTTAATTTGCTAAGTAACTCTCACACAGTACAGTTCAGTCTCTCTCAAGCAAGGCCAAAACCCTGAGAAATCTGGAAGGAAATTTCTGCTGTATGTAAAAATCACTTAAAGTTGTACATCTGCTTCTAGCAGTTTTCTTACAGCTGGTAAGAAGTCTTGACCTGTTTAAGAACTTCTTGACCAAGGCCATTTTATCAAGCAATCCTTCACACCCCCAGAGCATACATGACAAAACTATTTGCTGACCAAGCTAGGCTGAGCTAAACTCCCACTTTAAGCAAACTAGCTCTGCGTGGACATCTTCAGTTCACTGTGATAAGCAAATCTTACAGGAATTGAAAGAAGCATTTACACTGAACTTCTACAAAGCAAACAAAGTAGTCTGAATGCTCCACTAAAACCACTAAAGTTGTATCATCTAAGAAGATCCAATTGTTACCACTGCTTAAGCGTTCATACTCCTCTTTATTACTGTGAGACACTGCCAAGAAATTACATCCCACTAAACATCTGTTTGCACTAGAACTGATGAGCAAAAGCAAGCTGAACTTCGGAATTGTAAGGAAACTTTTCAGCAAGTCTCCGTTCAGAAACACTTAACTATTGCAGCAATTGCAAAAAAAAGTATGCCTTTGAGGAGATGAAACAATGTCAGTGCTCATCAACATCCATTTCCTTCGCTATGTACTGCGTTGACATTTGCTTCTATCTTCGCTTCCTCATTGCTTGTTCATCACACTCGCTCACTAAGCATCTACTTCTCCTCTACCTTCTGTGCAAAGAAACAATTGTGCGTCTACTTAGCTTTTAAAAAACCCAACAGGCTCCCCAGCCTGTCCCAGACAAAGCAAACGAAGACTTCCTCTTTCTGCTCCCTCTCAAAATGGTAGCAGCGGTTTCAAACATGTCCCCGTGCCTGGGCCATTTCGATATTGCATTTTGCAACTTTACAACTGCCAGGTCTCTCCTGCTTAACCAGATAAACGCAACAACTTTAGCAACTACTCCGGCCAGGTCTCCCTTTTCAACTCAACTCCTCCCAGTCATCAATGACACAATTCAGACCCCAATTAGGCTTCACGAGTTACAGCATTAACTCTGAAAAATAGTTACAGTACTGAAATTACCAAGTAATCATTCAACGAGGCACTGGCACCCTCTTGCACTACATCACGGTACGCATACAAAAAGCCGAAGCGACAAACATTAACATAAATACTATAGCAACTGGCAATTAAAAATTAATTAAAATCCACGGAATCTTAAGCCACAACATGCAAACTGACAGCACAGCTTTGCACGACAGAGTTAGCATGCACTGCAGCAGACAAGACAGCGAGGAACATTAAAACCAAGTTACCTTGTCTTTGAACACAAAGGCAATGTACATCTTGAAGTCAAACTGGTCAGCTAAAGATTCTTTTTTCTTTCTAAGCTGAGCACGAAGTCTGTTCATAGCTTGTTTCTTCCGGGAGTTTGGGTCCCCCATTTTGTAATACAGGTGGTACTAAAGCCTTTGGAAACCGTCACTAAACTATGGGCACCTTTTCTCGTTAAGACTCAAGTACAACAGAAACAAGTCGCTTCATTCCTGCTAATACGACTGAACAGATAAAACGCTAATGTAACCCAAAAGCGCACCTCAGGCAGTATTTTACGAGAACGTCGTATCGGAGGGGTCAAGAAACCAACTATGTAGTTGTTCAGCCATGGCTGGACAAGTTTTACAATAAACCAAGAATCAAAAAAAAAAAAAAAAAAAAAAAAAAATTTTGACAG
>VWZI01004060.1:421440-536769 GCA_013396835.1 Psilopogon haemacephalus | reverse complement strand
TCAAAATTTTCGCGGGTTTTTTTTTTTTTTTTTAACTTGCACGTCTAGGTTGCAATTTTTAAACCTCTACAACGCCCTCCCCCCCCAAAAAAAGCAAGTCCCCAATCATCAGGTTATTTTCTTCCCCTCTGCAGGCATTTTTTTCCCCCCCCCCACAGGTGTTTGATTAGTCGGGGTTAAAAGTTTTTAGGTTAGCAAATTCCTCGGACCAGGTTAGGAAGAGGGGAAGAAGTATTCCCCCCTCCTCTCCTGACAAAAGGCCAAAAAAGTAGGAAAAAACAAAAACTAAAAAGGAACCCCTCCCAAAACTTGCCCCCAACTTAAGCAAGAGAGACTCAGACGAGAGACCGAGACCGTGGCCCGCTCGCTACCCGCAGCCGGCAGGCGCAGGAGGAGCAGTGGAGGCGGCGGCGCTGCTAGCAGCACGGAGAGGAGCCATGTCAAGATAAAGCCACGAAGCCGCGGAGCCCCCCCATCCCTGCTGCAGTGGACACGGTAACCGGGCCGCCCGCTCTGCCGCTGCTCAGCCCCAACCTGGTCCCCATAGTCTAACTCAGCGCCCCGGTACCGGGGAGTGGGGAAATGGTGGCGGAGAGAGGAAGAGGAGAAGGAGGAAGAGGCGACGGCGGTGGCAGCAGCGGTAAGGAGAAGGAGACGGCGGCGGTCCCTGCGCTAGTGGCTCCTACGGAGAACGACGGGCATAGAGATCCCGGAGCGGCGGCGGCGGACAGGCACGGCCGGGAGAAGGATGAAAGAACCGGGCAGAGGCTCTTTTCGCCCAGGCGGCCCCTGGACGTCTTCGAAGGCGACGGCAGGAGCGGGCAGGAGCGAGCGGAAGCGCCTCGGTCTGCGCCTGTGTCTCGGCACGGGAGCGAAGGCGGAGAGCCGCTGCGCGGACAGGACCGACCGCCCAAAATGGCAGCGCCTGAGTCACACAGGCACCGCCCTGCCCGCGCTGCGCAACCTCCTTCCGCCGGCGAGTACCAAGCGCTCAAATCCCCGGGGGAAGGCAGAACCTCGGGCTACGGGCGGTAAGGCTCGCCGGTAGCTTTGCTTGCCGCAGACTCTCCTGTTCGGGAAACACGGGGGGAAGCGTAAAGCAGCAGCAGAACATCTCCGGGCAGGCATCGCAGCAAGAATCTGGGTCGCACTCCCCCGTTCCTTCCCCCCCTCACCCTAGCGGCTGGTGTCACCGCCCTCATGGCCCGCGTGATGCCGAGCGGGGCGCGGCCCGCGGGACAAGGACCCGGATGGGGTTGCTCAACGCAGCTCTCAGCAGGGCCGGGCGGGTCCCGGGCTGGGGAGGGATGAGTTGTCCTCGTCGCCTGTCTCCAGACCCACCACGCACCCAGCTTGAGGTGGAATTTGCCGAAGGCAGCCCGCTGTCCAAACGCCCCGATTCAGTCGCCGTGTCCCCTGCCGGGGTGCGCAGAGGCTGCGGTTAGGCTTGTTCTAGTGCTAAGCGCCGTGAAGCTAGCGGGCAAGAGCAGCGTTTAGATGCTGCACTGGCGCCGTTTGGTTTCCTTCGCTGGGGTTTACGTTCAGCTGGTGGCGCGTATGTGAAGTGAACTAAGTCAACAAAAATCACCACGTATGCTAAAATGCTACACGGAATCGTAGAATCACAGAATGGTCCGGGCTGGAAGGGACCTTCAAAGGTCACGGAGCGCAACCTCCTCTGCAGTCAGCAAGGGCATCCTCAGCTAGATCAGGCTGCCCGCAGCCCTGTCGAGCCTCACTTCGGAAATCTCCAGGGATGGGGCCGTCTCCAGTACTGATCACGAAATTGTTTAGGCAGCGAAACAGCCTCTGACGCGCCCAGGTCACCACCAAAGCAGGTCCCTTAGTACCGCGTCTTGCGCGTCTTTAAATACCCGCAGGGATGGTGACTCAAGCGGTTCCCTGGGCAGCCTGTGCCAGTGCTTGCCAGCGCTTTTGGTGAAGAAATGTTTCCTAATCTCTTTAAACTGTCTCGTGTCACAACCTGAGGTTGTCAAGAGTCGTAAGGTTTCCTCTCGGCTGCCTTTTGCCTAGGCTAAACAACCCCGGCTCTCTCAGCCACTGCTCAGCACACATCATGCCAGTGTATGCCACTCCATGACCTGAAAAAACAAAACTTTGCCAGCAGAAGGAACTTAGCGAACTGTGAAGACATAAACCTGTTGCAATTTGTATTCCTAATGAGTGAAGTTCATTCATTAACATACCATTATAATACTAAAATACACACCTACAAGACCATCCCTCTACGAGCCTGGACTGTTTTGTAGCTACTCTTGCTTTAATTGGAAGGGAAGAAGCTGTAAACCAATCAGGTATTAGGAGGTTGTGCTTAAACTGTAGTTTGGTGGTAAGAAATATGACACAGGAGGTTTCTAGGAGGTGTGCTTGCTCTGTGGGCAGCCACACAGCATCCAAACTCACACAACTTGGTTAGTACATCAGTTTCTGGGCTCTGTGTGCATGCTGCACACTGGGTGAAGGAATAAGTTTTCCAAACAACTCCCATCTTGGCTTTCCTGACACAGGTACTAGGCAGAACACTCCTCCATTGTCCAAACAGGAACAAAGCAGAACCAGGTAATTTTTATCCCCTGCTGTTCACTCCTGATGGCAATGCCTCCCTTTGCCTGGAGGTAAAAAGCAAGGCATCAAAATACAAGCACTGCATTATCTCTGCACTGCTGGGACTATTTCAGATTGCCCAAATGAGCTGTGTTTAGGTACCCACCCTTCTTTCAGTCGAAGCGGTTTTGTTGGCCGTGCTGCCCTGCGTGGCATTTTGTGCTGCAGTCTGAAATTCTGCCTTGTGCCCGCTGCTATTTTAAGCCGTGACTCACACTTGGCCTGTGACCCTCTTTGTGCTGGCACAGCTGCTGCAAAGAAGGCCCCAGCACAGCAGCGCTGCTTGACGCAGGGATTGCCCAGGCACAGAAGCCCTTCCAAGAGAACTGGCAGCTCGCCTGCCTGCAGAGGAGAAAGGAAGGAGTTTTCTTCCAGCCCAGTAACTCCAGCTGCACCCTCAAGTGCTCCCTCCCTTTGTCACAAGGGTCTGGACAGTTGTCCAGCTCCAGGTCAAGGAATGCATCCAAAACGTTTTGCAGTATGTAGTTCTGGCATAAGAACAGAGGTTTGGGGGTTTGTTTGTTTGGTTGTTTCGTTATTTTGTTTGTTTGGTTTTTTTTCTGAAGGACTTTTTAGAAGAGCTATGAGGACAGAAATATATAGACTTAGAGGAAATAGACATCTATACTTAGAGGAAATGGTAGACCGAGTAGGGCATTACATGTTAAGCAGGCACCAGCTGTCTTCTGCAAACTCAGGCTGCTCAGATCCTTTCACAGCATTTCAGAAGGGGACTGGGAACTGAAATCAGTCCAGGTTCCTTGTGCATAGATTCCTATTCCTCTTTATATAGACAACAATCTCCCTTACCAAACTCAGAATGAAGCAGGTTGGAAGAGACCTCTAAGATCATCGAGTCCAACCTATCCCCTAACCCTTTATAATTAACTAACCCATGGCACTAAGTGCCTCATGCAGTTTCCTCCTAAGACTCTTTTTTTTTTTTTTTTTTTTAAATAAAAACACCTTTTTGGGTTGTTTGTTCGTCGTCCCCCCAAGAAAAAAAATAATTATGTGATTTCAGAGTCTAACTCCTGTTTTCAAAATTGTTTACTCATAAGCGTGTGGGTAAGACTGTACCCTAACACCTCTGCTCTTGATTTCCATCTTAATAATTACTACAAAAATAGCGATTTTAAATGAGTAATTAGTTTTCAACAGATTGTAGCAAATGGATATGTGTGTTACAGACATAGTCAGGAGGAGATGAGATGCATTCTGTTATCTTTCTGTTTATGCTTTCCATGCCTGCTGTGCTGTATATCTTAGAAGCAGTATCAGCCCCGAAGCTGCTTCCTTCAGAAACAGAACCATGATTAATTCAGTGTCAAATGTTTATGCATCAGGCAGAAAATAAATTAGTATTCTTTCTAAATTAAAGAAAAAAAAAAAAGAGACAAATTAGGTGGCAATTAAAACTCTTTCGTGTACTTCAGAATGCACTGTGATTCATTCTTTTCTGCCTTCAGAGAAAACATTAGTTTCTGAGATGTGACAGCAATGTTTTTGTTGTAGAGAAATGGCAGTGTTTAATGCACAAAACATTCTTTGCAGCATGCTGTGGACAGCTCTATAACCACAGCACTGCAATTGCTACAACATTCATTGCTTCCTTGTGTCCTGCCTTCTACTCGTAATGTTTGTGGTCATAAAATGGGACATCCATTCTTGGGCACATGAGGTATCCACCCTAAACTTTGGCTGAACTGTTCCTACTCTCTTCCTGGGCTTGTTCCATCTCAGTAATTATGTGTGTGTGTCTATTTATATTTACTTAAATGCACTTGATCCTATGCTCTTGTTTTCTGCTTGTCAAGCCCACGCTTTCCTGACTCATTTAGGAGTGCTAAGTGTGCAATTATTACGTCAAAGGAAACTAAAAGTTGTTAATACCTTTAATGAGACGATAGCTTCCCAAACACAGACTGCTGATCAGTTGCCCCTCCAAGTATGTTTAGTTAGTATTTGTTTGATAGACATTTGTTTTGTATAAAAAAATGCCCATCCTGTGTCTAAAAACGTACATCTATTTTGGGAACGTCTGAAATAAACAAGCATCCCTGCCTGCACGTTGGACATAAACCTGCAATCCTAATTCCATTGGAATTAAAGACTATTGATTTGTTGTCACTGGTCTGTGTCGTCACTTATATTATCAGGTAATGATTTGTATTAGCTAGAATGGTTTGATCCATCAAATCTGAAGACAGTCATGATCCAGTGCTGCTTGCAAGAACAAGTAACTTACAGCAGTAAGTAACTTAAAACAATGTATTTGTTCACTCTGTAAATAATATTCCAAATACTTGTTGTCAGCACAACTGAATGTAGCTTTAGAGTCATAATGACTCGTCTTCATAGAGAATATTTCATTTTTTAAATCTTGAAGCACTTTATATTTTAATTTTTCTTTTTTCCTGGGTAAATCTGTAGCAGAGAAGCTTCGTTTTAAGGGACGTCTTAGTGACTCACACAGTATTTAACTAGGGAAAAATTCAAAAGGTGATATGTAGGTTTTTCTTGTCACCTGTCACCTCCAAAGCACCAAGGGTCACTACTCACAGGACAACCTTTTATCCTGATGCATGAAAACTGCAGACTGCTCTGGAGGGATTTTCATTAAGAGCAGCAGCCATCATTAAAAACCAGCCTGCATTATGAATGATGCCTGGAGTGTGCTGTGCATAGAATCGTTTTTCTGGATAGTTTGATTGGCATTTGGGCTTCCCTGTTGGTCGAGCTAGGGCAAAGAAGACAAACCACGAAGTGCTTGCGGGCAGCACACTTCGGCTCTGCGTCTTGATAGCCCAGAAACGAGAGGCAGGGGAGAAGCGATCGGCGGGCTGGTGCCATGCTGCCACCTAGCGGCCACGGGCGGATTGCAGTTTTACCCCTTCAATAAATAGCCAGGAGAACACCAGCAAGGGACCCCGAGAGCCACCTTCATGGAATCACAGAATCAGCCAGGTTGGAAGAGACCTCCAAGCTCATCCAGTCCAATTTAGCCCCCAGCCCTAGCCAATCAACCAGACCATGACACTAAGTGCCCCATCCAAGCTTTGCTTGAACACCTCCAGGGATGGGAACTCCACCACCTCCCCGGGCAGCCCATTCCAATGCCAATCACTCTCTCTGCCAAGAGCTTCCTCCTAACATCCAGCCTGTACCTCACCTGGCACAACTTGAGGCTGTGTCACCTTATATTGTTGCTGGTTGCCTGGGAGAAGAGACCAACCCCAGCTGGCCACAACCTCCCTTCAGGTAGCTGCAGAGAGCAATGAGCTCTGCCCTGAGCCTCCTCTCCTGCAGGCTGCACACCCCCAGCTCCCTCAGCCTCTGCTCTTGGGGCTGTGCTCCAGGCCCCTCCCCAGCTTTGGCGCCCTCCTCTGGACACTTTCCAGTACTTCAACATCTCTCTTGAATGGAGGGGCCCAGAGCTGGACACAGCACTCAAGGTGTGTCCGGACCAGTGCCTTGAAAAAACAAAACAAAACAAAACAAAACAAAACAAAACAAAAAAAAGCGCTAATTCTCTCCCAGCTGAAACTGGGCAAGTGCCGTGCAGTTTGTTTCCAAACGGGGGACTGGTAGAGTGGCATGCTAAATAAATAATTCTGCCGCTAATTATCCTAATTTCTAATAGCTCCATCATACTGCCTGGGGAGAAATGCTACTCTGAGATAGCTGCGAGACCTTGATCGCCAGGGACGCGTCCTTAACTCTGCTCCGTGTTTGCAAGCGCTGGCAGGGGCTGCGCAGAGAAGTGGTGAAGCCACCACCCCTGGAAGCATTTACATTTACACCGTAGATGCGGTGCTGAAGGACGGGGTTTAGCAGCGAACTTGGCTGTGCCGGGTTAACAGTTGGACTCCTGATCCTAAGGGTGTCTCTGTATTACGCTCCGCGGGGCAGCAGCGCCTAGCGCAGCGCAGCGCAGCGCAGCGCAGCCGCGGCCGCACACGCCTGCCCCGCCCCGGCGGGGATGGCTCCTCCCTCCCGGCCCCCGTCCTGCCGCCTGGGGCCGCGGGGCGTGGCGGGTGGGGGCAGCGCGGCCTGCCATTGGCTGGGAGGGCTCACGTGACGGCGCCCCCGCTCTCTGCGCTGCTTATATCCGCTGGGCGGGCGGCGGTGGGAGGCTGCTGCGGCGACTGTGGCCGAGCGGGGCTGCAGCTGGCGGCGTTCGGGGAACGGGAGGTAGGCGCTTCACTGCGTTTATCCTGTTGGGGAAGAGGGGCCGCGGCCTCTCGTGGCCGCATTCGTGTCTTGGCGGGCTCCTGTGTCGCTCCCCATTGGCCGCGTCGGTGCGCGGGGAGGAGCGGTGCGGGCTCGGCTGGCGGGAGCGGGAGGTGCTGTGTTGTCCCCCACCTTGGCCGCGCCATCTTAGGTGTGCGCCTGCGACAGCCGCGCTCCGGTGCATGCGGGAAGGCTTCCTGGGGCTGCGGTGGGTGGTGGCGCCTGTGCGGGACTCGTGTGGTGGCGCCGGTGTCAGCGACGCGCGGTGCCTCCCGGGGCGCTGCCTCCGCAGCTTCTCCCCGGGGACAAACTCATGTGGGGCTCTGCGGACCACGCCTGCGTTTTTAATGCTGTCATGGAAGTCGACTAACCCAAGTAATATTCGGTAGCTGATGTTCCTGAACCTGAGCTGTAGCTGGATGTCACTGACGCAACTAATGCTTATTTCGTTTTCCTAGTGATCCTATGAATTCCAAAATGAAACAGAACGCGGAGAGATCATCCGGACCTTTGCAGGTACAGGCTCTGAAGTGCTTAAGGTAGAATATGGGGGCAGGTGAAGGATAGTAAGTTGGAAATTCGTCGAGTGTGTCTGGTACAGACTTTGCATTGTTCCCAGGTTTGTGCCTGGTTCTCTGGGCGATGTTCGCTCTGATTCTGCGGGAAGACAAAAGGGACCTTTTGCAACCTGCTTCCACCTGGCTTAGGTCCTGTTGGCTTGAGTAACCTGGCAGGGGTTGCTGTGTGGTTTGGGAACACTCTGTCCTGCTCTAGCACATGTGCTCAGCAAGTTCCTTTTTAGCTTTTGATACTGAGCTTGCTGTCTTTCCATGTGAGATTTGTTCTTTTTTGCTGCTTTCCTCAGCTCAGTTACTGAGTGAGCCTCGATGCTAAGGAGTTGTGTAGGGTGGGCTCTGTACTCAGTCCTTTATGGGCGGGTAAACTTAAAGTGAAATTTGTCTTGAGCATGCTTTAACTGAAGTATTCATGCTAGCAGCTTCATTGATAAAAGAACCCTCACGAACCATAGTTACCCTGCAATTATGGGAAATGCTTAAAGGATTTAAAGTGTGGCTGGTAAGTTAAAGTTTTTAGTCTCGTTTATAGGACTCGTTAAACCCTTTAATGTAGGCTCTAGTCAGAATGGTGCAAGTACTGTGTAAAATAGAGGCTAATCGCCTGCTATGGTGAGTTAAGAGTGGTTGGGATGAAAATCACCGAAGTAATTAGTAGTAATCTTGCCCTGTAGTAGTTAGTGGCATAAGTTCTTCGGCGTGACTTAGTGGACGTTCTAAGGGATTTACTCAAGTACTACTCGATAATTTTTTTTTGGCAGTGGACTTTACCCTTCAGTGGCAGCAAGCAGTGTCCGACCTACGGTGTGGCTGTTGTTCCCACAGCAGTTAGCTTTTGTCCTTTGGTTCAGCAGCAGGATAATTGGTGGCAGAAACTAGCGTGGGAAAGGCGAGCTCTTGTGCTGTGAAGTACGGTGTGAATCGGTGACTTTCTCACGCTGCTGTGGCATTGTGTTCTGGCCATCCTTGCTTGGTTGTCTGCCATTGTTTGCTGTCCCGCGGTGGCAGTGTGTCCAACCCAGTCAGAAAGCTCTAATGCAGGAAATGGGCATTTATGGGTGACAGCTGAGGTGATAAACCTGTGTATAAAAACAATAGCCTGTCCGGATCGGAGCGAGGAAGCTTTAGATCCAGTGGAGTGCATAATTGAAGCAACACATCGATTTAAAGCAGCGCCACCTGAGGGTGTGTTCACAGTTACCACAACCAGATACTGCCTCAGGTGATGTGTGTGACTTTGCCATATGAACTTGAAATTGCAGCCGCTTCTGATTTTGTCCCCCAAAGTTTAATACTGTTCTGCCCAAATACAGTTGAGAAAGCTTCCTCTAGAATTTGCAGGTGTCACCGTGCTGTAACTGGTCTTGAACTGCAAGAAATTGGTAATAATGCTGCTGAGACCTCACTTGCATGCTGTAGGACCTCTTAAGCTTTCTTTGTGAAAGTTAAGGGGTTTCTGAGAGGCAGGGACTGAACTTCATATGTGATGAAGAGCAATCCTTGCTACAAATAATTAGATCCTCTTCTTCACACAAACCTTAACACAGTAAATATTTTCACCTAGAAAAGGTGACCCATGTATTACCTTAATGGGAGACAGACAAATTCCCATGTTTGAATTCATGTGCAAGTGGCATCTGTCTGAAGCTGTATTTGTCTTTCCAGAAGTTCCTCACAGACACCACATGCAGTGCCATCCCAAGACAGACTCTTAAAATGATTCAACCTTCAGCAACAGGTTGCCTGGTTGGCAGATGTAATGAGGTATGAATTAAAAGATAATCTGTAGATGTGTAATTATCTTTCTTCTTTGAAATGCTTTTGGCCTTATAACTGAAAGCAAATATATTTGGGGAAAAAAACCCAATCTAATTAGTGTGACATGACTTAGGCTTCCTGTTTTTAGGAGTGAAGTACTAAAAGCTAGCAATTTCTGAGTACTTCAGGAAAATGCTTGAGTTTCCTTCTGTTGTGTATATCTGTGAACTAGAACTATAATGTGAAGGAAGCAGGGTTTCTGAAGACTTACTTTCAGTTGTGAGTGAAGGACTTAACAAGCTTTCAGCTTCTTAAAAAAAAATCCAAGGTTCTTCTGACGTTAAACCTGCCTATATTTTATGCAGAAGAAATCTTCAGTCAGAAGGAAGCTCTCTAATAAGTTCACCTCAAAGCCTTGTAAAGCTGAGGGATCGGTGGACAAGGAGCAAGAAAATGAGAACGTGAATGATGCTGTTCAAGCTGTAGATCTCATGATAAAAGGTATGCAGTAATTACTGAAATGTTTCCTTGCACTTAAAATGCTGTGCTCCCATTGAAGTATATCTTGAAACACAGTTCCTTTGTCAGATAAGGGCTTTGTGGGTATTTCTTTTTATTTTGGTTGTTTTTTCTTTGGGTTTGTTTTTTTTTTGCCACCCTGCAAAGCCTGCTGCTGTGCTTGAGGCAGCTTCTGGAGGACTTAGCCTGTATATCTCCATTAATCCAGTGAGTTTTCTGTAAGCTTGTCTAGTTGTAAATTGACAACTAATGCTGGGGAAAGTACTACATGGAGTGAGCTTTTCCCCACAGTTCATAAAACATTTTGCCTTAGGGTACCTAACTTTGTGTATAATCTCAAGAACTCAGTCTTAGCACAGCCTTACTGTAGCTTTTTTCTTCAGGAAGTCCTTCCTCTCAGTATTGGAAAGAAGTGGCTGAAGAAAGGAGAAAGGCTCTGTATGAAGTACTTCAAGAGAATGAAAAGGTAACTAGTGAAAGATAACAAATTTTCTTTACAGCTGCTTACTGTCTTCCTGTTTTAACATTATCTTTATTTGAACTCAGTTGCACAAAGAAATTGAGCAGAAAGATGGGGAAATTGCCCGCCTGAAAGAAGAAAATGAAGAGCTGATGTCCATCGCTGAACATGTGCATTACATGACCAGCGTGATTGAGGTACTTAAGTTAACATTGTAGAATTGTAAAGAAACCAGCAGAGAGATTGCTAATAAATCAGAACTTCTTTTGTGTGCTCTCAGCTTATGCTGCTTGAGGAACTCAAGTTGAAAGAGACACAAAGTGCGGCAGTAAGAGGGAGAAGGGAACACCTATGCTCTCTAAATCCAGTGTCAGTGAGGAATTGCCAGTGTCCTGGTCCAGAAGGGGCTAATGCACAAAGTTCTAGAGTTCAAGCACTTGTGAATTTCCTTCCAGAATTCTTTGAGGGCAGATTGTTGTTGTTGATGCTCCTCCACCTGGAGTAGATTGTCTGAAACTATGATAAATATGTAGCCTTGAGACCTTGATGCTAAAATTATCTGCTAGGTCGTTGCTTGAGCTCTCAATTGGTATGTGAAGCTGAGTGCCTGGCAAATATTCTGATGAGAATGGGGAGGTGGAAACAAAATGGAAGATCGTTGCAAGCTGTTTGATTAATCAAGAAGTAACATCAGGTTGATTTTCAATTAGTGCAGTTAAGTCTTCAAAGACTCCATGAATTTGCTACCCTTGAAGCTTATTTTTTGTATTCAGGGAGTGTGATAAACCCACAGGCAGAAATTAAATTGAGGACTAAGAACAAATATAGTTGGAAACTTCTCTACAGTGCCTCAACAGTTCACTGAGTTGTAAGCTGCTCACTTCTGAGGCTTTAGTTAGCCTTAAGTGATAAATCAAGCAGCCAGAGGCCTCAAAAGCAGCCTCTAACAGTCCTGTTTTATTTCCTGAGATTAGACTGGGTGAGGAACTTTTGGTTTGATCATTAAGTGCTAGAAACCTTCAAGTTCATCTAGATGTAACATGAAGTGGCCTGTGAGTTGGAGGTAGCAATTTGAGCTGAACTCGTGTGAGATTTTTGTGAGCAGGGAATGTTTTAACAATTTCCAAATGGAGATCATTCGTTTTCTTAATTGAATATGCTGTCTTATTTCTCTACCTATTAATTGAAAAAAGTTCACTGTCTTCTGTTTCTTAGAGGCTGACCAGGCAAGCACCTGAGAATCTTGAGACACTGGAGAGTCTCGCTCTGGAGGAATCCAAAGAAGGAAGTGAAGTGCTGAGCTGTGGAGGTGATGCAGACAGCACTTCTGAAGAAAGACCATCACAAGTACCCTGTGGCTTAAGGGAGAGTATATCAGACCTTGCTTCAAAGGAGGCAAATCCACAATTAGAATGACAGCCTTTAAGTAGGCTTCTGGATGTGGCTTTTAAATGCAGACTTCCTCTTTAAAGGCTATACTAAAACTTCTCAGGTATTAGAAACTCTTGCCAGAGCATTATAGGTGTTGGGTTTTAACTGGAATGATGTAGCAGTGAGAGTATCTGGATACTGCATGGAAAACTTATAACAGGCTGCACTTAGTTGCTTGTGTAAAATGCAAATACTGTGTATTTCAAAGTGTTGTCTCTCTTCATCAGTTGCTCTCATGTGATTCATGAAAATTGATAAATAAATTCTTGCCTTCTCAAAGCAGCCTCTTAACTGGGTGAGGAATAGCTGATTCTAGTCTTGTAACTCAGTTGTGACTCCTGTAGATGGGAGCTTTCCAGTTTCTCTAGGGAGTGCCTAAGTAGTTAACTCCTTAGATGTGCAGAGCTCTGGAGCACAGGATGGGTTTAATGGATGGGGAAGTAAAATGAAACTTCTGCTGTGGGTCAGGCTTCAGTGGGTCAGGAATGATGGACAGTAGGAGTCAATCTAAAGCTGAGTTAAATTTTTTTTCTTTTTGTCCCTGTCTTAAAGGAGCTTTTCCAAGATGCTTAAGTTTTTAAGTAGAAACTATACTCTGAGAAGTACACTTACTGGCCTGCAGAGAAGGGATGGGTTGTTCCTAATAGCCCAGGAACTGAAAATTGCAGACAAAGCAGCCTGCACTTCAGAGATCTTCTGAAAGGACACTTGATTTGTTTTCAGAGTACTGCTCTAGTGTTTACTAAGAGATGAGGCACCTTACTACCAAAACAATGATACTCTGAGGATTTGACAGGAGTAAAAAGTGCTCATAAACTTTCAGCACCTTATCTGGCATATATGTGAGGAGAGGTAGGATGGGAAATGCTTGCTGTTGAAAGCAGCAAGGTAAAAGGTGGGTAGAAATTGAATACAGCTTTTACAGAACAACTGCTGAGCTCATCCAGGAGTGGAAGTAACAAGATCTTCCAAAGACAGGCTTTAAGAGATGGTAGCCATCACAGTATCTTGTGAAGAGGTTAAAGCTGTATGGCTTTCAGGAGGCAGTGGCAATCAGGGATTTTCCTGGTTCTATCAGGTCTTGCCAAACTGGGTGCTCCAGGGTATGTCTTCACACCTGTGGAGCTATAAGACTGGCATCTTTTAGATTCCTTCTGTATCTTTCATTCTCCATGCAAGTGTCAGCAAGTTGGTTTCACAACAGATTCTGGCTAACATTCTGTGACAGAGCTGTTGTAAGGGGTCATTCCTTCTGGCTTCTACTTGCCTTGAATCTGGTAACTGCAAGTTGAGGCATTTGTATTTTCCTGGGAACTTTATAAACAAGAGATTACACCTTCCTGTTATGCTTTAGAGGGTGGGTAGACCTAATCCTTTTCATCACAGTGCAGCAATAGTGACAAGGTGTGTCCTTGAACTTGCACTGATGCTGCTTAAGGAAAACTGTGCCACCAGCTGGGTGCTGACTGTTTTGTAGAGCAGCATTGGTTTTCTGTTTGAAAGAAATAGGTTTAAGCCACTCGACAGTATTTTCTGTCTCCGATTCTAAGCAATTCTCATATCAAAGTAGTTCTTCAACAATAGTAAGGCAATGCATAAAACTAGACCTTTAATAATCATGCAGTGCAGTTTAGTTTAAGCTCTTCATGGTTAAGTCATGGGTTTTTGAGGTGACTTTAAACATCAGGAATATTTTCCTTTTGCAGAGGCTGTAGACTAGCTGGGTAGCCAGACCAGGCCAACTAAGACAGCAAGTGCAACTTCATTTCTTCTTGCTGTGTGGACTGCTGCAAATGTTGGTGTTAGAACAAAGAACTGTCAGTAGCAAGTCCAGAGCTGACATGCATTTGTCTGCATCAGGCTCTTCCTTACTGTCATCAAGATGGCCAAGAACGCTTGCTAGATTCAAGCCTCAGGCTTTTTCTTGGATTACTTAAATGATAAAGACAAGGTTATCTCCCCTTCCTGCTGAATTGTATTGCCTACAAAATAAATCATACAGGTTCTTTATGTGGGCTGGGGAAGGTGTGACAGTATTTGATCCACCTCTAATAGAACTTTTTGCATCAGAACCTATGCCACTTAGTTGTGCATACACCTGCACCTAAAGTCTTCAAGGCTACTATAGTGGTGTTTATTCTCTGCTAACAGTTTGCTGTGTAAACTTGGAAAAGCAACACTCCAGGAGAAGATGGTGTGAGACCTGGTTGTGGTGTATGATCCATATCCAATATCTCTCTCAAGGTCCAGTACACTCTTGATCAGACAATCTCCTCACACTCTTAGAAATAATGAGTGTTCTCAAAAGTTTGATGTTGTGTTAATCATTGTTTTAAATTGTTCTTAAAGGGTTATGTTTCATTTATTGTCCTGAAAACTTCTGAATTTTTTTTTTTTTTAAAGCATTTGTGAACTGTATTACAGTAACCTTGGGAGGTTTTCCTGCATGTGAGAGGGGCTTGCCAAATGTGTGGAAAGTAGACAGATCTGTGTAACCACTTCTCTTGGAACCACCTGAGCTCCTATCAGGAAACCCTTGTTTACCACTGTAGCAGAGCTATGTACCTGCTGAAAATCAACAGCCTGAGAGAGATTATATAGCCACCTTGCAGAGACTATTCTGTCTAGCAGAATAAAATTATCAGTTCTTAAACCTAAACTACAGTGTCATTCTTTCCAGGAAGTAAAAAATGCTTTTGTTGACCAACTTGACCAGTGTGACAGTTCCTTCCCTGCAGAGGATGTCTCTTTTTCTAGGTCTGAACAAAGTTAATACTGTATGAAACAAGGCTTTATCTGTTAGATTTCTTACAGCACAAAATTAAGTTTAGCTAAATTACATTGAGATGCCTGTGCAGTCTTGACCAAGCTTGGACTGCGCCCATCTGTACAGCCTGTCCAGCTCCCTCTGCAGAGCCCTCCTGCCAACTCACTGATGATGGTGAACTCAATCTCCTCATCCAGATCATCAAGGAAGATGTTAAACAGACAGACATGTATGCTGTTTGCAGGCTGTGTGGCCCTCTGAGGGGAAGAGGCTGCTGACAGCAAAAAGTGACTGTGTTTAGTAACTTAAAAAATAACCTTTATTATAACTTAGGTGATAGGAAATAAGGGTGAGTACAAATGCCACGAAACTAAAGGAACAAAAAAAAAAAGGAAAATAATTTTAAAATGGGGGGAAAAGCTAAAAAAAATCAGGACTCAGTACAAAAGCAGCCCTTGGAAGAATTCAGCTGATGGGGGGAGAAGGGGGGTGGTGTTGATGTGCTATTAAAAAAAACATAACATGGTTATTTTATCTTCTGCAAAGTCTGTGTTGTTCAGCAAGCAAGTGAGCATTTTGAATTGTACAAAATGTACTTCTTTTTTAATTAAAGGGAGAATATATATATTTATAAATATACAGATATGTACATTGTAACATTCACAGTAAAAAAAAAAAAAAAAGGACAAAACCAAAAATCCAAACCAAATGACCCCTGCCTGCCACTGTCTTTGGCATGCAAGGCTTCCTTTTGATGTTTGCAACTGTTTGCAATCTTTTCTATGTAGCCTATGCAAATTTGGATACTTTAATTGACATCTAAGTAGCATTTCATGCATAATGAACACAGTACAGGAACACTCTTCTGTTAAACTCTATTCACCTCCTCTCTTAACTTAAGGCTCATAAGCAAGAGTTCAAAGCACTCGCTGTCTTTCATCCTTGCAGGGAGGGAGGGGGGAAATACATTCCCTTTACCCTTTATTACTGCTTTTGAGGTCCACTTCAGCTTGTTCCAGTGCTTTATACTGAAATCACTCTGTAGAAACTATGATCCACTAATTAGAGTGTATGAAATCCAATCCTGCCTGCGACTTGCAGGACTGAATGGCTGTGGGGACTTGTGCGAATAGCTGCATTCACTCCTCCTGGGAATCAATAGATGTACTTTACCTTTTCATTTAGTTTTTCACAAACCTACATGATTGTTTGAATTCCCCCTCACGGCTCTCTGGATTAATGATGGCTTGTTGCTGGAGGGCAAGAGAAAAGAAATAAAAGACCAGCAGAGGCATTCAGAATGAGTCACCGAAGTGCCATCTCCCAGGGTTTGCAACCTGCTGTTTCTGGAGGCAGAACTTGAAGAAACTCACTTTATATTTCATTACTGAGAGAAAACTGGGAAAGACTGAGTGGTGTTCCCCGTGGCTGGGGACAGCAGGTGCTTAGCATGGGGTTGAAGAGAAAGCTGCTTTGCAGTCCTGCTCGGGTAGCCTCCTGCTTGGCCTTGTTAGGTACAGCAGCTCATGTCTGTCTCAAGCTTTCCTGACAACTTTGAAGAGGTAAATAGTAAAATAGAGGAAAATGCCACAATCTGAAAACTCACAGAAGTTTGTGGAGACTGAGCAACTGCCATGCAATTAATTTGCCATGAATGAGTTCAGGTGGTGTTGTTCCTCGGCATCCAACCGTTCCATCAGGAGCTGCAGGGCGGAGCCAATAGGAACCCTTGAGCTGGATTTTAGGTCTTGCCTTTCCTTAGGAAATCTGCAAATTGCTACATTTTGGGACAGTCTCATAGAACGTTTCAAAATCTTCCTTTTGCTCCCCACACTGAAGTGCAGCTCCCTTAGTGCCTGTGGAAGGTAGGCAGGTTCTTTCCCACCTAAAAAGCTGTGGCAGCTTCGGTTCCACGTCGGCTTCCAACTTTAACGAATTCCCGGGGAAATTTGTCCAGCTGTTCATATGCCAATCTCCCATCTTCACCTGAATGCAAAATATGGAGCCATAACAGATTACCTCATCGCCTTATAACCTTTAAAATGCTGGATTTTCCACTGTCATAAAGTACTAATCCGCCAGTTACTTCCTGCTCTTCCAACAATCTGCCTTGCTGAAGGCCACTTCAGAAATTCCTTGGAAAAATTAAGCATGTTAGGAAGAATTTGTTCACCGTGAGGGTGCTGAGACCCTGGAACAGGTTGCCCAGGGAGGTGGTGGAAGTCTCATCCCTGGAAGTTTTGGAGGCCAGGCTGGATGGGGCTCTGAGCAAACTGATTAGTGTGATACAGCCCTGCCCAGGGCAGGGGGGTTGGAACTGGATGATCCTTGAGGTCCCTTCCAGCCCTGACAATTTTATGATTCTATGCTCTGAATATTATTTTTTTTTTCTTGTAACTTGCTGGTTTTATCTAGAGCAACACACAAGCAGATGTGGCTTGTATAATGTGAGGACAGAGGTGTTTAAGAGGAGGCTGGATGAGGCACTCAGTGCCATGGTTTAGTAAATGAGCAGGTGTTAGGTGATAGGCTGCACTCAATGATCTCGAAGGTCTTTTCCAACCTGGTTAATTCTGTGATTCTGTGAATGGTATCCCCACATATGTCTTAGTAAATGACCTTGGGTGCTTGCCAAGGTCTCAGCTGCAGTTGTGGTTTACTAGAGGCAGAAGATATTTATCCAGTTCTGCTTTGAACAAATATAAAGCTACCAACTTCTCACTTCCTGGCACACGTTGTTACATGATATTCCGACGAAAAAGAAGAAACAGAGCATTTGCTAAGTTTAACTATTCTTGCATCTTACACCCTGCATGCACCTGAACATAGAGTTGAGCCAAGTGTGTTGAATTGGCTATTAGGAACCAAAATGGTCTCCCTTCTGTGTCACCTAGAAGAATGGCAGGGCAATCTCCCACTGCTTTCAGAAGTGTCCCACCAGTGTTCTAAAGTGTTTTATAACCAGAGTGAATTTCTGCTGAACTGCTGAATCCAAGAGTGTATTTGGAGAGTTTTCACAGCTAAAATCACAGATGGATGCACACCTGGGGAATCAGAAATTCATGTGCAGCCTAAAGGCCGGAAAAAAACAAATTTTCTGTGCCACTGAAGTACTGCTGCCCTGAGGCTCTGCATCCACACTTGCACTCACTCATTGCTGTGCAGCCTGACCACAGGTTACCCAGCAGTGTATCTGTCCCAAGGGCAAATGAGGGTCAGTGCAGGCTGCCTGAGATACTGTGCAAGGATGACTTGCAGCTGGGGTCTGTCCCAATAAGCACATAAAGAGAATTTAGAGTAAATGCATGCCTGGCAGTGCTAATGGCACTTGTGAGTGTGACTGGCACTGTGCAGGTGACAGGAGAGAGTCCCAAAGAGGAGGGTGAATGAGACATAGCCTGCTCTGCCTCCTCAAAGCTGCTTGGTTTTCAAATTAATGATGTGTTATTTCTGTTTGTCAGCTTCTCTTTTGCAGTTTTTCCCTTTCCCTCTTCCCCCTCCAGACTCATACAATGCAATTTCTCTCTTTTTTGGGCTCGTTTTCACACCTTTCAAAATGATTTTAAGAATGCCTATTTTCTAACCTGTTTGACTCTAGGTAAAGTTTTGGTTTAGTGTTTGTCTAATTCGGGTGCCTTCCACACTGCTATGTTGAGAAAAGGAGAATGAACTATTGATGCAAACCAAGAAACTCACCAAGTGAGAGCAGGGTTTCGGACGCCACTTTCCTGATCTCCTCGTTGTCAGACTGGCAGAGTGTGGCCAGCATTCGAATACTCTCAGTAGCCTGGGAGGTGCAAAAAACAGCCCCATTAGCACTGCAGGGTAATCAAACTGTGGTTTGATTGCACAGCCCCACATGGGCATAGTGGCCACCCTCTGCACTGCCCTTCCCACTCCAAGGCAGTGTGCTGTTTGTGCCCATCAGATGTCCTTTCCTTAACGTAACACCAAGTGCCACGGTGAATTCCTCGTCTCTTACCTTGAGGTATCTTAGAGCCAAGCAGGCTGCTTTCTGCAGCTGGAGGTTGGGCTGGGTCAGTGCTTCACAGTAATAAATTAAGGCCTGGAAACAGATAAAGAAAAGTATTGATGCAAATGTTTGTGCTGGTGTGGAGCAGAAGGGTGGAGTGTGGAGGCATTCCTGTCCAAGAGGGAGTGCAGCCACCTCCCAGACAGATGGAGAGGCACAGCCCCTGCTACACAGAACGTGGTGGATAATTGCCTGCAGCAGAGCCAGGCCAGGCCACCAGTTATGGCTTAGTAATCTCAGGCCAGCTTTTGGTGTGGACAAGTTCACATTAAAGTGAAAAGAAAGAAGCATCATCTGGCCCCTCGAGGGCCTTTCCCAATAAATGCACAGAGAGATTTAAATGGGCCTTGGAATTTAAATGGGTTAAGGACTGACCCTGGAAATGGTCTCTGTAATGTAGGGATGGTAATAAAGAGGCTGGGATGGACCCCAGGGGGACTGCAAAGAGCTATTACAAGGTTAGCATGAACTGCCAGACCACTTTACTGCTTGGCCCTATAAATTAGTAGCTTCTGTTGAGCAAACAAAGCCAGCATGAGCAGCAAATCTCAGTGGCTGTTGGCTGCACAGTGAACTCATCGGCAGCATAAGGCTGTGTAATGCTCTCACACAAGGCACCCTGTGGTCCTTCCACAGACAGTGAAGCAGATACCAGCTACACACATCTGTTCCAGGAGAAGGTAATATTTTCTTGAAATATTGCCTCAATGAAGCTGGGGATGGAGGAGGATGATGTGAGAGACCAAGAGGCTGCAAAAATTGAAGATGAAGTGGGAGAGCAAGCAAAGAGGGGACTTGATCAACAGAGAAAAGCAGCAAAGGATGATCTCCTTGCTCCTTTTTCTCCTCCCTCCACTTTCCTTCTGCCACTTCCTTCTTTCTTGCCTTTTATTTCACTCTCTCCTGAGAGAGAAAGGGTATGAAGGGTAGAAGCCAACCCCTAATTTCTTCTTATTCCTCTTCTCCCTCCTAATTTCTGCATTTAATCAGTCTGCCTGTTATCTTGAGTGTCTTGTGATAGACTGAACCTCAGCTCTCACAGCTCAGCTGTGTTTGCCCCAGGCAGTCCATCCCCTCCAGAAGTGGGATGAGGTCCTACAGATGCCAGCCTCCTTTGGGAAAAACATTAAAATCTCAGACCTCTGTCTGTGTGTGTGTGTGTTGGTGCTGCTGGGGACTGTTGCCTTGAAGCCTGGGAGTGAAGCCAAGTCTGAGACAGGCCAGCAAAAATGCTGATGTAAGGAAGAGAGCTGGAGAGCACAGCACTGGGCAGCACATGCAGAGATGTGCTTGGTACCTGTTGTGTTAGTGGCAGGCACCAGACTGGCGCAGCGGCAGGAACAGACTTGTATAGGTACAGAAAAGTCAGACAGGAAATCCCTCTGGATAAGTTCACATCAAGCTTGGAGCAATTATTTTACATGTGTACACATCTGAGACACGCAGGCAGCAAAAGCCATCAGGCTGATGGGAGAGATGATTTTCTGCCACTTACCTTCTCCCTGAAGTGCCTGTTTGCTGCAGTGGCTGTCAGCAGTGATGCCACAGTCTCACTGACTTCATTTTTGTTTTCATTGAGAAGCAAAGCCAAAGCTCTCAAAACTTCTTGCTGGGGTGGGAGATTACTGGAGTTTATTTTGGCCACGTTTTGCTGCAGTTTTCCATCTTTCACCGACTGCAGCACCTGGACCACAGAGGCTGGAAGCACAAGAGAAAGGTCCTAGTTATTTATTTCATCCTTTCAACATTACAGATTACTCTTTCATCTGCTTGGCAATCCTCAGTTTTCACAAAAAGGACATGAAAAATGCCCATCTGAGCAATTGCTGTGGATCCACATTGCAGTGTGTCTAAAACAGCAACTGTCTGGGCTTTAGGTGGGGCCAGTTTCTCAAACGTTCTTCCAAAGAAGGTGATGAGTGGATGGGTTAGATGGGACCCTGCAGCATTTACAACCCACCCAGAGTCAGGGGTCTACCTGTCAAATCTTCTCTTTCTTTGGGAAGATGTAAATCTTCCCTGTAACAAGTGAAACCAAATATTGTCAGTGTATTGCCTTCCAGGGCATCTCTGTGAGACCTCTTTCTAGGCAGAATGATGTCTGCCACCAAGAGCCAGGCCTCACATGTTTCAGAGGTGGGCTGAAATGACTTTTTCCTTCCAGACTTTTGAGCAAAATCTCCCCACCGTGCCCAAATAAAAATGGAAACCAGACAAGGTTTCTCAAACAGAGAATAAAATTTGGCTTGCCAGGGACTGCAGTCTAGCATGCTCTGTAGAGCATCTGGTTCTCCCTTTGGCTCTTGGTGGTAAAGTCTGCCAGACACAGGTGCTGCAATCCCCCTGCTCCTGAGAAGAGCTCAGCACTTCAGAAGGTCTCTCCACAAAGGCTGGTGAAAGACCTGAATGTCATCCAAGCTGCAGGCACAGAACACTTCCCAGCCCACCACCATCAGCCTGAAAACTAACTCCTTCAACATGTGCTTCTCCCCATCCAAATATGGCAACAGAACTGAGTGAGGCTGTATCTGCAGCAGCAACTTTTCCTTGCTGCGTACAACTGCTCAGACACATTCAGACTTAGTATCCAAGGCACTTCTGTGTCTCCTCTTCCCCTTTCTTTTGTCAGATCAGCCTCAGGCTGAACTGTTTGGTGCTAAGATCAGGAGGACATCGATGTACTTCCCCGTTAGCCACCAGCATTTGTGTGTCCTACCTTCTTTTGCAAGCTGCAGCAAATAGCTCCCGAGGTCACTAACGCTGTGGCTGGCGAAATAATTGTAATACTGAAAGACAGTGATGATCTCAGAGGCCATGCTGGAGTAGAGGACAGGCTCTGTCCGGTCCAGGATCTGAGACACCAGGATTCTGAAGACTGCAGGCAGACACAGACAAAGGGATGCCTTAGTGAGCACAAAAGCTGCTGGCAAAACCCCGCAGTTCGCTTCAAAGTCAGAAGAACCATATTTGACAGAGCCAGGTGCTTCCCAACATTCCTAACCTCAGCTGTGCTTTGGTTAGAAGCCAGGCAGACCTCCCTGTCTAGCTGTCATCCCCAAGGGGTGTCTTTGTAAGGAGGAACCTTTTCTAGTTCATGGAGGGCTCATGCAGCTCCCTGTCCTATTGATGCAGCATCCTTTCGCAGAACTGCAGAGTCACAGCACATAACTGGTTGGAAGAGCCCTCAAGGACCATCCAGTCCAACCCTTGGCCAAGTAGCAGAGATGTGTACAGAGGCAGGATTTGACTTGGCTTGGTTTGCTGTTCCTGCATGCGGAAAGGCAGCCTGAACACTGTCTGCAACACCTGTAACATGGTGCAGGGAGGAAAACACTGCCCTGGGCAGGCATCTGCACTTCAGGTCCCCACACCTGAGTAAGTCACCTCACATCCCTGTTCTGTCCCAGAGAGTGCTGGTGAGTGATGTAGTACATCTCACTCCAGGTAGGAACCTATATTCAGACAGACTCACTTGGATGTGTATTAATTCCATCTCAGTGAACTGTAATGGGGCATGGACATAAAATTGAGAGGATTCCTACTTCACTGAGTCACTCACAAATCTGTATTTGGGAACAGACTTTCTGATTAGCTCATAAACCTTAAAATAGGATTTTCTTTTCAGCTGACCTCATCTGCTTCTCCTGTTCTGATCTGATGATGGCAGACCAAAACTGTTTCAAGAGTTGCAGCACTGGTTTTCAAATGAGATGGAGCCATGGCCAGATAGTCCTCCAAGGAGTTGGAAACCAGAGCAAGGAAGGCTGATTAAAGCCCAGCACGCAACAACTCCTCTCCATTGTGATGACACATTTATTGCAGCAGTTGGTACCTGTTTCTGCTAGCCCTGGACACTCTTCATCGACAGTGGTAGCAAAATTGATATCCAGCTGCTTCATCATCTTGTCTGCAGATGTATGATACACTCCTGATGGGCCAGTACACTTCATCCAGAAGGCCAGCAGTGACAGCTTCTTGTGGAACTCTGGAATTGCTGGTGGAGAGAAAACAGAACGATGAAACAAAGCCATGCTGCAACCATCAACTTCCAGAAGAGAAAAAATGCTAAGAGTGGAACAAATCTCACCCTGGCTCCCTGCTGGACAATTTGTTGGGTCACCCTGTGCCATTACCTTCAGAGAGCATGATCATGTGTGCTCACCTCAGCTTTGTAATGTGTTTCCCATTCCTCCTCGTCCTGTCATCACCAGACCTTGTCAATAGTCCCTCCCCAGCCTTCCGGTAGGCCTCTTTCAGATCCTGGAAGGCCACTCCAAGGTCTCCTGGCAGCCTTCTCTTCTCCAGGCTGCAGAGCCCCAACTCTCTCAGCCTGACCTCAGAGCAGAGCTGCTGCAGCCCTCTCAGCATCTTGGTGGCCTCCTCTGGACTGCCTCAAACACTTTCACGTCCTTCATCCTTTTAAATACCACAAAATATCAGGGGAATCCTGCAAATGGTGTGCAGCAGAGTGGTCTTTGTTGTAGCACTGCTCTATGCTCAATTTGTGCCTCAGTGTTCTGATAAGCCAAGTAAGTGCACCATGCTGTATTTACCTCTCCTGCCAGAGTGCTCCTGAGGCAATGTAACTGCTTGTCAGAAACTTCCAACTTTAATTAAAGTAGATGCAACAACAAGAATAATCCCTAAGTAAGTCTCTACAGAGGTGACTAAAACAGATAACATGTTCAAGGAGTTGTGTTATGCCCCTGATAGTATAAGGCAGATCCTGCCTTTTCTCAGGAAGGAGAAGTGGAGGAAGAATACAGCTCTCAGAGGTGTCAGCATCCCCACCTCACTGCAGTGACCAATGTGCATTTTCTGCACATCAAACAAAATGAGATGTCTTTTTCTTGGTTTTTTTTTTCACCTTCTTGTTTCTGGATACCAGCCCTGAAGTCAGTAAGTCCCCCAGGCCAACTCTGGTGACTGCTATTGCTGCTGCTAACCATGAGCCAGGCCTTACCACACCTGCTGCAGTCCCGGTGAGCTCTGCTCACCAAGGATTTCAGCAGGCACACGTGCCCAAAGGAATCCTTTGCAGAAGAAAGCCTCTCTTACGTGGCTCTTACCATCAGTAAGGGAGGTGATGTTCCCCAAGTTCTCAGTGCTGATCTCTGCAATATTCTCCACCACTAGGATCTGCTTGGACAGCTTATCCAGGAGGTCTCTCGTCACAAATGGCGTTTTACTGGAGAACACAATTTGCTGGTGCAGATAAATGGGAAGAGAGGAAAAGGAGTCACTGAACCAAGAACACCCCAAAACCTCAGAAGAAATTAAAAAAACCCTAAACTTCCAAAAGACCTGGCACTTACACTTGAGTAGCCATGCAGCCATTTGCATAGGTAATTTCTGATTTACACACTCTGCAAAGCTAAAGGAATCCACCATCATAAGCCTTAAAGCCAGAAAAGCTTAGTCTGGCATTCATGTAACACAGGCCGTGGACTTCCAGGACACATCTGCCTGGAGGCAGGACATGGATCCCTCCTTCTTCACACAGCTTCAGCTCTGATCAACTACCCAAGTACTTAATTTGGTGTTTTCTCCCTGCATTATTTTCAGCAGTCCACATAAATATCGTTCGTGTCAAATCTGCCCTCTGTGTGCGTGGACAGAGTTTGAGCTCACCTCCTGCAGCTGCATTTTTGCCTTGCCCTCTTGCATTTAAACCATTGCCTTTTTTCTCATACTTGTAAGTCAGCAGTGTCCAGCTCAGCACCAAGGGTGCTGGAATCAGGATCATTCTGCACAGCTTCCATGGGCCTTTTGGAAAATTAATTGTATCTAAGCTAGTTTGTGCATCAGGCCTGCTCTGCATGAGCCAGGGCAGGAGGATGATGGAGGCTTCCCTGGTAAAGGGTGAAGGCTGTCACCTTCCTACCCTAGCATGATGACTGTCCCAGCCCTGCACTCTTGCTGCCTCCCAGGAGCTGCACTGACCTTGCTGGCCTGCTGATACCCCATGTAGCAGGCATGTCAGTGCCTGCAGGAAAAAAAATCAAAATAAATGCCCCAGATGAGCTGGGCCTGGTACCTGAATGAGCTGTGTGCAATACTGCAAGTGCTTAACTATGGTTACATCGAGGCTGTCGTTGCCTGTGGTCAGGGGCAGAGGGCTGCCGGCTACGCTGGTGCCCACACCTGTGTCCTCCGTCAGGGCTTCGCTCAGGTGGCCTCTGGCTTCTGGGTGCTCTGTCCTGTAACTGGGGAGGGATGAGGGAGGTCAGCGCAGGGCCAACCACTGCAGCAGACACACACACACATTCACTCAGGGTGATGGGCAACAAGCACAGCAGAAGAGCTGAAAGCAGACAGAAACCTCACAATGAACACATCATATCCCCAAGGAGCAGTGCTGCCCTGGTCAGGCATGGAAGGGCTGTGCCCACTGAAGGGACAGCTCTCTGTGCCCTCATTGTTTTGCCTTGAGCAATGCAATGTTCTCAAAAGCAAGCCCCTTTAACCCAGTTAGGGTGGTGACAGTTTTCTCCCATCTGTGGGTGAATCACCTCCCCAGTCACCATTATAATTTGTGCATTCCCAAGCACTGAGCTGCGAAGAACATCTCAGTGCTCCTCTTAGCAAATGCAATGCTCATTTGCAGAAGGAAAGGGAAACCACTGCTGGAGTATGAGACATGATGTTTTCAGTTGCTGTTTTAGGCAGGATGGGTGCAGCTTCACTTGCCAGTTGTTTGTGTAAGAGCATAAAGCTAGTCTCACTGTGTTTTAAATCATTATTTCCAACATTGTCTTGCTGTCCAAACGATCTTCCCTGTGTTTAAGTGCAAAGCCTGAGGTCAGTCCCCAGATGGATTTGGCTGCAAGTGCAGAAGTTTCAACACTTGCAATCTTTACACCGAGTCACACACTTACACATCTAAAAATGGAAGTGGGAATCTACACTGTCTGGGGGTGAGCCAGAGAGGGGGAAAAAAAAAAATCACTTCTACTTTAACTTAAAATATTTTAGTTGCTCATTAAGCTAGCTCATAACTAACTCTTTTTTTTTTTTTTTTTTTTGCTGCTGAAGTTAAATCTGTGCTCAAGCGAGGGCCTGCTTTAAGACAGATCCTTAAATCAACACAGACTGAGCTGAACTCAGGGTGCCAATTTAGCAAGCAACCCAAATTTCCACATTTTTATCCCCTGCCACGGAAAGAGGATATGCAGTGAGACGATGGGAAGGACATGGTGCCTGCTCATTTACAGCCCAAAGGGGTTTACACAGGCCACATCCAGCAGTGAGAAGTACAGCTCCTGGGCTGGAGTGTGGGGTGCAAGGCAACCACCTGCTTCTCTTCTTCCCCTCACCCCTCCAGCTCCAGTGCTGCTTTATCTGCCTGCTGGGCACCACATCAGCCTCGGGGATGCAGACATGCTTCTAGGATCTAATGATTCAAACACAGCATCTGAAGGTCACACAACAATGGCAGACCACAGCACAAACACCACAGCTTTTTTTTCTTTCTTTCTTTCTGTCTTTTTTTTTTCTTTTCTTTTTTTTTTTTTTTTCTGAGAAAGACCAAAGGTGATGGAAGAAGGGCAAGTAACACACGGGGCCATGAACAGAGTACCAGTCATCACTCTTACATTCCAAAGGAAACCTACACCATGCTGCTTAAATCTGGCCCTGTGTTACTGTTACTGACAAGCTTAATCCACTGCAAAGACTCATTCGGCTAGAGAGAAAAGACAAAGGGAGGGGGGGGAAAAACCACAGAGGAATTAGTTATTACATCCAAGGAAAGCCAGGTCCAAACCAATGTCAAGGAAGAGGCTCTGCTAGTGTTGATGTCAGCCTAATTTAATTTATCCTTCTCCTCTGGAGGATAGTTTTGCGTGGATTTGAACGGGCTAAAAAAAAATGATCCTGGAAGCTGAAATTTTGTGTGTAGCAGGCACAGGGAGCCCTCTGACCCTATCAAATCATCCAAGATTAGTCAGTCTTCCTTGAATGATGTGTGCACCAGGATGCCCTGTTAGCAACAAAGAGCTGGGGTATCAGTTTGGCGTAAGCACGGCTGGCAGTTACTGCAAACTTACCTATTCTTCTCAATCTCAGTATCTGAAAACACCGAGTCTGCACCTCCTCCACCATTACAAACCTCCACACCACCACCATCCTCATCATCAAAGTCAGAGGTGTTCAGGAAATCAAAGCTTTCTAAAGCACTTTCAACTGTTAGACTTAAACTGGAGGACCTGCTTCGGCTTACTGCTGGCTTGCACTGCAAAGGCAGAACAAACCAATGAAAACCTCAGATATTAGCTACTACTGGAAGAAAAACAAAGCAAAACAAAAAAAGGATAAAGCTTTTTACAAATTTCAAATCCTTGATTTTATTTTTAAAACTTTGTTTTATTGGGTGTTTCATTTCAAACCTTCATATTCATAGCATATACAGTAAAAGGCTGAGAGCTGGAAAACTTCCATTCCTCCTCCCCATCCTATCCCAAAGGAAAAATCCTCAAAGGCAAAACCTGATGTGTTTTATACACCTTGAAGGTAAGTGATGCAGCTTTTGGCACCCTGCAAAAGCAGAGACAGCAATCAGTGCATTGCTAGTCAAAAGAGGAGGGCACATTCTTCAATTGCTGTTCTGTTTGCAAATGCCAGGCACTATAGGGTTGGGGTTTTTTCCCAGGTGTAACTCCAGTGGACCTTAGCCAGAAATTGATTTGGTCACGTTTATTTCTGAGGATGAGAAGACTTTTGTGTTCTTTTAAGCCATAGGACTTATCAAAGAGAAGCCAGTCAGGCATCAGATTCCTAGGAGACAGAGAAAGGCAGTAACAGTGCTAGAGAGGGGGGAAGCTGTTCCATCTCACTGCTGGACTGAAGTCTTGCTGTTGCTGTAGGAAGTATCAGAGGCCCTGATGCTCTGCTTCATCCAGTCATGCTCACAGAGTTGCTTCCAGGGTCACCCTGCATGATCAGCTGTAACTCGAGGGATCACCTCCCTTGGTTTGTGCAATGATTTAAACACCTTTAGCACTATGTGATTGTTTGATCAGAACCAACCAGGAGCCACCAGTGCCATCTCACAAGCCACATCTTCCTGTCCCAGGCAAGAGTCAGGACTTTGTCTCAGTTAGTAGAAAGAAATGCACTGATATCCCAGTTCAGACTCAGCATCAGCTCCCCCAGAGTCAAGGGGAGTTGGAGTTGTGGTTCCAACTTGTTTTCACACAGTAGCTATGCTGGTGACATAGGGTGCTTGACTCCTCCAGCTGGCCATATGGTGATGAGCTGCTCAAACACACTTCCCAACAGACCTGTGACAGAGGTGGGTGCTGGATCCTGCTTCCTCCACAGCACCAATGGTTTTAGCTACTATTGCTTTCAGGGCAGGTAGTGCAGCTTCTTCAGGAAAAAGCAAAGAGCAACATGTGGGCTTCTCCTTTTCTCTGCCCATCTAATATGGCCAAGAGAAAGTTCTTCAGTCACAGCTGGATTCCAGCCCAACCTCTTTGCATGAGGAACCCAGCACAGCTGCTGGAGTCGCTGTGCTGGTCTGCAAGGTGATCAAGAGGTGATATGCAGACAGAAGCAGATCTGGATGAGTTGTCCCTTTGGAGAGTGCAGGAGTCCTGCCTGCACATGGTTGTCTTCTCTCACCCATCCCATGTTTGTCACTTGGCAATTCTGGCAAAAGCAGTCTCCATTGTCCCTCTGCTGTTTGGACAGTTAACTTCTCTGCAGAACACCCACAAAGTTAAAAAATAATAGCACTGCTAACTTTGCCTGGTGGAACCTCCTTGGAAAACAGTGCAAGAAGTGGGCTGTGAGCTGTTAAAAAAACACTTAATTTGGGCAAGTACAATGCAGCTGCACACACCCAGGGAAACAAGGAGGTTAACAGAGTTTCTTTCTAAAAAGGTAATGCTGAAGGAGAAATGTTTTCCTCCTTTCTCCTCAGACATGTTTTTTTAATGATGATGCTTAAGTGACTAGAGCAGGCAAACTTGCATATGAATATGAAGCACTTGAAATGATGAATTCCCATATAATACTCTCTGCACAGTAATGCATCATGAGTTATTATTCATGGGGGAGAGAGGAGTCACAGTGACCAGTGACAGTACACATATTAACAACACACATGCAAATCTCTTCTTTCTAATTTTAAACTTTCTAGTTTTCTTTCTGTCCATCCTGGTGTAATGGCAGGATGTCTCTCCTTTTAAACGTGGATGGGAGAAAAAAAACCCAGAAGGCTCAGAAGCAGCCTAGGCAATGGGCGGGGGGGACACAACCTTCAGTGAGATCTGTGCTTCTAAATCCCTTTGGCAATTTAGAAAAGTCATCTTCTATGGCTACCAGGCCTGATTCTCAGCTGGTGTAAGTCTGCAGAGCTCCACAGAGCTCAGAGGTAGTCTGCTAAAGTACACCTGCTGAGGATGCTACCCACAGATTTCAAAGGCAGAAGGGTGACTAGACTCTGATCTCCAGTGTGACACAAGCAAAGGGTTCACAAGTCGTTCCTGAAGAAGGGCATAGTTTAGTTACCACTCTGCCATTGCACCTTTTTCTCTTTCCCCCATGTTTTGATCAGATTAAGAGGTCCACCTCTAGAGGAGACAAGGCTTTGGTAAGCATATTGCCAAAAAAATTTAAAATGCAACACTCTGAAGGGATACTTTGAGCAGGAGCAGGTCTAATGCTACTGCAGAATTTTACTGATCTCCATAAAACCTACTTGGCTGTTTGTGAGGAAGGGGAGGAGATTCTACCCACTGAGATCTTCTTTAGGGCAGTAGTATTTTCTGAAAATGTACTCACTTTTAGGATGTCATCTAGATGCATCACTTCCTGGTCCAAGTCCTGAAACTCTTTGTATTGCTCTTTATGAGGCTCAAGAGCTAAGAGAAGCCCTTGCAAGGCTTCTTCAATGCTTCCATCGAGGTAAGACTTATATCCTTCTGATTCCCCACTAATTGATCCCTCACATGGCAGCCTCTCTGGGGTCATGGGTGCCTCTGCTGATGTAAGCCTTTTTACCAGCTGCTTCGTGATGCTGCCCTCGTAGGTATCCAGCTCCACAGGCTTGAGCTCTGAACCTTCATCCGAGTCCTGCAGGAGAGACACTGGGACACTTGTCTCTATAAAGACCTGATCACTCCCAGCCTCAAAGGCTGTTCGGCAAACTTCAGGAGCTGCCCTCGGGGCAGGCTTGTTCTCATCCGCTGCTCTCTCTCCCTGGGAGGGCAGGTCCTTTGCCTCAGTGACAGAGCCTCTGCGGGAATCACTGCTGCTGCAGTCCAGGCTTGAGCTCTTGGAGGAGCTGAGAGCTTGGTGCTGGGCGGCAGTTGTGGCGATGTCAGGGCTGGAGCTGACGTGAGCAGAAGAGGACCCTGCTGAGTTAGCAGGGGGCACATGGTCTTCGTAAGGCAGGTCGCCAAAAGTGAAAGAAAGAGGTCGCTTCTCGGTGGTCACTGCTCCATTTTCAAAGACATCATCAGGCAAATTCGACTGAAAAGATAATAGAGAGAGAAAATCTTTTACGTGTGGCACTGGAAAGAAAAAAATCTTACAGTAGGTGCCCAAGAAAGAAAAGTGCAAAGAAAAAGGTTAGAGACTTGAGAGATGGGAAACATCTCTAATCCAACTTTCATCTGGCATGGCTCCTGATTTCATCAGGAACACTGCTGGAAAACTGGGGCTCAGCATCTCTCTGGTAAGCAGAGAGCTCTAAGGAAGTGAGTCCCAGAACAGAAACCCAAATTCAAAGATCACATTTGGTGATTCTGTCATACACAACCTCCCAGGGCAACCTGTTCCAATATCTCACCATGCTCACTGTAAAGAACTTCCTCCTAACATCCAGTTTCAATCTCCCCTCTGCCAGTTTAAACCCATTCCTCCTCATTCTGTCATTACCAGACCTCTCTCTGAATGCTTGTTGAACATGAGTTACACAGGAGTCCTGTTCAGCACAAGTTCTGCCAAACTGAAACAGAAGAATTGTGTAGTGGTGCACCAAACAGGGCATTGATCATTTAGGAAGAAAACCAGTATATACAGACCAAAAAATGACCACAGGATAGGCATATGTTCATCTCTCTCACTGTCCTAGGGAAAAAGATCACTGCAGGAGTCAGAACCTGCCCATCAGACCTACAGCTCTTGCTTTCTTATGTGGCCAGTTCATGGAGATGCACAGCACATACAAAAGGCAACTACTATTTTGCTGACAGTTTGCTGCAAAGAGCTGCAGGCATTCATGTGTTGGGAAGGGGTAAGGTGTGTAAAGTTAGACTGTCCAAAACTTGCACCTTTTTTTTTTCCCCCAGAGCTGTTAGCAGGTTTTTTTCCCCTAGATATAATTACATTCAAAGGTTAATTTCTTCTTTCCCTCAACATGCTCATGCTTCTAGCATCTGAAAGTCGTATTTACTAGGCAAATATGTAACATCAGTCAGTGAGGCAGGTGATTTTCAAGAATACCATGTTGGCTCTCCACTCATAGATAATTGGCTTCTGATCCTTACCCCTGTATAAACCAAGAGGAATTTTGTCTTCATGTGAGCAGCAGTGGCTCACAGTCATCTCCCGTCTAATCAGTCAGCAAAATGAGTGAGTTGCAACAGAGAGTAACATATGCAAGCATGCGTGGGAATAGAGATGCCACACAGGGACTGAAGAAGTCCTTCCCCACACGAAAACCAGAACTCACATATAGCTCTAGCCCTGCTTTTGGGCTCAGTCTGAGCGACGGCAGGTCACTAAAAGAGCGACTGCGGCGAAGCTTGTCAAAGAAAGTGTCTTGCAGAGCATCTAAGATTGCCAACTTTGGCCTCTCTTGCAGGGGATGCAGCCATTTCTTCAATGATTAAAGCAAAGAGGGTGTGAGCAATGGCAAGGGAAAGGGATGCTTTGTAGCAGAGCACTAAGCTACAGGCATGGGATGCAGCCCTTGTGAAATCCCTGTCTGTACAGATGGTCTGCTTGGTTTATACACAGTCGTGATATAGCACTCAGAACTGGATTCATGCAAGATCACAGGCTCATAGGATGTCAGGGGTTGGAAGGGACCCAAAGACATCATCCAGTCCAACCCCTCTGCCAGTGCCAGTGCCATCCAATCTAGCTCAGGTCACACAGGAACACATCCAGACAGGCCTGGAAAGGCTCCAGACAAGGAGACTCCACAACCTCTCTGGGCAGCCTGTGCCAGTGCACACAGGCAAGCGGTTCCCTCTTGTGTTGAGCTGCAAGCTCCTGTGCTGCTGCTTCCATCCATTGCTCCTTGGCCTAGCCCAGGGAGCAGTGAGCAGAGCCTGTTCCCCTCTCCTGACCCCCAGCCCTCAGATATTTATAAACATTGATTCAATCCTCTCTCAGTCTTCCCCAGACTAAGCAGCCCCAGGTCACTCAGCCTCTCCTCATCAGGCAGTGCAGCAGTCCCCTCAGCATTCTCGTTGCCCTCTGCTGTACCCTCTCCAGCAGATCCCTGTCCCTCTTCAACTGGGGAGCCCAAAACTGAAGGCAGTCCTCAAGATAGGGTCTCACCAGGGTAGAGTAGATGGGGAGGAGAAACTCCCTTGATCTGCTGGACACACAGATGCAAGAGCACCCTCTGAATATCTTCAGTATGGGGGCAGACATTATCATGGGCTACAGTAAAAAATACTACTGCTGCCATGGGTGTTTAAATACTGCTACAAATTGAAGACACAACCTATAAAGATTACTGATCCATTACAGCAGCCAGGCATGAGGAATCCATACACAATAGCTGACCACACAGTTTCAAAGATGCCAGAATCACAATCACCTTCTTTTAGCATTAGCAGCTAGGAATGCACTTGCTTTATAAGCACTTTGTAAGGGTAACCTGTTGGAGCCAGGGTAAGAAAAGCTTAGACGTGTAAAGCAATGAAGCATTTGCAGTGCTGGAACTGCTCTAGGGCTTCTCATTACATAAACATGAAGCTGAACAGAGCTTACAAAGAATGAGTGGTCCTTGAAGGTTGGTGTTTCAGGAGTGCCTTGGCTGTACATGGACATTCTCCTCTGGAGAGCAGATGTCTTGCTCACATTGCCAGTGGATGGGGTCAGGTCTTCAACGTCGAAGGGGCTACGGACACACAAGCAGGGAAAAAAACACTGAAAATGGTTGTTAGGCTGAGCGAGGAGAAATTTCAAGTCTGTGGAAAGGGCTTTTGAAAAGGTGGTTTATTAGCACATCAAAACCCAGAGGTAGCAGGTTTTTTTGAACAGAAGTGTTTTAAAGAAAACGTTGTTAATTAGAGAGCAGCTCTGAAGTGTGGTTTTCAGTTCTGATGAAAGTGTTCTACTCTCAGAAATCATTTATCTGGTGTAGTTTGCTGTTGTTATTCCCACATAAAAAGTATTCTTAGATTTGAGTTGCCAAGTGTCACACATACTAATGAGAGAGATGCTCTGCTATTAGCAGAGCTGTTGCATTATCAAGGAAACCAGTAGCTGTTACTGCTGGCTTCGTGTTTATTGCATTACAGGGAAAAGCTAAAAGCATCAATGCTTCTTTGGAAATGGCACTTACCACATTTATTAAAGTGCCACCTGAAATGGGCTTGAATCCTAACACCATCACCTTACCCACACTGACCAAAGCAGATGGAATCACAGAAACATTCAGGTTGGCAAAGCCCCTCAGGATCACCAGGTCCAACCTATAACAAGCTTGACACAACTTCATTTGCCACGGGTAACACAGGGAACCTGTGGCTGACCATCAACTATTTCTCGTCTCTGAAACCTGAGCCACAATTTCTTCTCTGTCTCAGCAGAGAAGAAAATTAGGAGAAGAAACCACATGGATGGACCTTTTCTCTTTGGTTGAATTTTTGCAGTTGCGTAACTGACTGGCTGACTGACCAACCCACCTACTGACCAACCCACCCACTGACTACCCACCTGCCTGCCCAGCTCTACTTACTACCAGGTGATTTCAAGGTTCAGCTTTATTGTGCCAAGGTCGTTAATGTCTACTGCAACCACCTGAGGCCGAGCTGCAAACAAGTCTTTTGTCTCACAAGTAACACTTCCCACAAGGATGTGAGTAGCAAGTCCCTTAACTTCCGTGACCTGTAGGAGACAAGAACAGGTTATCTAGGACCATACAAGGCTACTGCGATCCTTAATTACAAGGCAAACATATCTTTGATTGTCTGGCTTGGACACCTTCCTAAAAGGCTTCTAAAACATGACCATGGCTGTTGCATCTGCAGAATTCAGGGGAAAATTCTAATTAAAAAAAAAAAAATATATATATATAGTTGCATATGATCATGCATCTACATTTTCTTTAGTGGACATCAGGAAAGAAAACCCACACTGGCTCAGACCAAAGGGCTACCCAGTCTTGTGTTTGGCCTTTTGTGGTGACCATAAGCAAAACCCAAAGGAAGAGTGAGAACAAGGAAAGCCAAAGGGAGTTGGGACTGTTCAGTCTGGAGAGAAGAAGGCTCTGAGGTGACCTTATTGTGACCTTTCAGTATCTTAAGGGGACCTACATAAAAGCTAGGGAGGGACATTTTAGGGTGTCAGGCAACGATAGGACTGGGGAGAATGGAACAAAGCTAGAAATGGGGAGATTCAGACTGGATGTTAGGATGAAGTTCTTCAGCACAAGGGTGGTGAGACCCTGGAACAGGTTGCCCAGGGAGGTGGCAGAAGCCTTATCCCCAGAATTGTTCAAGGCCAGGCTGTTTGAGGCTCTGGACAGCCTGATCTAGTGTGAGGTGTCCCTGGGCATGGCAGGAGGGTTGGAGCTAGATGATCTTTGTGGTCTCCTCCACCCCTGACTCCCAGCCATCTACATCAGACATTCAGTGCTTCACTAAATTTAGCGATTCACTACAGTAGGTGTGCTAGAGATAGTCATGATGCTTCTTGACTCCTGCCTCTCTTGCAGGCAAAAGAGTCAGCCTGAATACCTTAATGGAGATCAGTCCAACAATGAGAGGGAGGAAAACCATTTCTTCTCCATCCCAGCTCTGCTTGCCGTTCACTTCTATTTTGCCTTTCAGTTTCCACCGCTGGCGACCGTAACGCATGAAGATCTGCAAAATGAAAATCCTCTCACTTTCTTCTGAAATCTGCTCTCACAACGGACAAGTATCAGAAATAAAACCAGTGAAAGGCTCTGAAGCAGGTTGGAGGACTTAGAGGTGTAGGTGCTGAGATGAAAGCCCCTGGGGCCTCTTCTAAAGTCTACAGCTTGCTGGGTCTGTTGCCTTCCCAGGCAGCGGTGAGGGCAGGTAAGCTTCTAGCCACCCTTTTAGCAGAGGCCTTCCCAGCTGGAGGAGTTTGGCTGGCTGATGATGGAAACGGAGACCCATGGTGCAGCGGCACCATTTGAAGCAGTAAGAGCAACAATTCCATTTATCCCATTCTGGGCTGCAGGGCTGGCTGGGAGAGACCTGCACCAACTGATGGGCCCTGCAGAGGAAGCACACACTGCTGGTAGGTGCTATGAGAGATCTGTCCCAGGGAACAAGAGTGGGAGCAAATAAATTAACCATCAAGGCAGCTGGGAAGCACGAGTTGGAGGGATCTGTTATCAAGCCGCTCTGAATTCCTTGTAGGGTTATCTCTGTTCTGCCTCGAGATGGAGGCTTTTACCTTAATCCATCTCTAATTAACCTTGATGTTCTCCACTGGAACGCTGCTGTGACTGCAGATCCTGATGCAGCCTTACATCTGGGCCTCAAGAAATGCTTATTCTGTGTCTTTCTGCTGCTCTGCTTCATGATGAAGTAAAGCCTAAAGCATCCAGTGAAGATGCTAGCAAGGATGTGTTCAGTTCAATTTGCTGTGCATGCATGGGATGGAGCATATGAGGTTTCTTCAAGCAGAATTAGAGAAGCGATTTTGGGTTTTTTTAACTTTCAAGAGTCTTATTAAGGACAAATTAAGAATAAAAAATACGCAAATCTTTTAGTTCTTCAAATATCAATCACCCACTGCTCCAAAAAGAATTTTCAGGTCTTTGGCCAGACCTTCTGACCCAGGCAGACATAAAGATAACTGCAAAGTTTCTGAGACTGTATAGAGGAAAAAGGATAACTGTTTCTTGGGGTGCTGATGTGAGAAGGCAGCAGAGATGTGCCCACCTGTTGCCTCCTTTGCTCTTAAACAAATGGTAAAGCCATCACAGACGTACCTCGTACTGGTCTCCTGGGCACAGCCGAGCAAAGCCAGCCAGACCTGGAAAGAAAAGACACAGAGGGGCTGTGGGAGGACCTGGGCACAGCAGGGTCCAGCTGAGTGCCCAGGGTGCAGCAATGCCTGGCAGCAAGGTGTAGGGTGTGGCAGGGTGCCTGAGGGTGCTGCTGCTGCTGCCTCCATGCCCTCCACACCAAGAATAACCCCAAGCTCCTCCTAATTTTCTTCCATTTTCTTTCTTAGTTTTGTATAAAATTCACTGGGTTGTGGTTCCTTGTGTAGGAAAGATTTATTCCTTCCATCTTTGTTTCCTACAAGAGTTCAAAGTTTCCTTTTTATATAATATAGGAAGAGAAGAAACAGCTTCCTGATGTCATCTGTCTTGAGAAGCTCAGCCTAACACCCTTACTACCACGAGATGTAGGCAAGCTGCTGGTTACTACGTAATGCTTTCAGCTTAACACAAATCAGACTGAGCTACACGTTGTAACATGGATTCCTTTTTAGCACATCTTAACAGAAACACAAGAGGGGCTCCTTCTGTTTGGTATTTCCGTAACAGGATCAGAATATCTCTCAGTAGGAAGTACCTCAGAAAACATGAGTGACATCTGAGGTTTGTCCTAGCTTCCCCTAGAAGAAGTAGTGCAGCAAAGTCCTTGTGGTGTATGT
This sequence comes from Psilopogon haemacephalus, assembly GCA_013396835.1. Taxonomy (NCBI): domain Eukaryota; kingdom Metazoa; phylum Chordata; class Aves; order Piciformes; family Megalaimidae; genus Psilopogon; species Psilopogon haemacephalus. Next base: position 500,536 of record VWZI01004060.1, on the reverse strand, counting down.
TTGCTTTTTTTCCTCCTATTTACTTTTTTTTTTTTTAAGCCAAAACATGGTGATGCTATTTCTATGTTCACTGGGCATATGGAGTGAAAGCTGCCTGAGAAACCACGCTGGAGTCCCAGGGAAGCTGCTCTCCCTCTCCTGGCCTTGTAACCTCTCTTCTACAAGATTCAACTAGGAACCTCTCCTTTATCACAGATAAGAGGCTACTGCACTGGTTTTGGTGTAAAGATTTACCCAGCTTTGCCTGGGCAAGCCTAAAACTATGCCTCTAGTGTTGCAGTGCTTGAATAAACCATACTGAGGACACACACAAAGCTTGTGGCAGAGGAAGGAAGGAAAAACTTGCTGGAGATTTTGGGCTGCATTTATCCTAAAATGCCTAAATGCCATGACTGAACATACAGGAGTGTGCTGAAATCAAGGCAAGGGCAACGAACCCTAGGGCTGGCTTTGTCTACTGGGCTGAATTAGTCCTGTTAGCAGGCCTGTAGGGGCGACCAGATCCCTGCATCCAGACCCTGTGCCTGTGATCTGCTCATCCTCCTCTTCCATTTCTTTGACCAGAAGAGACCTTTCTTTGCTCATCTTACTGTTCAGCAGAAGAGAGAGGCCTCTGCACAAAGCTCATATTACCAATTCCTTTCTCATTTATTTACTGTTTATACATAATTTAAGCTTACTAGCACTTCACTGCTGCTTCTCTCTCCCCAGGCACGCTTTTGTAGGAGAATTTGATCTCTGCTGGGACACATCACTGAAACTATCTGAGAAAAATAAATGGTCTTTTCTTTGCTCAATGGATAGAGTGGGGAGAGAATCCCAGCTTAAAGCTCCACCTGGATATTGTCCAGAGCCAAGGTCTGTGAGCAGTGACTGGCCCAACCACACTGGTGAAGTCTCTTCAGTGTGCTGAAGAGGGGTCTATGCATTGACTTGATTAAAGGGGATAAGTAGCATCATAGAATCAGCCAGGCTGGAAGAGAACTCCAAGCTCATCCAGTCCAACCTATCACTCAGCCCTAGCCAATCAACCAGACCATGGCATCAGGCCAGTATATTGCTCTCCCTGTGTGAGGGGTCAGGGCATTTCATCTCCTGCTCTCCTGGCTCTTCCCTATACACCACACAGGGCATGCAGATTCCATACAGCAACTTCTACATTTCCATGGTGGATTTGCCTGTTTAATTCCAACAGCTCAATCCTCAGAAGTAATCCAAACCTGCTGGCAAGTTTATTATCTTTATTTTGAAAAATGATTAGGCTTTTTTAAAAAAAGAGAAAGTTAGTCACAAAAACACAGTGTGTGTCCCCTGCTTCCTGACAGCACTGTGTAGGTTGGCTTCCTTTCAGCATAAGTGACAGAGGGCACCAAATAAAAATAACTTTCACTGGAATGACTAGGAACAGATAAGCTTTGGGGAGAGGAATGCTTTGATTTTAAATGAGATCCTAAAGTTAGCTGGATATGCTGCAGTATAGCATAAAGGAGAAGCCTGCTGCATGATCCACAAGCTTGTATGCTAGAGCTGTTGTGAATTTTAGCAATAGCAATGGCTGGATTGTCCTTTTGGACTTGTGTTCCTAGGGAATACTGTCCAGACAGAAATCTTAGATGTCCTCATTAGAGAAAACTTAATGATGCAACATTTTGCCACTCTCTAAGTCGGGCTTCTTTATGTTATTCTCACTGTGTTCAGAAGTAGCTGCTGCTGGTGGTTTGTGCTCTGCTGAGGAGCACAGCAGCTGCCTTCTGGAGAGCCCTTGAGCTTTGCTGGAGAATCTGTGCACACAAAAGAGAAGGGGTAAGAGGCTTTCAGTCCCTCCATTTGTGATGCCATGGCATCTGCCACACATCCTGCTGGCAGGAACTGTTCATTGCACTGCTTTTACAGCAGGTAAATAAACACCCAAAGGGACCTGGCCCGATGCAGTTCCCTGAGCTCGTGTTTGTCTCAGTATGTCCACACTGCAGTTCTGCTGTGGGGGTTTGCACAGAAATACCCCACCCAATCTCTGTGCCTCCATCCTCTAGCTTTGTCCATCTTTGACTGCCTTTCCAGTACTGAAGAATGAGGACTTCAAGGCTTGAGGTTTGGTGCTGTGGGACAAAACCAGGAGAAATCTAACAGGTGCTGCACTTCTTTTCTCTAAAGTGGGAGCATGGAGTAACTATTTTAACTTAACCTAAGCTAGCTCATGTCTTATGCAGGCCAGCCACGGGTCACAACTAACTCACAAGCATAACAAGGCAGACAGAAATCAAAACCCTGTATGAGATTTGTGAGCTCTGAAAACTCTATCAGCAACAGAGTGCATTTTTTTTTTTTTTTAGCTGGCAAGATTTCAAGGGAAGAATTAAGAGTGTGTGAATATTTAGCTGTTGGTTTTGTTTCACAGAACTATTTTCATGCCAGTGACTGAGGATCTAAAAAAGATGTTCCCCCACAATCTCTTCTGTAAGATGCTGAGCCTTAAAGGGATAACAGCATCAACAATATCTGCTGATTCACTGAAATTTAAGGGAAAACTAACTCCACTGTATTCAAACCCATAAAGTCCCCTGTCATAAAGACAAGGGAATGGCACCTCTGAGTTATCCAAGGGTGTTTAAATAGTTAAACTACACACAGGTCTTTGGGTGTTTTTGGTTTTTTTTTAACATTTGGTCAAAACCAGTAGTAGTCATGATCAGCAAAATTCAGAAAGAGCTGAAATTGAGTTAAGAAAGCATTTTGAACTTCAGCTCCATGGGCATTCACATAATTTCCTAGTTATCTTCTTAAAGGATTATGGAAATAGAGAACAAAAGGTACAGCAGCTTTCAAAATTCAACTGCTTTGGGTGTTGGGAGAAGTGTTTGAGAGAGGTAATTAGCCTTGAAAATAAGCAGCTGCATCTTGCAAAGTCTCTCTGTAAGTACTGATGTTCCTGCCTCTGTGATCCTTTCCACTGGGCAGGGATGTAATTTGGGGGGTTGGAGGTTCAGCAATAAAGGTGGTGGGGGAAAACCACACCTGTCATGACTACACATTACAAGAGCATGTCTTGATGCCCTCACTAGCATGCACAGCAAGTATTTAGGAGAAAGAAGAGAAAGGTGAAAAGGCAAATAATTACCTTTCATCTTGATGCAAAACTCCCCCAAGAGGTTTTCCAGCTCTGCTTCTATGGTGCACATATTCTGGAAAAAGAGAACAGGAATGTCAGACAAACTGTCTTTCAGCCTTTTTCTTTTTGGTGCTTGTTTGGCTTTTGTTTGTTGCTCTTTTTCTGCTGTTTTGTATGTTATTTCTTGTTTGTTTTTTTTTTGTTCAAGCCAGTTTGGGAGGAAAGATTCTGTTACGCAGATGAGCACTGGCACAGGCTCCCCAGAGAGGTTGTGGAGTCTCCTTCTCTGGAGATTTTCAAGACCTATCTGGATGTGTTCCTGTGCAAGCTGCACTAGATTATATGGTTGTGCTCTGGCAGGGGGGTTGGACTCGATGATCTTCAGAGGTCATCCTGTGATCCTGTGAAAGGTATCTTCAATAAAATCACTCTGCCAGAGCCATCACTGCTAGCTAGGCCTGGCCCTGTAAATGGCAGCTGAGCTGTGGCTGCTCAGGCCAGGGCTGAATGTAACCCCATGCTCTTCTTCTGTTGCACTCTAATCCACCCCTTGGCAAAGGGCAGCTGTGGCCTTTGCAGTGTAACCTACTCACTGCCCCAGCCAGGACATGTGCCAGAAGCAGCTCCATGCCACAGTGGCTCCCAGAATGATTTAACCTCTTAAGAAGCATGGACTGCATGAAGAAAAAAAAAGACTGTGGGAGATGGGTACTGGACATTCTCCAGTTCTGCCTTTAGATTTAGGAAGGTTGTCACAGCATGTGTGCTGGGATGTTTGCAACACTGTTAAGACCTTTCTTCATCTACTGCTTGTTTAATAAAACAGATACTGATTACAGCAAGGATGCAGCAGATTCCAGCCAACCTGCCACCCCAAAATCTGCAGGGTGGGAAAGACATAAATTAGAATATGTGCAGTTTCAGAGCAGATTTATTCCTGTTATCTGGTGCAGCAGTTCCTGGCTATAACCCCACTCTCATAAAGCATAAACATTATTATTTCAAGGAAGAATTTTGGCTCATGTATCCTGCCTTTATAAGTCATCAGGGAGTCATCAGAAGATATAAAAATAAATAATACTGCTTCTTTGCTGAGTTTTCACTTAATTCTTTTACCTTGGTGCAACTCCCCCTGAAGCAGTAGCGGAGTTTTATAGAGTGCAAGAGTGAAAGACTAAACGGATGAGGATGTACCTCTGTGTACTCCTTATAACTCCTGTTGATTTCAGTCAAACTCTCTCGAGCTGCTTTGCTGGCAGGAGACATTGCAAAGGCTTGCTTCATTTTGCTGGCACCGTCGCAGAGACGTCTTTGGATACAGTAGGCTTCATAAAGCTCATCCACCTGGGGGGAACAAGGAAGGCGAAGTGAAAAGAAGCCAGAAAATCCAACAAAATCACTTCAACAACGACCAAAATAAGGGAATTTGCATTACAAGGAAACTCAGGCAAACTGAGCTGTGATACTGTTACCATCTACAAAAAAGAAACAGAAGATAAAAATAACTCCCACTGCAAAAGTCTCATTAGAGCAACAGGAGATGCTGCCAGCAATTCACCTGCTTGTCTTGCGTGGCTTTAACCATTGCTGCTCCTTCTGCTCCCTGTCTGGGTTAAGTACAATCACTAGGGCAGGCATGTAGCAAGCTTCTCAAACCTATGGATGTGGAACTCTTGTAAATGCAACTGCAGCACCACATTTAACAGGCACACTTAATAGGGTCAGCAACTTCTTCTATATTGCTGATGGCAGCCGGGGATCAAGGCTGTGCAATTTTTGACTTATAGGTAGTATTGGAAGCAGGAAGTGATTTTTTTCTTTTAATTCTCACTATCCATCTCCCAGAGTCCTAGTCACAATCAGCACAAGTACGGGTCTGAGAAACAGAGGATGCCACATCACTCCCTGAGGCATTCACCTAATTTGCTCTCTTCCTAAACTTCTTTGGCATGACTTAGGCATCCAACATTTCTAAAGCATTCTGACAGTTTGGCAAAACCTAGGCACACACTGTCTATAGTCTCACCCGGACCTAGCTTCAGAGTGCCCTGGATGTATATGTGCCTCATGCTGTGTTTTTCTTTTTCCCTTTGATGCCTGCACCGAGTAAACACTAACTCCATCTGAGCTGCTCAGTAGGAGTCTCCTGTGATATATATAGGAATATATATATTTGTATAAACTTAATGTACCAGACACAGGAGATGTAGGTTTTCTAACCTGACTTTATCAGGGTGAGAAGGAAAGGAATAGAAGAAGCTCTCTTCCTTCTGTTTCTAACATTCCTGCTAAGATAGGATGATATTTATTTTTTACCTAGACTATTTTTTCCCTGTTTTTATGTCTGACATCAAGCAATCTCCTGGTGCCTTATGGTGCTTGTTGCTCAGCAGTAAATTTTTACAGCAGACTTTCTCTCTATGAAAGCATCCAATACCTTGGCTTGAGATGAGCCTGATGTGACAATCCAGGCATGTTCCAAATCCCATTTTCCAAGCCTGCTTAACCTCTAACAAAAAGTGCTGTTGCTTTTTTGTTTAGAAGGGGATTAGTCTTCCTGACAGCTATGAAGCCTTGGGTTGACTTTTACCAATGCCAGATTGAATTCCCGATGGCTGAAGCCCCCAGATTGAAGGATCTCTAACCAAAATAAGATGCTTTGCAAAGTGAAAGAGTTTAGCAAAGCAAAATGGAGGCACAGGTAGAAACTTTGCCATTTTGAGTTCACAAAAAAAAAATTCTTCCTGGGAGTCACAGCCATTCCTATTTTCCTCGCAAGTCAGCAGCTACTATAAATAGCTGCCACTTGGTATTTTCTTCTGCCATGAGGGGGAAGCATTAACCCGGGGCTGATATCCTCCTGCCCATCCCAACATTGCCCATCTGCCCCAGCCAAATCCATGGGAGCTGCTGCTGTACATCCCATTGTCCTTGCTCTGCTTCCTGTGCTCCAAGCAGTGGTGGGTAGATGGCAGAAGGTATTACTGCTGCCCTGATTTGGTACAGTGGTGGGTAGGTGGCAGAAGGCATTACTGCTGCCCTGATTTGGTACAGCTCTGTCACTAGAAACAAGGATGTTTCTTTACCTGTCCAAGCTTTAACGCAGCAGAGCTCTGTGCCTTTTGTCTCTGTTGCTGTGGGTTACAGAAGTGAACTCATGGGCTCAGCAAGCCTGAGCAATACTGACCAGCCTTACCTCTTGCTTTTCACTCCTATTATAATCCCAGGAACCGTCAGCTCTGAACAAGCTCGAGTGGGAAGGACTTGAATGGAAATGTTCTTTAAGCACTAATTTTACCATTCATGTTGCCAGCAAGAGAGCAAACGGTTTGGGGAACAAAATTTCAGTCTATTGCCTTACGATTTTTTTGTATTTTTAAAAAAAATCTCCCGAGCTCCAAGAATAAGAGAAGACTGGAATTAAAAGGCTTGGAGGGGTTGTCGTAATTGGAGCACTTCAAGCTGTGCAAATGCTTCTCAAATGACTCTCAGAAGACATTTCATCCATCAAAAATAATTCATTCTTTTGTCAGGCTCAGAAAAGCAACTAATCGCTAGCAGATATGTTTATACCTAAGAGAACACACACCATGGACTCTGTCCAGCTCTAAAACCTATTAGTATAAATCAGAAGTACCTCTACTGAATATCCCCACCAATGTAATCAAGTGGATGTGGGCCCCAAGCCACGCAGCAGGAGTGTCATCAGTGAAATCCAGGAATAAATCCAGCCTAGCTGCTGTGTATGGCTAGAAACAACTGCTGCATTAAATCACTTTCACATGCAACTCTCTCTCTCTACCTATGCCTTAATAAGCACATGGTTCTCTCTCTACCTATCCTTTAACAACGAGCACACATTTTTCCCAGCAAGGGCCTGACCCTGTGTTCTCTCTGTACCTAAAAGCAGGAGGGTGTGTCCTGGGGCTCGGCTGGGTCTAGAGACTACAAACCACACGGAAAGCCTTTCTTTGGCTCCAGCCTCCAGCCCAGCGCAGCAAAAACACTGACTATGGGAGAGGCTTGATCAAGGCAAAGCAGAGGGGCAGCAGGAGGCCCAGGGTTTGTTGTTTTCCTTAATAACACAGGAGCAGATGCAGAGGGCAGATGATAGGAGCACTCATGATTACCTTGCTAATGTGGAACTCCAGCCTCCTCATGTATCGTTCCACTGCTTTGATTTGCTGAAGGAGATGAAGAGGCAGAAGGTGAGGCACATTTAAATACATCACTAAGGCACCACTACAGTAGCTCTGCCAGTGCCCAAGAATGCCAGAAACTCCTCCTTAAAATGCACAAGGGCTTTGCTGCCCATGAATCTAGAACAAGCCATCCCACCTTACTACCATTAATCTGCTGCTGAAAATGGTGCTCATTGACTTCTGGAACTAACATAGTTTTTAAACAGAGGAGTTTTTTTCTGATGAGATTTTCCTTATTTTTTTAATTCTTTAAAAATGTGCTGGAAACAAGGAAAAAAAAAACCAACAAAAAACAACCCAGAACTTTTTTAGTCTAAAATACAGTATTTACAGTGCTTTGAAAACCGACACTAAAATTGGTTGGGTTCTGTATTTCAAAATCCAGTTCACTGCTCAGCAAACTGCTCTCAACAGCAAAACCAAGCTTTGTATTTTGACTGAAAAAAAGCCAGGCTTGTTCAGGAAAGTTTTGAAAAACTTTATTTTTGTTTCACCCCAAAAACAGGGGAAAAATAGTTTGAATTTTTCAATTTTTCTATCTTCATAACTGGCAAATGCTGGGGTGAGCTGGGGCTTGACCCAACTCCCACAGCCAGTCTGTCATGCCCACAACAGCCTCCCAATGGGCAAAGTTGCACAAGGTGATGAATTCAAGTCTGGCAGGGGACAGAAATAGGAAGTCTTGCTCCTCTGCTTCCCTCCTCCCCTGACAGAGGTCTGACTCCTTCCCAGTACCCATCCCAGAGGCAGTTTAACTCAACAGACCCCAGGAACGGGCTGATGAGTTAAGTTTGATGCCGTATTAGTGAGCAGAGCTGGCTGGTGGAGATAATTGGAAAGAACCAGAGCTCCTGGGAAGACAAGACGAACAAGATTTCTTCCTTTGCAAGCACAAATTGTCAGGCAACTTCTCCCTCAATTGTGTTGGGCTGGGTAGTAGAGCTGGCTGAGAAAGGCTTTCCATGCCAGCTACATAGACCATACAGATGCTAGTGCTACCCTGCAAAACCAAAGGCAGCAACCTACCTTGTCTAAATCATACAGGACTCCCTGAAACAGAAAACATGAAACTGGGATTAATTTTGCAGCGTAACAGGACCACAACAAAGCACTGGTCTGTCACTCCTCAGAAATCACAACAGGGCTGGAAGAAACACAGAATGGTTTGGGCTGGAAGGGAGCTCTAAAGGTCATGTAATCCAACACTTCCCAGCAGACCAGGTTGCTCAGAGCTCCACCCAACCTGACCTTGAACACGTCCAGAGATGTAGTGCCTACCACCTCTCTCTGCAACCCCACTCTCACTGTGAAGAATTTCTTCCTTACATCTCATCTAAAACTCTTCCCATTTAAAACCACGACCCCTTGCCCTATTGTTACATACCTCCCCATCCTTCATACAGGTACTGAAAGGCCACACTAAGGTCTCCCCAGAGCCTTCTCTTTTTCATGCTGAACAACTCCTGCTCTTGCAGGATCACAGCATGTCAGGGGTTGGAAGGGACCCAAAGAGATCAAGTCCAAATCCTGGTTATAGAAGAGGTGCTCCAGCCCCCTGATCATCTCCATCTCCTCTGGACTTACTCCAACAGGTCCAGAAGAAGAGCATCAGTGCAAATTGCCTATGTCCCACTCCCATTCCCTGGATGCTCCAGCACCTCCAGAAGGTTACTTTGGATCCATGCAATGAAAAATCATGACACGTACCAGGCGTGAGTTTCTTTTCATGTCTTTTAGCTGAGTGGTCAGCTTATCCAGCTCTGTCTGGTGAACTTCCAGATACTCACTGAAAATGCAAACCAGAGAAGGGACATATGAGCTCTGCTGTGCACAACGAGCCAGCTGCTGTCCCTCCCGAAAGAAAGTCTGCCCAACAAATGCCTCCCCCTCCCTGGATGTGTTTTTAGACACAAACTCATTTCTGTCGGTCTGTCCTGAAAACAGCTCCCTGCTGCCTTTGGGAGAGCAAACAGGAGCTGCTTCCTTAGCTGCGTGTAAGAGCTCAGCACTCTCCTTATGCTGAACAACCAGTTTCAAGGAAGCAATCTGCTGATTAGTTTATGGGCTGGTGCCTCCCAGTCGCTGCTCTTGTATCTGGCTGGTAAAAGCCCCCTTATCATCTGAGATGTTATCTTAAAGCCAATACAAGCCTTTGATAGGGCTCTAAGAAATTCAGGAGGAAAAAGAAAACATGGAAATCCCAGCTTTTGGGAGCTCTCCTAGCAGCTGGGAGTGGAAATGGAATTCTGCCCCATTTCCCATATAAATGTTTCAGATTCTAACTCACAACCCGGGCTCCAAGAGATATATTTTCCTCTGCTATGATTAAGGATGTCTCTTCCTGTGATATCTTTCTCTAGGCTCTAAATTGTTGTAGGAAGATTCAGTCAACAAATGGGACAAAGGTTCTTACTCCAGGCCACCCTTCAGGGCTCGGTAAACCTCTTCCATCCTCTTAGGCTGGGGCTCTTTGGGTGTGGTGCTGTTCTTATGGCCCAAATTATGCATTTTCTTCACCTTTGCTTGTGGCTTCTTGAGTGCAGAGGAATTCTCAATAAAGGAGTTACACCTGCAAAATGAACATCAAAGAGAAGGAAGCCCCCATAAAGCGTAAGGATCTCAAAGGACCACATCTTGAAGATGTCTTTTGATACTATCTCTGCTAGCAGAAACAAATCCTCTTCTGTGCCTGCCAGTTAAGGACTGCATTTGTTTACAGGTTAAGAGGTCTGAGCAGCCTGGAACACACTCTGTCAGCTTTTGATGTGCCAGTTGCCTTGCTGAGATACAAACGCTGGTCTGGAAACACCAGACTGAGTCTGAGCTTCATCAGATGCTTCTCTGTCATACACCATGCCTGTCCTGCATCACTTTTGCTCAGCCACAGCCATAAAAGGGCTGAGCTACATCCAGCTGCTAAAAACGGAGAGGAGCCCAGATAATCACAAGCATAAAGCCTGGGGGCTCCTAAGGAAGACTGGGGCTTGGTGAAGACCATGTGGAGGACAACATCATACTGCTGGTCTGGAGCATGGAGCACAGGGAGCTCTGTGCAGCAAAGAGAGGATAGCTGTGCTGCATCTAGGTGCCTCTTTGCTGACTCTGCTGGTGGGAGGTCAGCACCTAACAACCATCATTAGCATGAGCTGATGATGGCAGGCATCCCTTTGTCTGCTTTCCCTCCTCAACTGCTAACTGGTGGTCTGGCACTTGGAGACTTTGCACAAGTTAAAATTAATTGTGAAATAGCCTCTGGGGACATCAGGGTCTGGGTGAGTTGGTAAGTGCTGTTGGGCTCAAAGCTCAAAGTCCTGCCTATATAAAGGGCAAGGCAAGGAAAGGCTCTGCAGCCAAGCTCTGCTGCTTCCAGCAGAACACGAAGGCAGCCCTGTCAGGGAAGTGGAGCTGCTCTGAATTCATAGCAGGGTGGATATGAGGAAACTGTCATTTAGGTAGCAACGGTCTTAAACTCCCTCCCTTAGGATCTGATTTGGACATTCCCTTCAAAGAGCACAGCACTTGCCTGGAGCGCCTCTCTTGAAGCCCGCTGAAGCCAGCAAAGGACTGGCTTCTAATAATCCCATTAGGACCTCCTGGAGAGAATGAATGTGATCCTATTGACATGATTTCAGGGAGCCTGGAAGATATTCCTGAAAAACAAGAGAGAAAGAAGGTCAGTGACAATGGAGGGCAAGAAGCAGAGGTGAGGTCAGGACTGCCTGGTGTCCATCTGGCCTGCTAAGTGGGCACTCACTATCACTTCAGTGTGTTACTCTGTATAATAAAATTTTAAAAATAGGGTTCATTTGGCATGAATCAAGTGCTGCAGCTCCCCTTTGATCCTTGCTCATTTTCCCTGTGGCTGTTCCCACCCAGCTGCTGTGAAGGGAGACGTGGTGGATGCGCACATCCATGGCATGCCGGGATGAGAGAGGGATGCTCTCTGCCACAAGAGGCAAGTAAACAAGCTCCAGGCACTGCAAGCATTGCTTTTCATGTGCTTGGGTGTGCTCAGCATCCCAGGAGGAAGCACTTGCTGCGTGTGTGCTCATTTCCAATGCCCAACTTGGCATCTGCACCAAACTCCCCTGAGCACCAGCTGCTGCAGGACAAATGGGAAACCATTTGATGAGAGTACTCTGGTGGTCTGCAGAGCGAGTTCCCTTTGGTTTTGCAAGTAGCCTTAAGATGGTGAGGATGCATGCTGTGTGCTCCCATTTACACACAAGGATTTGCATTCAAATTTGGGTCCAGAGTGCCAAGGAGCAGCAAATCCTTTGCAAGTGTTCCACACTTGCATCGTTTGACAGGATGAGTAACACACCCCCTGACAGCAGCTGGAAACCTATGAGGGTAGCAGCTAAGCAACACTGACAGTTAGAGGAGATTTAACTGCATAAACATCAGCCATGCCTCATAAAACAAGAAGAATAAAACCAAACTTGAAGCTGGGTGCTAAACACGACCACGTCATGGAACTGCAATCACTTTAGATTCAAAACTCTTGTCAAAATGCTAACATCTTCCACTCAACAACTATCTGCTGAATGAGAGATGAATGAGGTTTGCCCTGAATAAAATCTTTCATGTCCATGTGTGAATGTGTGCAGACACACTGGAAATGTTTCACTTTTATTTTCCTTTGGAGAAAATTAAAAAAAAAACCAAAACCAAAACTGGGAAAGGACTTCAGTTATTTATTTTCTTTATTTTGCCCAAGCACTAAGATTTTCCTTGAGATACCAGAAGGAAGTGCAGAAGAGGTCCAATTGCAATGCAAAGTGAAGACCTGCCTGGAGCTGTGCCTTGTTTTTTTGAATACAATGGTCAAAACTCAGAGCCCAGACAGGTTTGTGCTCTCTCAGTATGCATTATATATAATATTGGTGGCTAATGTATGTCTGATGTCTTTCTGTACATAAGACAACCATGATATAAAGAGGTAGCAAAGTCAGACTGACAAAATCTTGAGTTCTTTTCAGTTGGTCAGGTTAGAGGTTGACTCTATTGTACAAATCCAGTCTGATCTTAGGATTTAAACTTACACTGCTCACATCTCAGATAGTTCCACCTGACCTCACAATATCACAGCACCTCTACCTAGCAGCAGCAGCCCCTTGGCCCAGATTCATGCACACACTGGCTGCACATGAGCACTGCCTCAATGGCTTATTTATGATACCTACATCTAGCAGACACACTGTGAGCAATGAGCATTTGTCACATTATCCTAATGCACTTTGTAAAGGAGGATTTCTTTTCCTGCCTCTTAAACCATTCACAGGTCTCTGTGCCGTCAACTCAAGAAACCTTGCTCTGAACTTACTAACACAGCTGCATTCTGCTGATGCACATAAGCAGACACTGGCACAATTTCAGTGAGGCTCAGCCCACAGGGACTTAGAGAGATCTCTTGCTGACCTGACCAGTATCCCTTGCAGCTGAACACTACTAAGGGGATTTGGGTGGTACTCCAATTTAGTGACCAGGTTTCTAAATCTGTATTTGGTGGTTATGTGATATATTGCTGCTGTCTTCTGGACACAGCATACGTTTTCCTCTTGGTGTAAAGCACACTGCTCACCTAAAATGGTATGAGATGCTTTTGAGACTCCAGAGATCCACCTCAGCCATGGAGGCAGTTACATTTCACTTACATTTCTAACTCCACATATACCTAACGAAGCGTTGCAGCTTCATTTTTAAAAGTCACCAGACTACTTACTGCTAATATAAGCACGCGCCATGTGGGAGCATAATTAATATAATTAGTACTGCCAGTGCTAAGTGCCTGGCAGTTGAATGATGAGCCCATCAGTGAGGGGAGGGACAAGGTGAAGTCCCATCAGTTCTCACTCTCTCGGCCCTGTTCACTGCCAGCCTGCAGCAGGGAATGGCAGATAATTGACGATGTTGGTCCTCAGGGAAATAAAAGTCCCTTCTCTCAGCTCTTCTTTCAGTCTGGAAACAGGCAAACAGCTGAGCCTGAGCTAATGAGAGGGGAAGGGACTGTCGAGTCCATCACTTCACACAGCTGGCCTCTCTTCATCACCCCCACCACGGACCTCCATCTCCCATAACATCAAAATACTTGATAAACAGTGTGGACTTCAATCTGAGCTAAGAAACACATTTGCTAAATCTAGACTGACTTGTGCACGGTCTCTTTTCCTTTGCTTTTTCCCCTTGACTGATCTGGAGACAATGTTTTTTATTCACCACATGATGAGGAGTCAGTTCTGCTACACACGTGCTAGTCATCACATAAAGCTGCAAAAGATACACCAGTGGTGATGGTGCCCTCGATCCCTCCTTTTCCTCCTTGTAGCAGCTATGATTATAGCTCTGGATCTAGGGTTTGCTTGTAGTGTGTTAGGGAGCAGCCTGCAGCTCTGGAGCAGAGGCTTCAAGGACATTTTTTATTATGTATAATCCTTGATTAAATGGGTATGTGGGGTAGGACTCAATGATTGAGAAGAACCTTGATAATCCTTTGTTCCTTTATTATTTGTGTGTGTGTGACATGTTTCAAGGTCCATTTTGAATCTAAGGTATTACAGACTCTATGTTTGTATGTGGTTTCTTTTTGCTGGTTGGTGGCCTGCAGGCTGTCCATTGAAAACTTATGGTTATTATTTAGGTTAAGGCAAGATGAGAGGGTCCACTGAACTGATAGGTGTAGATGGCCATGGAAGTCAAATGATCCTGTTTGCATGCTAGGAACACCTTTTACCTGCAAACCAGGGACATGTCTAACAAATAAGCTGCTTCATTTTTGACCAAGGGAAGAAGAGAACATGTTCCTCTCTCACTTATGTCAAAGTCTGTGTTCTGCTTATCAGCCTAGCCAGCCAGTTTACAACAATGACAACTTGTACTTACAGTAAAATCACATTAAGCAGTGTGCAGCTCCACAAAAATAAATCCAGTGAGGGGAAAAACTGGTTATACCCTAAAAGTCATGTCCCCCTCCCAGCCAGCCAATTCATTCTGCTTTGCACTCATCACTCCAAAGAGCACAATTCAATTCTGGACTTCCCCAGGCTCTGCTCAGTGCTAAGCTCATTCAGTACACCTCCAGCTGGCGTCACCTGCTCTTCTAGCCTAAACAGTTGCCTTTTTTTAATATTTATTTTCCAAATTCTTCCTTCTGACATAATTGAATCACCCTGGCAATATGAGGCCAGAGTGTGGGCAGCAGCCTAAACAACCCACCTGGAATTCATGGTTTCTACATTCCCTAGCTTCTAAAAGGCACAGAGGTGTGCACCTTGGGTGAGAATTCAGACACTCTTGTGGATGTTTTCTTAATATACAAATCTGACTACAGGATCTGGGTAAGAGCACTTTGGGGCATTGTAAAAACTTGCATGAGAAAATTTAATTCTTGCACAAGAGTTTTTACACTCTTAAGACAAAAAACTTGTAGAGATTAGTGCACAGGCTCATAATTCCTGGATGTATCAGGAGCACTTCCCTGGGCTAGGATCTCCTAGAAGCACCTGCAGAAGGGAGTCTTCTGCTGGTGATTGGATTAGTTGAGTTACGACTTCCATAGTATGCTCTTGGTGATTGGGCTGCTCCTTCCTTGTGCAGGGTAGCAATTGCCAGGCTTGTACAGACATGTGAGCTCCATCTGAAGAACTATTCTTGGTTGCCAGAGCAAAATCATGTGCATTTGTTCCATTAAAGTCCAAGGCTATGAGATGTTCCTAAATAGTAGCATATGGCTGTGCTGACAAGCACACATCCCAAGCCTACATCAGCCGGTGAAAGGCCAGAAGATCTGTGAGCTTCAAATGTTAATTTTAGCGTACAGAAAAAGAGCCACATGGGCTTAGCAGCATGGCTGCAGAGAGCAGTGCTGCACAGAGAAGGAGCTAGAGCTGACAGCTGCCTATCCTGCAAATGGGAGGTGTGGGAGCACCCGGGTCATGCTTGGGTGGGTATCAAAGATGTTGGTAACCACATAGTCCTGCCCCAGCACAAGGAGGCAAACTTCTGCCCCTTCCCTTGCATTCACAAGAATCTTTGTTTAACCCACCACAACTCATCCTGCCTTCACTTGCAGCCTGTGTTGAGCCTCCTCCCTCACCATGGACATCAAAGCCTCACCACTGCCTATCCAGCAGGTCTCTCTGAAGGCTCATGCTCACTTCTCACTGATGGCTTTACCTGAATCAGTGATGCCTGCAGTGATCCTTCTTTTATTACTTGTATTTTGATGCCTTCAGTTTGGGTGGATTCAGTTTTTTTACAATGCACAAAGAAGTGTTTATGTAAGTCATGCATCTTTCACAGCACTACTCCAGCCCATAGCTGGGAGCTTCACTTTGTCATGCAGAAATCCCTGCGAGTGAACACAAGGCACTGCTACCTGTTTCTAATAAGCAAAAATGTTAGCTTTGGGTATTTCAGTACCAAATTTTAGCTTTTGCTTCAAATGGTATTTTCCCCAAGACCTGATGGTAACAGCAAGACTTGCACTTTATGGCCTCATTTCCATAAGAACATTTCTTATGTTATACGTAAGGACATTTTCAACTCAAATGCTATAGTATTTGCTAGCTCATTACTAGACACCCTGAGCAGAAACAAATTGTCTACCATCTGGAATAGCTCTTGCTGTTTGTTCTGATCCTCCTACCTAAAGTGGATGAAGTACATAAACCAAAAAGCAATAGTAAGGAACAGAACCCTAACAAACCAGGTCAACAGCAAAACGGCAAAGAACATGCAGCTGTAAATGTCTAGGGCCTGATAGGTGATGCTGCCACCACATCACAGCTCTATAAATTCAGCAAGCATTGGTCATCTTTCACATCAGTCTAGGTGCCAGAGGCAGCCTGGGGTTTTTTTGACTTCATCTTTTATTTCTGTTGTAGAACATGCCTTTGGCTCCAACATCACCTCACTAGTACAGAAATAATGACTGGTGGTAGCTAAGGTAAAAGCAGCACTCCTCCTGTCCTGTACCGTGATCAGCTTTCTTCCTGACCTTTCTGTAGCCACTCTTTCACCACAGATCTTGACACATGCCCAAGATGTGGTTTCCCCTGATTGAGAACCACAAACTGCCCTTCCTCTGCTTAACCCCCTCCTCAGAGAAACACCTACAGCATCACTCCCTACCATTGGTATAGCAAGGGCTGAAAACCTAAGAAGAGGGAAATGCAAATGAGTTATTACACTGTAATAAACTTGGGGGAAATAAATTTGACCCTAAATGGCTCCCATGCATGCCAGATGGGTTCACAGTAGCTGACCTCCTTTTTTTTCAGCTCCGACATTTGTTTTACGCTGGCAGCTGGAGCAAGTGTGCACACACAAGCCCATGTGGTGCCCTGCCTAACGCTGCTCCCTCGCAGCACTGGACACACAGAGCAATCATATTCAGATGGCATTAGTGGAGAGAAGCAAAATCTGGTTTGTAACGGTAGGTGGAAGCGTGGCTGAGGGATCAGAGCCCTGCCACCTAATGAGATGTGACATTCACTCATTTCAAACCCAGCCCACTAGGAAGAATTATCTTTGATTAGAAGTCAGCTCCAATTCTACTCACCATCCATTATTCTTTATGTCAATTAAAGATTTAATTAAAAACCCAAAAGCCTCTCTCCACGCAAGTGCCAGTGAGTAATTTAAAGAAAAAGCATTTCTGAAAATCAGCTGAGAATGACCTTCTTGTGCTTTCAACACACCCTTCAGCACAGCCCCAGCAGCAGCTCAGCACCAGTGACCTGCAGGCGCAGTGAACCACGCTGTCGTTTCGGCAGCACTGTGCAGTAGCAGAGGTGGGAGGCTTTGTGCTGCTCTGTTATCTATGCCCATGCCAGGAGATGAACCACAATGAGCAACCCCATGAGAAGTAGCAAGACTAGCAGGATGCAAACCAAGGAAGTACTCTGTCTAGCAGCAGCCTGGCTGCTCTTTCGGCGTGTGCCTCAGCACTGCCCAGCTGGGGAGTGTTTCAATTTCTTGGCTCAGATCATCTAACAACACCATCAACCTATGCTGGGCTCCTGCAAGTACCAGCAGTAGGAGAGGCCTAGGAAGCCATGAGTAGTGCTACTGGTCTCCCTTGCCCCTTATTAAACAACAGTAACCTCTGCATCAGCCTACAAGTATGATCTAAGAACGAGCAAGGTAAATCAGCCCTAACATCAACAGACATTGGGAATCTTCTGGCAAAATCTACGACGATTCTGCTCGGTGACCTAAATGTGTGTGTCAAGTGTAAGCAGCAGAGTGGCTTGGCTCGCTCCAACTGTGCAAGCAAGGAACACAAAACCCTCCTTGCTGACAAGAGAGTAAAGCAACAACCCAGCGGTGTTTAATATAAAGCCATGCTTAAGAGCACTGCAGTCTTTTATTACTTTGCACCAGTATTTCTGCTGTTTACCCCCTTTTTTAAACACATATGGCAACAGCCCAGGCAAGGACAGCAAGCTGAGGCTTCTACCTCATCACATCTGCTGCAGGAGAGCAAATGCATCGAGTAAACACATGTAGGACGCTTTAAACAACCAATGGGCTGCTCGAGAAGTTATTTGTTTTGCTTCAGCCAAGACAGACAAACTGTAGCTCTTCTCGGTATCCACCGCAGGTATGCTCTAATATAAGCATGAGTGAGCTAAATTAAACACATAAGACAGGCTTTCCACCCCTGAAAGGAAAATAAAACATCACTGTTGTCACTAATGAGACAAAGAAATCTTTGCTGCTTCTTTTTAAATAGGGGGGATTAGGGTGACTCAAGCCCCTTGGCTGTTTATATGATCTTTATGTTTCAAAGAGTGTCTTAATGGTACATATCTGACTAAAATACTGCCGAAGGCACATTGCTGCATATTCAAGGACAGAAGACCTTTAAAGCTGGAGGTTCTTGTCCCAGGTATGAGCCTTGCAGCAATGGACTTATTTAATTTTTTGACACCTCGCAAGTGTGACCATTTTGAAGAACACTGCCATAAAAGTCTTGTGTTATTTCCTTTTATATTTGGCTATAGCATGTTCCTGAATCTCTGTTCCTGTGCATCAAGAAGCTGGACATTGTCTGTGCACTACCAAGAAAGGCTATGTGCTACAATGTAAATCTCAAGGTTTCTGCATTCAGTTCACTGAAATTCAAAACTTGAATCTTGTGCTAGAGGAGGTCTTACATATATGACCACAGGCTGGAGAAATCATGCATACAGCATTTGGTTTATGCTCCCATAGGAGCTGTTACACTGGAGCCACTGGTGCTGCCTTCACTAGTAGGGAGAAGGGGAATTATTTTCTTTTGTAAGAGTAGAGCCAGGAAAGAATAGGGGAAAAGCAAGCCCTGGCTGGATAAGCACAGATGAAAAGGCACCCAACCTTCAAGGAGCTTCTGCTTTCAGCATAGGGCTTGGAAATCAAATATATTGCAAGCACTTCCAGCCCAGCACCTGTGTGCACAGAAACAAGGCTTTGTGGTCCAGCTGCCAGCTGTGGAGATGACAGCAACCTCTCCCTCCGATTTCAAAGACAGCAAAAACCTTAGTACACGTGGGCAGAATTTTAAGGTGATTATTGCCCTGGCTCAGCTGAAGCCTCAGTGTTTTTAATATGGCTTCAGTTTGGGTTTGTGTAGCACAGATGACTTAGCCAGCGTTCCCAGCTCTTGGCTTTATTCAGCTGAACATCTAATAAACTAAACATTCCTCTCGGTTTACTTTAGAGGACGTCTATTCTTATTCAGAAGATTTTGTATACATCTAAGAAGACGTGGCCTGCGAATGTCACACTGAACTGGGGGGAAAAGCCTTATGGTTCAGAGAGCACATCACAGCCGACTGCTTCCGACCTCACAATCATCTGGGTGTGAAAAGCCAACTCCTTCCTCCAACTAACAGAATGGCATTTTGTGGAGGCACTGAGCAAGACAAGGAAAAGGCAGTCAGCCATGCAGGACTTGACACATCATACACTTAATTGAGCAATGCCAATTCTGCACCCACAGACCACGCCTGTATGGTTGGGGGAAATGCACAGGGAGAGCTGTTATAACCTGGTGATGCTTGCAGGGATGGCCAGAGAAGAAAGGTGTCTTCATACACAGGGAGACTTCCTTGCAGAGACTACTTGCAGGGACCCTGCTTCTGTACCACAATTAAAGTTTTAAACCAAAACGTTTGAAAATTAAAAATCCCTGGTGGATGTCTAATGGCTTAGTTATGGAAAAGACCCTGTCTCTCCTGTTACATGGTTAGAAGATGTGTGTCAGACTGAATACAGACCTGCACTGACTGCCCTTACCTATCTCAAACTGATTTCATTGTAAATAAGTTTCTTTCTTTGGTCAGCTAGAAAAGAAATGTTTGAACAGTAATAGACAGGATCAGTTTAAGTTAGAAAAGAAATGTTTGAACAGTAATAGACAGGATCAGTCTAGGCTGGCCTTTGGTAGAGATGAAGGCACAAGCTAAAACCAGAACCTCAGTGATGACTAGATAGATTTTCCTTGCTGCAGCTGTGCTTTGGAGGCAATAGCTTGAAGTTTTCCCTTTGGTGATGGTTTCAGGACAAAAATAAAGGCCGGCAAATCTCTGGGTGCTGCTCCTAAACGGGTTTTCCTGAATTTAAATAAATGGTTTAAATAGATGGGATTACTTGAAAGAGATCTCCTAGCACTGAAGGGTTACCAGCAGGCTGCCTGACCTGGGAAGCTCTAGCTGCTGTGGCTAATCATTCCATTGAGGGCCAGGAGAGAGGGCAGGCTGTGAGCAGTGGGACAGCAGTAACGAGGTGGCTGGAACTGCCAGCCAAGGTCAGCTTACTGGAGGCATCAGAGACCAGGGAGCTTCTGATGCTTTAAAAGAGCTGGATGATAAAATGTATTATTGTGACTACTTCATGTGCTGCACTGGTTCCAGGGAACTGTCAGCTTCAATTTGTCCCTCCCATTGTAAAGGAGAAAGATGCTCACATACTTCTGTGCTAATCCATCATCTCCTTTGTGTTGGTTGGGGAGTAAAAATTATGAGATAACCTTGTAACATAAAACCACAGCAGAAAAAAGATAGCTTAACCTCCCCTGAACAACCAGCTAGCTCTTCCACCACACTTAGAGGATTTGCCACCGAGTGCAGAGCCTGGATGCAAAGATCAAGGCAAGCTCTGCCTTTGTGGCTCCTGCAAAGCAATTCAGGAGCCACCAAAGAACCTGCTCTTCACTGCACCTTCCAGTGGGAGGACCAGGATGTACTGGGATCTGCTTTTTTGTCACAGTTAGGATACAGCCAGTTCTTGGATCCTTACTGCCACTCCTTAATTAAACTGGATGTGGTCGGGAAGGGAGCATCCTCTTTTCACCCCAACAGCACCAGATCCAGCAGCAAAGACACTTCAAAGCTAGATCTGGGGAGCCAAAATTCAGGGGGTTTAATTCAAATCCCCTGATGCAGCCCTGTAGCAACAGAAGAAGAGATAATGTCTTTGAACTTAAAGAGGGCAGATTCAGACTAGGTATATGGAGAATGTTTTTTACAATGAGGTGAAACAGTGACACAGGTTGCCTAGAGAGGTGGTAGAAGCCCCATTCCTGGAAACATTCAAGGTCAGGTTGGATGTGGCTCTGGGCACCCTACTCTAGTTGAAGATGCCCCTGCTCACTGCAGTGGGATGGGATTAGATGACCTATAACTGTCTCTTCCAAGCCAAAGCATTCTATGATTTATTGAAGGCTAAGATCAACCTGCAGCAGGATGCTCTGCTAGGTTTTAGCACAGCAGCTGTCCCTAGGTTGCCACATGGGGGGAAATCTTGAAGAGGAACAGCTACACTGTTTTCTTTTCCCCAAAACACCTGCCTGGAGCAGGATCCAGAGTGCCAGCTTTGTGGACAGGACAGGAGTGAGCCAGCCCTAGCCCAGCCATGCAGCCCACCCAGGTGCAGGTTAAGTGAGAGCAAAGGCAGTATTTACACCAAGGAGCAGAAATCAAGCTGCTGAGCAGCTGTGGTCAGGAAAATACACAGCTTCTGCTTTGATTTGGGTCATGTGGGGAAGGGCAGTTGTGGGGCTCAGTCAGCTTTAGCCCAGCCTTAGCTAAGCCATTCCTGAAGTGAGGCAGAGAGACAGAGCATGATCTGGTTTACTGCATCCAGGATTGGCTCCCACTGCTGCTGTCCTTCCAGCCCTCTCATGGGGAGTTGGCAAAGACTATTTTGCCATTCCTCCCCAAGCTGCTCAGCTCCTCTGCACGCAGCCTGCCCTCCTGCATTGCTCTGGTAAAGCTAAACTGTCCAAAGGACAGGGAGGGAAGCAAAGATGTTGGCCAACTTTGCTACAGGGAAGAAATTAAATTATCATTTACACTGTTGCACATCCAAAGTGCAGCCACCACAGTTTGTGAAGTCCCCTGGAGAAAAATCACTTCTGCTGTCAAAAGACTTTAAATTTGATCTTGACCTCAAGAGTAGGCCAAATTCTTTCTCTCTGTCTTCTAAAAGGGCAAGCACATCTTGGAGCCAGTGACAACATTTGTGCAAAAGTGGCAGGGAAAACAGTCAGAGTGTGTGTTTGCTGATTAATTTTGAAAAGTTCTTACTGAGAAAGTTCTTTAACAATGTCTATGTCAGAAAAGCAGCACGCCTTGGAAGTTGAGTGAACAAAACAGTGACCCCCAAGCTCCTTCTGAGTGGGAAAATCATAGAATCGTGGAACTGACTGGTTGGAAAAGAACTTAAGATCATCGAGTCCCACCATAAGCTAACATTTCCCTGTACACAACCAAGTTTCTTTCCATTTTGTTCACAGACTCATCCAGGAACCACATAGTTTGGAAGTGATGTGGTAGGCTCCTATCAGATATCAACCCATGCCCCAGTCTACTCTAACAAGCCCGTGCCAGGAGTGTGCGCTCAGGCATCACTCTCCTCACTTCCCTCACTGTCTGCTTCCAGCTGATGCTCTGTGCTGGTTGAACAACCACAGACACAAACCATCTATCTCCCTGCTGCCTGCAGCTTAGCTTGACTGATGAAAACTACCCCAGTAAGGGGCTGTCCGTGAGCAGCTTGTCACTGCCACACTTACAGCATAAGGAAAAGAAAACTCAGACCAGCCATCCCTTTTTTGGAAAAAGCCAAAGCTGCCTTTAGTTCTCACTCCTACTTCTTCCCAGTAGGAAGCAAGGCAGCTTCCCCCTGAAATGGGAATCTTCCCAGCAGCCTGCTTTTGTCTGCAAGCTGCCTTTCTTCCTGCTCACATTTTAAAATATCAGTCAGCAAAAGGTAACCCTGCATGGTGCATGAATGCACTGCTGTGTGTTTTGAGGCCATGCTTTGTGCCACTCTTACCTTGAGTGTTTGCTCTAGATACAGGTGAATAAAATGGTTGAGTGCCTTGAGGCAACCTTCTTACTTAGGGATGCTCCTTTACAAACCACAGACCTCTCTTCTTACATATTTCCAAGTTTAAGAAATATTACTACTGCTACGGGTGTACCTCTAAGGTATAACTGTACTGTCATACTAGAGAAGAGCACAGAGATCCACAAAACTAATTCCTTAGGCAGAATCCTAGGAAGAAATTAATCTTCTTGCTTCTTAAGCCAAACAAACCAACCCCAAAAACCTACACCTTGTCATGAAAATGCTGTTCAGATGTCAAAAGTTAAACCAGTACCAGGTTATGGGTACTGGCATTTTAATAGTCTACATTGCACAAGTGCTTATCTGCACTTGCAAGCTGCACAGACACCATCTTAAGTGACTGTCACAGTAATTTAGTTACTGGCTGAGAAAATGCTGAATTTATGGAAGAAAAGATAGATTTTGCTGCCTTTAGACTCCCACTGTGTAATATATACCCACTCAGTTAAGTGTCAAGCAATCTGTCATGTTTGCCTGTTATGGTTACAAAGCTGGGCTCCTAACCCATCCTAGTGGATACCTTCCTCCAATCTGGCCATAAGAAACCAGATTCTATTACATCTCTACCTGGCATGTGAAGATCTCGGACACGGCTGGGCAGTGAGCACAGAACTCCTTCTTCCTCAAGCCCCCTGTTTAGCTATGCTCCCACTTTTTGTTTATCCAGAAGGAGAGGGATGCTTGTGAAAGCTAATTAGCCCCTGGAGAAGATGAAGATAGTGTTTCCGTTTGAGGAGCGCATTCCTTGCCCGGGGCTCCAGCTGCGTGACAGCAGCTCAGAGACGGTGATGAAGAGGAGCGCGGCAGAGCGCACGGCCAAGGCTCACCAGCGCAGAAAGGACGCTGGAAACGCATTCCCAGCTCTTCCCAGGGTGCACAGGCAGAATGGCCACACGCACACAGCTTCCAGAAAGCTTTTGGAAACTTTGAATGAGGCACAGCAAAACGCTCAGTTAAGGCAGCGGCAGAAAGGCCAGTCACAGGATTAGGTGACCTTTTGTAACCAGGGCATTCAAAGGTAAACCAAAGTGCAATGCCACTCGCTAATGTTTGCATCAGTTCCTGGGAACGGGCCAGGGACTGAAAGGAGAACTTAAGAGGGTCTGAGCTTTCCTTCAACCAGTAATGCCATAAAAGCCGACTGGAAATAGAAAGACGAGACCTAAAAAAACGTTGAGACTTTTTTTTTTTTTAAATGAAAATCAGGTTAAGCGCTTCCAGGAGCTATCAGCAAGCGCTACATCAGTACATCGGTCCCCCGCACAGCTTCTCACCCCTCAGCGAACAGCCACAGACAACATTTTCTTCACATTCCCAGAATAAAACCATGCACAAGCAGCCACACCGAGGCCGCTTCCCCCTCCTCAAGACCCTGTCGCCGCTTAACCCGGGACCGGCGGGTCGAGGAGCCGGAGCTGCTCCCGTCACAGCGGCTCACCAGCCCCGCAGACCTCGAGCTAAGCTCTTCCTTCCCAAGCGGCTTTCTGGGTGTTCTCCGCCCCAAGACNGGAGACCCATCACCCGCGGCAGCGCCCGCCGCCGGGAAACTACTACGAATCAGAAACAATCACTTTAAAAAGGTAAAGTAAAAAAAACCCAACAACCTGCAAAACAAAAACCAAACAACAAAGCAAAAGGAAAGAAGAGGAGAGGAGGAAGCCTGCCTCGGATCGCAGCGCACCGCCGCTCTGGCAGAGAGCTCAGCTGCCACCGGCTTTTCCTTGCGGAGCTGCAGGAGGGAGGAGAGGGAGAGGGAGGAGGAAGAGGCGGGGGAGGCGCTGCTGCGCGGCGTTGCTCGGCCGCGGCCCGCCTCCGCGGGCTGTGCGGAGCGCTGCGAAGCCACTCCCAGGGCGCTGCGGAGCGGAGCGAGGACCCCGCGGTCCCTCGTCACCTCGGCGGGATGCAGCGGAGCAGGCGGTGCCGGCAGCTTTCTTTTTTTGGAGCAGCGGTCAGACTGCCATATTTTCATTCGACGCGTGTTGCCTTTTGGCCCAAAGTTGGATCATCCATCGAATACTTCTGATCCATCTTCCCCCCCGGGGAAGCGTGCTGGGGGTGGGCTGCGCCCTGCCCCTTCCACAGGGGCTGGAGCCTCCAGTAGTTCGTGCATAAGCAGGCTTTAAAGAGCAGCTAAAGGTGAATATAAATTAAAGATTGCAATGAGGAGACCTCACATTTCTGCCTTTGAGCATCTTCCCTCTGCTATCCTGAGAAAGAAAAAAAACTCCACCAGGAATATTACAGTTTCCCAGAGACTGGGGTATTTTCTTCAGATCCAGTCATCCTTCCCAGATGTGCAGCCCTCTTTACTATAAATCCATCTATTTCCAGGAATCTGGATTCCAAAGATATTTATTGCTGTCCTTCAAATTTCTCCATTTCTTTTCTGCAACTTTTTTTTCCCTCTTATTTGGCTTTATATCAGCTATCACACAACAGAAGTGCCAACCCCACCCTGTCCTATTTTTTATGATTTGCTGCTCCCAGCATTTGAAGCTGTTGCAGAGTTCCTCCCTTGTGCCTCGTAAACACCTGGAAGTGCTTAACAGACACCATTTGGAAGGTGTCTTGAGGAGGCAATATTGATACTCTTCCAATACGCCTGCATCTTTCCCCATTTGGATCAGGATAGGCAGACCCGTCCTTTCAAATGCAATTGCTTGTCATGGAGCACACAGACCTGGCATGCAGAGGATGATACTGTATGGAGAAGCTTAGGAAATTACAACGAAGAAAAAAGAGTTGGGTTTTCACAGAGTATTGCGCCCGGAGAAAAAAAATCCCTCACTGAAACAAAAATCCAAGCTGCCAGTTCCAGCTGACCTATCGTCTGAAGTGATTTTCAGCAGCAATAATGAACATGTGTTATTTATATTGTACGCTGAAAATAAACAGCACCCTGTAGCCTTAAGAAATAGAAATGAGAGGAAATTATTCCAGATTCAGTAAGAGCAGAAAGAAGATGCTCTTCACACTGTTTGCAGACCTCTGGGGCCTGCAGGCTGTTTCCAAGGTTTCCAAGTTCAGCAGTCACAGTGGAGGCATTTCCAGAGGCACCCACCTCTCCACTGGAAAAAATCGCTGAGGCTGATGCCAGCACAGTGCTGCAGCTGTAGCTTCGAGGTGAAATTTGCAGGATGCCCTTTCTATGTCTCTGGCTGAATCAGCTACACCCTGGCTTCATGCGTTCCTCACAGGACGTGAACTCTGAGAGCGAGGCGGAGAAGTTGCTTTCTGGAAAAAGCAGCTGTGCACTTCAGGCTGTGGAATGCCAGGGGAAGAGGAGAGGGAATATTTGTGGCAATGCTTAAAGCTATAAATGTCTCATCATGCATACTTAATGTGCTTTTGAGTCCATTTCAGCCTTTTAGGAGGTGGCAGCTCTCACTGTGGAAGCTTGGTTAATTTGCTAAAGATTTCCAGTGCCGTATACTAATTGCAGCATCTTCCTTCAATCCTGAGCCTCCTACAGCAGTTCTCTATGTGTAACCCATGTTACAAATTCCTTCTGGTCCTTTTGGTCTTATCTTGTAGAAGATTTTTTTGAAGTTAAGATTATGGATGCAAATACCTCATTCACTTGCAGCCTCCTCTTTCAAGGAAATATTCTCCATCCAATGCAAATCCACGTGCTAGGGATGTATGAGCTGCTTCTGGTGGCTTCTCAATAGGGTTTTGCATGGCAAATGCAGAAGGCTCCTTTCCTTCCCTCTCACTCCCAACACTACACTCTTTCCTGCTCCCAGCGCTGTAGCTTGCCAAAGCTGCTGGGAGACCAAGTAGGTTTATGGATGCTCTAGATAGAATCTTTGACCCACTTAGTCCTTCTGCACATGTATTCACCCTGACACACAGGCTTTTGAAAGGCTCAGAGTCAGTCATTCCACGTGTGTCTTGTTTTGCTAATTCAGTGGAAAACACCAGAGAGCTCTGCCTGCCTCCCTCCCTCCGTAGTTCGGCAGGAGCCGAAGCTGCCATTGTATTGTGGCTGTGATCATGCTGCTGCTTCCATAAATTATGCACTGTATTGCGCTGTAATCTGCTGGTACGTTAAAAATAGGTCAGCATGCACGTCCCCAGTGAAATTTCTAAGTGACAACAGCTGATTCCGGCTTTATCTCCAGAAAACAGTGACCTTTCCAAACCACTAATTGCCAATTCTGCTGCACTTCCATCTCCCTGCCAGCTTCAGAGTGCACCTTCACAAACGCTGTTTGCCAGCAATGGCAACCCCACGTTATACTTGAGATAACTGAGCCAGAGTTCCTAAATTACCTGCTGGGCTTTGCCAGAGCACTTTGCTTTCTATTAGCCTTTGCTCCCAGGCCAAAGAGTAAATCAGGATTATCACAGAAGAGATTATAGTCTGAGAATACCCACATGTTCTGCTCCTTCTGGGCACCCAGAAGGCTCTTGCAAGGGCTAGGCAGGATTTTCTGGCTGATATGCATCAGTTACACGTATCTCCAGGAGGCAGATAATGAGAAGTACTCCACACATTGCCCCACAGGCTCCAGGCCACTGAAGCTCCTGAATCAGCAAAGCAGGAGGACTACTCTGGCTTTCAAGTCCATTGCAGACATGTCTAGAGAAGCCTGGAAAGGAGGAGCAGGAGACAGTGGTCTGGACAGAGGTCTGGAGGAAACCTCTTTTCCCAGAGACATTCTGCAGGAGGACTGGTGGTGGAGGATCCCCATGAAAACGGAGTCTTGATTCAATTTCCTGTTACCAAAACTTTCCTATGCTCAATGCTACAGGGTTGACTTCACTCCTGTATTTATGCCTTCTCTGACAGGTGAGCCTGCCCACTACATCTTGCTTGCAGTCATCATGACTCTGGGGCACTTCTTGCTGTCCTCCTACAAGAGTTTGATACCCACTTGTTTTTCACTGCTGACATCCTCTAACCAGCACGCAACCATTTCTCCCCACTCCTTTGACTTCCCATCACCGTGCTGCTGCTCCACCCTCCAGTTCCTCATTTCTCTTGATACTGCTTTTGCAAAACTTTCCACCTGCAGCTTGCAGAGCACTTTGTGGGAAAAGTTACTGCAGTGATTCAGGAATAGATTCAATCTTCTGGGACTTGTGGCCAGCTGCTCAGCACAGCTGGATCTTTGGGAATGACTGAAGTGTAAGGTAGTGGTTGTGCCAGGTGGCACAGTGGTCAGGGCACACTTGCTCTATCAAGGAACAGCTATGGGTGAGAAGGGAGAGGGCAAGGAACAGAAAGGGGAGTTGCCTTTAGCTTTTAATATACTGCAATCCTTCTTTTAATCTCTTCTTAGTCCCACCTTGTTGCATTTGTGATGATCTGAGGCAGCTATCTTCAGAGCCAGAACACTTTCCACTGATGGCCTATGCCTCTGGCAGCATTTGAAGGTAACAATTTCCCTTTGGGATGTGCAGGCACAAGTACATGCTCTACCTGCCCTGATGGGGAGCAGGAGAAAGCTGCTACCAACTGTCTGGGTTTTCTTACCCCAGAAATGTCCCCATTTCAAAATCAGCCTTGATGCCTCCTCTGGGCAGATTTTGGGTGGCAATGTTCACGGAGGGTTGGAGGGAGCAACACATTCCATTTTCTCAGACTGCTTAGCAACCAGGGCTGCCTGAGTAGCTCTTAAGTGCACGCCAAGTGTGTAGATGGCATGTCTAGTACTGCAGCTCTAGCCTTATTTCCCTTCCCCTTTCTTGTTTTTGCACAGGGCTCCTTGTTTTCTAGTTAAGGTGCATGAAAAACTGCTGGAAACTTATTTTTTATTTCCTGGACAGCTGGAAATGAGCTCTGCAATGCAGTGATCAAAGCCACGGTTGTGATCAGAGATCTGAAGTGACAGATGTGGTGCTGTCGGCCTGCTTTTAAACAGTGTGCTGTCAGACAACCTCTTGGATGCTGTTGCCAATGGGCTGGTTTGAAGTTCTGCTGCTGGACAGCCTCCAAACCCTCTCTCCCACCTTGCAAGGGAGTGGAACCCAGTGCTTCCTCTGGGTCTGCAGGACATGAGATACCTGCTTGGGGCTGCCCTTCCCAGTACAACTGACAGGTATAAGATCAAGAAATCCCTGTCAGACTATCTCCAGGAAAAGATTTGGCTTTGTAGACAGAAAGTCAATCTGATCCAAGCTTCCTCATTGGCATCCTCTTGAATCTGTAAATAATCTCTTGGCTATTTCCTGTTTCGTAGCTCTCAAGTGGCCAGACCTGTCTCCTTGCCACAAACTTCATCTTCCATCATGACAGCAAGCTGAGCTCTCCACTGTGTTTGGACGTCTCCAAGGATTGATGCCATCTCTACCCACATTACCAGGCAATAATAGCTGCTGCTAAAACTCCTGGCCACATCAGAACTGCACTTAAAATGTGGACCAAGCCCATGTTCACCTCCTAGACTCTCCCATGCATCCTCACCTGCATTTGAGGAACAAATTTTGGGCAATCTCTAAAGTCCAGAGGAGGAAAAAGCCTTTCTTTCTAAACAGCCAAGCACACTATAGTTGGCAATCCCAGGCATGGCTGGGCCAGCCTCATCCTTGTCCCCTCCATGGTCTGAAGCAGGCATTTGTCCTGGAAGAAGCAAGCACCACGAAGGACAGTTATTATATGGAGCAAGACCCTTTGGCACATCCACCAAAGGTATCCTAGATCCATGACTGCTATAGCATGTCAGGAACACATCGTGCTTCGGACACGCTGCGACCTGCAGCAGCAGCATAGAGACAGACTCTGCCTTCCCACTTCTCAGTGCATCCAACCTGTCACAGCAAAAAGGGAGGAGCTACAGGAATGAAGAGCACGGTCTGGGATAAATCATGATCAGGTAGGAGAAGGATGCAAAGGCTAGAGTGGAGAGAAAAGAGCAAATAATGCCAGAAAAGTTTCAAAACCAAGTGCCATGTAGGAACCCTGCATTCCTGCACGTTCCTAACATGGCAGTTTCATAATAGAAACCCAGGAAAAGACCTCTTGGGGCAAAGGCTCCAAGCAATTTCCATCCTCAGTTGCACTAGAGTAATGCTAGATAAAAACAGAGTTGACCTGAAATGATTTCCAGATGGACTTCAGTAGGGGTGACCCAGCTGGGTTCTCAGCGACCTGAGCTGACCGTGCTCCTCCTTCCTTCTCCTGGGCCATAGTTCTGTGCAGAGTACTGCAGCTTTTAGAAATCATTTTCATTCCCTTCCTGCCTCCAACATGCTGCCACAGCCCTCCTTCCCTCATCAGCATGCATTTCTGTGGCTTAAATATAGCAAACATAAAGCAAGTGCAGCGCACAGGAAATGCCGTTTGGGGAAGGCGCAATGAACGTGCTGCCTCTGTAGCACAACCAGCCCCGAGCACATCTGCCAGAGGTTCTGACTGAGGCTCCAAAGACAAGAGAAGATTCACAGCATGGAGAGGCTTGCAATGAAACCCTCAGACCAGTACCCCTTTGCATCTTGTAGGGGGAGACACAGGTTGCTTGTTGGTCCAGCCTGCCTTCACCTGGAGATGTTTAACCACTCACAGGAGTCATTTCCTCTAGGAGCGATGACAAGTAGCTTGTGGGGCTGTGAGTGGATCTGAATTTTAAAAAAATTAAAATCACAAATACTATGTAATGTAAAGCAAAGAAATTGTGTTTCTTTAGGGATATGGTTTGGCTTTGTAGCTGAGGTTAAATGACACCAGTTAAACCCCACCAGTTTTGGAACATCTGACCCCTGGGTACTATTTTTGGCACGCTGATTTTTGAAGAGATTAATGACAGCAGCTTGGCACTAACCAGTGGTTGGTGTTGCTGATTAAGCTAACTCTTCCTTGGCTCACAACAGACATCAGGAATAGAAAGGGCAGGAAGCTCCTCAGAGCTTCAGAAGAGGCAGAGCAGATCAGGACTTCTCGAGCTGCCTGTTTTCCATGGGAAAATTTTTAAAAAGCTGTATCATTCCTCTCCAGAGCTGAGCTCAGCAGTGCTGGAAGCCTCTGCTCCTCCTGGGGCTTTGTTTCATGTTGAGAATATTTTGATATGGACCCTCTTCAGCATTTCCACCCCTCCCAATAAAAATGTTTTTGATATGGACCCTTTTCAGCATTTCCCAGCCCTCAGTAAAAGCCTATCTCCCTTATTAAGTGTATGCTAGTATCGATAGTGTGGTGCTGCTTGCAGGTGTTTCTAGGAGGAGCTCAGAGATGCTGTCTAGTTTCAAATCTATTTACATCTATAAAATCTCCTCAGGATGCTCAAGAGAATGAAGTCTCTTAGTACAGTTTGAAGGCTGTGCATTATGACCCAACCCTTCAGGCTTGATGTAACACAAACTCCCCAGATCATTCCGTTTATAAACCAGACAGATTCTCCAGATGCCACCCCAGCACTCAGGGGTCTACTAGAGGAAGAAGGCTGTGCTCACTCTGCTCTTTACATCACCACCATTAAGAAACTGCTGTGACCTCTGGTCTGCTGCTAATGTTTGAGACAGAGAAAAAAATCTCATTTGCTCAGTGCTATCTCAGTTACCTCTGACATTACCTGGTCCGTGCCCTACTGTCTTCCTCCTCGTAAAGTGAGAAAATGCAGTGAGAAAACTTATAGAGAGCACCTAGTTGTTGAATTGCACTTGTGTACTGTCACAATCACTCTGCTAAAATTAACATAGTGCCTTGTAGGTCACATCTATGTTCACAGAAGAGCTTTTCCACTGCCCTGATCTACCACTAAGAGCAAAGAATGTGAATAAAGCTCCATTTACTCCAAGGAGCTGGCCAGTCTCCTTAGCTACCAGCATCTTAATCACAAACTTCAGAGAGCTGCAGGGCAAAGATGTGGGATTTTATAAGCTCACCTCTAAAAGGATCCTGCAGAGGTCCTTGAAAACTTAATGTCTATGGCAATGACAATGCATTTACAGAGCTTTTAGCCATCTTGTTGAGCCCTTCATAGAGTCCCTCTCTCTTCTGCAACAGGTGGCTCTGACACCCCTCCAGGGAAGCTCCTGGCTCTCCCCTCAGTACTCATTCCTAAACTATAGGCATGCTCCTCAGGGGAGCCTGAGGATCTTTCCCTTCTGACTTCTCCTTGGGCCAGGTATAGGGCAGGTAGGAAGGCAGAGCTGGCCTGGTGAGCATCCTGCCATGACGAAAGGGGAGGTGTTGCAAGCCCTTGTTTGTGAGGCTACATGTGCCTCACCCAATGCAGTTTCCAGTTTTGCTTCCCAGAGCTGAGGACCAGCCACACCTATGGCCAAGCAGGCTGCCCTACAGGCACCAGCCACACTTGTGCCTGCTGCTGCTGGGCTAGCAGCCATGGGCACTGCCATGGGCAGAGAAAAAGCCAGGGTCTTCCAGCAGTGAAGGATTCCCATGGCCATGCTCTGCATTGGCACCTGGAGCAGCTTCTTTTTTCCATCTCTGCCCTCCCTCTTGCTCACACACACACACACACACACACACAATAAGGGTAACCTAAGGTAACCAGCTTGAGGAATTAGGACCCTAAGTATCTGAGAAGG
Source organism: Psilopogon haemacephalus (assembly GCA_013396835.1). Classification (NCBI taxonomy): domain Eukaryota; kingdom Metazoa; phylum Chordata; class Aves; order Piciformes; family Megalaimidae; genus Psilopogon; species Psilopogon haemacephalus. The sequence continues at coordinate 468,334 of VWZI01004060.1, read as the reverse complement.
CTGTAACAAAGGTGAGTCAAACTGTCCCAATTTGGATTCAGCTAGAGGTATTTATCCCTTGCCACTCGTTCAGTGAGGGGCTGGGCTTCAGTGGGGCTTTCCAAAAAATCCCTCTTCACATTCTCACTCTCTCTGGCTTCCTTTCTTTCTACCTCATTTTTTGTTTTTCAAGCTTCTTACCAGCTATTTGAACTTTAGGCATTCCCATACTCAGGGAACTTCCCAATTCCCAGACTACCTGCAATTAAACTGAAGTAAGCCAATGTCAGCCCCCAGAAGTTGTGCAGCATTAAGCCTGTTGTGTTCAGGATTTCCATAGCAATTCTGCTTCGCCTGCTTCCCAATTGCCAAAGACACAGAATGTGAGTGGCTCTTCAGAGCAGAAGTTTTTTCCTGCACACTCCTTCACCCAATCTTTTTTTGAGCGTGCAAATACACACACATACACCCACCCACGCCCCTTGGCAGCAGGTTTGTAGGTTGAGTTGTGAATTTCAGCAGAGAGGAAGGATTGCTTAGGTGGCAGTCACAGCAAGACCCTGCTCCAAGCCATTTCTCCTTTCTTATAAGACAGCATTTCCTAACATTCTGCAGGGCCTGACATCACCACTCACCCTTTAAGAGATGCGGAGATACAGAAGAAAACCTACATCAGGAAATCATCCTTCTTTGTGCCTCCATGGCAAGGTCCTGCTTGACTACTCTCCCCTCTCTCTAATTGATGTTCTCAGAATGTTTTCACTCCTTGCTTCTTAACACTGCACTTCCTGCCCCAGTTGTTGTGTGACTGTCACACCCTTGATACACCAACCACAAGGTTTGGTTTTAGCATCCAGGCAGGCGGAAGCTCATTTCAGAGGCAGCTGAGCTGTGCCTTGAATTGTTAAAGGGGTGAAGCTGTTTACACCATCAGCTCATGCTAGCCAAGCCACATTTATTTTGTGACCTTGGAAATGGGACTGGGTGACAAAAAGCTTGTGCTTTATAAAGCTTTGTAATGGCACTGCCTAAAAAATGGAAGGGGAAAAAAAGAATGCAAAGCAAAGAAGTTTTGCTTCAGTCTTTGATGAGACAATTGCTTTGAGAGTCTAGAAGGTGGCCCCAGCACACCTATTTGGTGGTTTTCCTCTGGTACCTCCTCTTCCTCTTTTCTCTGAGGGCTGGTTAAGTGCCACTTGTTTATTTGCTCTGTTTTTCCCTCTCACTGTTGTTATTATTAGTGATCTATAAATATTGTCAGCAAACACAAATCAAACATGTTGCCTTCAAGATACATAGAAGGGAAAAAGCAAAAAAGATCAAAGAGCTGTAATTAAAAACCAGGGAGACAACAAATCAGGAAGTGTCTCTCACGTCAATCTTTTTTAAATTTCAGGCCTCATGGACTCAATCCTTTCTGCTTCAGATATGGAGCATGATGCCCTGTTAAAAATATCCCTCCAGCTGCCCAGGACAGCTGGAAGTGCTGGGTGGACAGAGAGCTGCGGGTGGGTCAGTGTGGGGGCGCCTGGGGTGGGGACGGGAGTCTCAGGCTGACTCCTCTGACCACAAAAAGCTCTCTCACTCATCTGCATAACTCTATCTGCCCATGGACCACAAGCAAAAAGAAGCAGCTGCCAGGAGCAGGTGAGAGAAGAATTTAGTGCAAGTAAAAACACTCTGTAAGAGAGCAGCCTCTTTGCCATGCCATCCGTGTCCTTTGTGTGTAGCAGATCTGCCCACGGTCTTGGAGAAAGTTGCTTCAATCTGAGTTGATAGGCCAAGCATCTCTTCCTGTCATCTATCTATCTGGCTGAAGCAGACACAGTTGCCTTGGTGATGTGCTAGGACATCTCTTCCTCTGGGCTGCAGTGAGTACAGCACACATGTTCCCCATCGCTGGGAATGCAAGATAAGCTGAAGGGACAGGTGGGGACGGTGAGGCTTGTAAACACTTTCAGGACAAGGACCCACAGCCTCCCAGCAGTCAGTGTGGAGAAGCTCCCATGCATAATACATTGCAGGGCTGCTTATTTTTACTACAACCGCCTCAGATACTAGGCACTCGTGTGCTGCAAAAACTCTGTTTGAGGTGACTTTTGTAGGAAGTAAGACTTGATACTGCACGAGATCTTGACTTAAACCTGAGCAGATCAGTTTGAGACAGGCTGAATGGATCTGCAACAACTCCAAATGACACATGTAAACCAGCCAAGGAATCCTCAGTTTCTACCAGGACCTGCAAGGATTGGCTCCATACCTATGGGATTTAACTCTTTTTTATGCCAGTGACCCAAAAAGAACTTTAGACAGTGACTGACTGAATATACAGATAGCAGTGCCTGGGGAAGTGGCAGATCACTTCAAGAACAGGATACTTGAGAAAATGAGATGAGTCATCTGGTGTTAGTATGGACGTAGCTGGGAGCAGAGGAGATAATTATGGAACAGTGTTGAGACCCTGTCCTGAGAAATGTTGATGTTGAACGATTTGAGGATTACAGAGAAAAATCTGACTAAGAGAAGGCCCTCATGTGATGCTGGGACCCAAAAGGACTCAAGTCCTTGCACATATTAGCCAACCCTCAAACTGATGGATATGTATGTGAACTTGTGACATCTGAGTGAATAGACCATGTAACTTCTGGATTTCTCCATAGTCTAAGAGTTTTGGAGCAGTGGATTCTGTGCTCTGGGAACACATCTCCAAGGGGATGGTGCCAAGAAGAACCATGAAAATGCTTAAAAGATTAAAAGTCACACTTGATAAAGAAACTGTCATCAGTAAGTGTCTGCTTGGCAAAAGGTGGGAGAAATCTGAATACACTCTGTGGACATTTATGCATACAAACAGTAGTGAGTCCTTTGCTCTCCTGGACAAGAGGGAAACAACCTAAAAAAAACCCAAAACAACCAAAAAAGAACCCAAACCAGATAAAGCAACACTAGAAGAGATAAGACACAACTGCCTTTAACTGTGACAATAGCTCAGCACTGGGCAAATTAAAACGGTGGGTGGGAGATCTGCCATCACTGCTTTCCAAATCAAGCCGGATGTGGAAAACAAAAAACCATAACCAACGCCCCAGAGATGTGGTTTGTGCTGAGCTGGGAGTTGGAATTCAGCACCTGACAAGTGCCTCCATCTGGCCTCAGAACCTGCAACTTAGTTTTGGCTGGCACCTAGGACTCTGCAGTGTGAGTGGGCTGGGGACTGCCCTATGACTGAAACAGGCACTGTTACCCCCAGCTCAGATCCCACCCAGACCCAGGGGCAACAGCACTCCAGAAATAACAGCCAAATGTTAATGCTTCCCTGCTGAACCTTTTGAAAGAGAGGAAAGGGGGCTGAAGGAGAAGGCTAGCACAGTGCCTGTGGTGTTTGGGCTTTCCAACAGACTTCTCTAGGCCTTCCAACAGCTGGAGCAGATTTGGTCTCAGTTACACTCAGTTGATTTGTAAAGGCTGCCACTAACTCATAGGTTCATAGGGTAACTTAGGTGGGAAGAGACCTCAGGAGGTCATCTAGTCCAACCTCCTGCTCCAAGCAGGGTCATGAAGAGGTTTTTAAAATGTTCCTGCCTTTGAAAAGCCAGCCTCTTCTAGCTGCTACTGGATCAGCCCTGCCAGAAACAACTTAGTGAGAGGGTGGAAAAAGGGTGTTTTAAGCTCTGTATCTTTCCCTTCAGATAACGTAATACAAATGTCAAATAACCTGGACACATTCTTTCCCTTCCTGTATTTCTGATTAAGAACATAGACTAGAGGCTTCAGCAGCAGCAACGAATCCTAAATCCTGCTGGATTTAGGCTCTTCAGAGCACTTGAAAATGTCCATATCAAGTCAGAGCATGTGGCTAGTTATCCTGGGAAGCAGCATCCACCTGTATAAGGGCACATGCAGGGGATGCTACAGAGTACTTTCAATGCCAATTGATTTGCCCAGTAGCACCACATCTTCCCTTGTCTATCAGGACTTTTTCCTGTACAAAAAAACTCTGACCTCTCCTTTCCACAAATCCATTGCCTTTCTGAGCTCAGACTGGGACACAAGGTAAGCATTGGATGCATATACACATGAGAAATGCATTTGAGTCCAGACAGTGCATCACTGAGACTTTCTTTTCTGTGCTGATGCCTTTCACTGAGGCTCAGATAACTCGATCTGGCACTATTCATTGCTAAATTTTCCATACCAACCACAGCTGAGCTTTGTTTAAATGAGGTTTGCTGAAGCTGTGCTGAAAGTGAGTTTAAAGGTTCACAGTCTTTGGAGTGGATCCAGGCAGCTCTTTGTGCCTTCAACTCCCTTGGAAACTGTGGAGGGCTAGGGGCCGAGAGATTTGCATGAGCAAGTTCCACCCCTGACCCCAGCTCAAACGCTAAGGGGAGTAGCAAGCAGCAACAGAAATTAAACACTGTGAGCCAAATTCTTCCACCTCCTCTGGGTCTTTTCATCTACATCTCTGATATTTTGACCTAGTAGCACTGGATAGGCACATATATAGTGGCACAGGGCAGCACAGTGAGAAACCAAACTCAGGCAGAAACAGTTTTAGGGATAAGAAACTACAGCAGTGGTTATATGCTCAGGTTGTGATAGCTGGAGAAGAGGAGGCTAATTTTGTTCAGATAATTGAACTAGCAAGTTGCCTTTAACCCCTGTATACAGCCCCTACTTCTTTAAGGACAGCTGCACCTGCAGCATTGAATGCCAAATGTGCTACTTTGCATAGTGCAGCCATGGCAGAAAACCCACTTGTCCCCCCAGCTTTCTCCTGCTGTAGTAACCCCCTTGCACAGGAAGCAAGCTGCTGAATGAGTGTGAAAGTCACTTTTATTGTATCTAGGTTGCTTTTGTTCTCCATTCTCTTAGGAGAAAAAAAGAAAGTCTGGTCACCCTATGACCTTGGAGCCCACAGGCAACTTCAGATTTACCCAAAAAATACCACCCAAGAAACCAATCTCTAGTCTGAGGAGGAGAAGGATTAGTTTGATAAGAGATGGCTTTACCTTCCCCAAAGGCATCATCTTCTTCTCCAGATGCAGTCGGATCTTCTTGGGCGTGCCGCATCATGGCAAAGACCCAGCTCGGGGAGCAGGCAGAGCCGAGCGCTTGAACTGGTTCCTACGCTACAGCTCCACTATTGCCCTTCCCTTGCTCTCCGAAACATTTTGGTGGCAACAACTTCCGCATCTGCACTTACGAAAATAGTCTCATTCACTGGAACAACACTTCTGGTTTGTACGGACAGCCTTTGAAATGGCTTTTGAGGTGGGGCGTCCTCACTGCTGAGAGAGAAGTTGCTTTCGAAAGCGGAGGCAGGCAGGACGAGCTCAAAACGCTCCCTGCCTGCTGCTGGCAGCGCCGCTGCGCACCGCCTGCGCTGCCAGCCCGGCTGCAGGGCTTCAGCATATCAATGGGCATGCCTAATGCCGCCACTGCTACCACGGGGCACGGCTTCCCTTGCTCAGGCTGCAAAAGGCACAGTTTGACCGAAATAATCCCCTTGGGCTCCTCCGGTGCTACGTGTTTGTCTGATTCGGGTTTTTATTTATCACAACAGCGCTGCCGTGACCCATGGCAATGCACGAACAGGTGGACAAGTTGGAAAGCCATAGATGATGGCAGCTGTCTCAGGGGACCTGACTCTTGCTGTTAGGCTTTCCTGCATCACTGTCTTTGGTGCACTGCCAAACCTAAGGACCTTCCTGCTGATCAGGTGAAGAAATAGAATAGAATGGAATGGAATAGAATAGAATAGAATAGAATAGAATAGAATAGAATAGAATAGAATAGAATAGAATAGGTAAAACTTGCTGAGTGTCAGTAATAAGCATAATCTTTGAGCATCTGCATTACTACTAACTCTGCTTCACACCCATCCATTGGGTCGCTGTGTTTCCTGAACTTTATATATAAAGCAACTGGACTCCTTCCTGCCAGGTCTCTCAGTTTCTGTAGACCTTGCCTAGAAACTTACTCTCAACTTACACAAAAACACCTTTAGGCTTCAGCCCTGAAGAGTGCTGCTGAGTTTACTTGGCCACTCAGGGATATTCACGTGCATGTGTGTGCACATACAGGAGCAGGGCCTTGCACCAGTAGTCCCTCATATCTCTGCTATCAAAAGTTGGTGTGCAATGCCAGCCAAGCTGTGCCAGGTTTTGTCTGCTCAATCTAGTAATTGCTTGTGTCACCACACTCTGGAAGGCAAGAGCCCCAGCACAGCAGCAGTGTTCACTACAGCTTCTGGTAGGTGAGTCACAAACAGATGTAGTGAGCTCATCTTTAATTATTATGGTTTGTTTTTTTCAAACTCTAACAGTAGGCTTCTGCAGGGCTGGAAATGGAGACAGCTGCTCTCCTAGGCAGTGCCCAACCTAAACTAGTCCGGATGGAGAAGACAGGACAAAAGATGGGACAGGTTCATTTGGTGTACCTGACCTAAGCTCAGCCCAGGCTTAGAGCCATGTTCCCTAACTCCTGTACAAATCCTGTGGTGGTACTTTAGTCATGATAGGAAGGTGACAATCCCTTTCTCTGCTCAAGTACAGTCGTTGTTTGGGCAAAGGTAAGGTGTCCCCTGTCCCTGGAAAGCAGCACTGCACTCAACAGAGCTTGTGCCTCTCCCTTGGTATCACATGGAGTATCTCAGCTGTGCAACCTAAGGCCTGTTGCCTGCCAGGTCTGGGAATCTTTATTTTCCTGGATGGATGTGGCCAAAGCCAAGATCCTCCTAGAACTGTTTTTTGGTGAAGAAGCATGGCTGAACTGCCTGCTGGTTCCTCTGCCGCAGCAGCAGGTCTCCTTGAGGAACTTTGTTCCTAGGGGGCCTCTCTCATACTTTACACTTTGTCTTAAAATTACACTTGTTTCAGTCACTGTGGAGTAAAAACAACAGTTTGTCCCAATGAGGAGGAAAGAGGCTTTATTTCTGGCCCTGCTGGATGGGCTTGGGGAAGTCACTTCTCCTTTTTGGACTTCCCCTCTCACCCTTTTCCTGCACTACTTATTTGAAGATGTCTTCAGACAAGGACCATATTTGATTAGGTGGTAGCTACACCCTACTGTGCTCAATGGAAGCTTCAGCCACGGTGGTGAGTAGATTAAGATAGTGGTAAAAAGAGAGAAACATCATTATGGGGTGACAACAGGAAACAGAGTGGAAGAGGCGATCAGTAAGAAAAGGGAGAGAGGTGTGAGAAGAGGAATAAGAAGATGGAGACCCGAAAGCTGCAGAGAAAATCATCAATCTTGAAGGAGGCAGTGCAGGGGGACAGCACCTCCCTCAGTGCTGCCTTCCAGGGTCAGAAACTGCTGAGCTTGCAGAGCCTGGCAGGGTCAACACGTGAGAAAATTGCCAAGGGTGAGGGAAAGGAGAAGTGCAGAAGGAAAAGCAGTTACAGGCCTTAAAGCTTCCCAGCAAGAGCCCTTCCCAGCAATGGGTAGCTGTCATTGTATCATCTCCTTGAAAAAGGGAGAAACCTTGAGCCCTTGTAAAGTCAGTGACTAAACTGGCCTGGGGTGCTGTAGAACAACTCAGTCCCTGAGGGCCAGCACAGGGCAGAAGAGGTTTTGCTGTTCCTGCTGAGGTGGGTTTTGGGGCTTGATTTAAATAAGTTGCAGGCTGAACGATGCTGCACATACAGATGTGAATGACTCAAAACAGAGAGAGAGTGGAGCAGGAAGAAACCCAGACAAATATTCTGCAGCAGAAACTAACTTCCCTCTGTTGGCTTGAAGTTGGAGCTCATTTGTAAATTGAGCATGGGAAGTTTTACCCATTTGCTGTGTCCTTCAGAAACACCAAGGAGTAAGCCACACTGTCCTGGTTATTGTGGCAGCTCCCTTTTGTGCTGCATTTCCCTGGGACTTAAAGTGATTTCCTTACCCACTGTTTTCTGCCAGCCTCTCCAGATGCCTGTTACCTTGACAGCCTTTTTTTCTTTTTTTTTTTCAGGAATTAAAAGGCATAAAAAGCTCTTCTCTCTTCCCAAAACAGCTGTCAGCAGAATGAACACACCAGCCAGGCTTCTGATGAACGGTAGTGACTCAGCCTCCACTGCAGATGCACAAAGAGGAGTTGCTTTGATTTGTTCCCATTTGCCACATTGTCCCTTGATGCAGGCTCTCCTACATGGCTTGCAGCCTGTGAAGTTCCTTCAGAAACCTGTCCCCCAGGGCAGCACAGGGTAAGTTACAAATCCAAGCTCACCTCTACAGTTCTAGGAGTCCATGATTCTGTGCCTAGGCCCTACCAGTTTGCATGCCCTTTGCCATCTTTGCACTTCACTGATCTCTATCACAGAATGGTTGAGGCTGGAAAAGACCTCTGAGATCAAGTTCAGCCTACAACCTAACACCACAACATCAGCTAATCCATGCCACCGAATGCCACATCCTATCTTTTCTTAAAGACCTCCAGGAATGGTGACTTCACCACCTCCCTGGGCAGCCCATTCCAGTGCCTACTCACACTTTCCATGAGGATGTGCTTCCTAATATCCAACCTAAACCTCCCCTGGCACAGCTTCAGGCCATGCCCTCTTGTCCTGTCACTGGTTACCTGGGAGAAGAGCCTGACCCTCACCTGACTACAACTTCCTTCTAGGTAGTTGTAGAGAGTGATAAGGTCCCTTCTAAGTCTCCTCCAGGCTGAACACCCCCAGCTCCCTCAGCCTCTCCTCATAAGACTTTCCTTCCAGCCCCTTCCCCATCATGCAGCCAATCATGCAACCTAACAAAGTGGCTTCCTCCCCGTTTTCTTTTGGGTTTCTTTTACTCTCTATCCACAAGATGTACTTTTGTCTTGTTCTTGTCGAGCTGTTTGAAAACACAACAACTTTTCTTTTTACCTGTTGGCTAATGAAGCCCCACACTCCATACCAACCCACCCCTCAAACCAAATTTGCAGTCACTGCAAAGCTCTCTCGTGTGTGTTTTTCACATCTGATACTGCTCTCAGAAAAAGCCACCACCCATCCTCTAAGAACCTGTCAACAAAAAAAGCGGGGGAGCCCGAGGAAATGTCAAAAACAAGGGTGGATCCAGCAAGAGGAGGCAGATTTTAGAACACCAACCTTACTTTTCTTCCCTGGCAACTTACTTCATTAGACCCTCTGACCCAGGAGAAAAAAATCAAGTGTTACGATGTTTTATCTTCAGATACAGGAATAAAACCCAAGACATTCTTAGTGAAAAAGTGTAAAGAATGCTGCCATTTTGGATGGGGCTGTTTTATTTCATCCTTATCTTAAATTACCAACACCTCCAGTTTGGTTCCAGTTTGGGATGTAGTTTGGGGTACTTGAACTAAGCAAAAGCCATGGTGGCTGGAGAATCACACATTGGCAGTTCTAGCCCAGCTGGTGTCCATCTTCATCTTGGACAATTCAGTCTGAGGGGCTGAAGTCTACACACAGCCTTACACTCAGTGCCTCAGTGGTCACACACAACACAGTGAGCAAGAATCACGGCACACAGGTTTCTGCTCTACTGTCTTCCTTTCTGTTCCCAGCCCTTTGAGCAGTGAATACACCACATACTCCAGAGGTGTGCCCGTTCAGGCATCTAGCACATCTCGCCAGGCCTACCAAAGTCTTTGTCTTTCTGACATTTTTCACTCCAGTATAACTTGGCTTATGAAAGCAAATCATTACCTCACAGCAAAATACTAAATCATTTCAAAGGGAGGAAGCAAACCAACCTGGGCAAAACCCCTAAAGAATTAATATAATCTTGAAAATTGTACTCAGTAAGTAGTTCCCTGTGGTTCATTATCAGAAGAGGTCAAGTGTGATTTTGCAGGGCTCAGCCTTGGATCTGACATTATTCCCTTAATATCCTCAATGATAGAGTGGATATGATCCCAGTTATTACAATGGCAGACAGGAGCCTGCCCAGGAGGCTACATGCACTGGAGGGCAGAATCAAAATGCAGGCTAATATCGGCAAGCTGGAGAAGTGGTCTGGAAAAAATGAAATGCCAAAGAGCAAGCTCAAGCAAGAATAATCAACCTCACATATGCAGGTGGAGGGAAGGCTGCTTAAATAGCAGGCTTGCAGCAAGGAGGATGGAAGCAGCCAAACGGGTTTCAGCAGTAGCACCTGCAAACAGCAGACAACTTGCTCACATCAGGTGTGAGGAAAAGCAGTCACTGTGGCTGGGGTTAGAAAAACCTCTGCCAAGGCAGGATGTGGATTTCAAGCATCTCGGTTCAAGGAGGATGGAGACCGTTTGGCAGTAGTCCTGAGGGAACTGAGAAGACAGCTCAGAGGGTTAGAAAATAAGAAAGCAGGGAAAAGATAGGAGGAATCAGAATCACTTCTTTTGAAGGAGAGAAAATGAATACAGGAGAAAAAGAGTAGTCCTCAGCCCTTCTCCACCTCTACACATACAGAAGGAGTCAAGGACTTAGAAGAATGGAGGAAGCACATTAAGAAGTAAATTAAGCAGCAAACGAGCAGAAACTGGGAAGAAGCAAGTTAGGAAAAAACCCCTTTCCAGCAGTCAAGAGAATGAAGCAGCAAAAGCAAGTGCTTGTGTGAGTCATTGCTGAGTGAATCAGAGTGCTGATTTAACTTCCAAAGCATCCCTAAAGCTTTTGAAGAACAGAGTAGACAAGTAGCTATTGGGAATAATGCAGGAAGAGCTGATACTGCCTTAGGGAAGGGCAGTGGGAGCAGGGAATCTCCTGAGGCTAGACTCAGCCTTACTTTGCTGGAGCAGCTGTTGAGTAATGCTGGTCTCTACTTAATAGATTTCTTGGTGACACTTAGCTGAGTGCTAAATTATCCCATTGTTTGAGGGGCCCAGTACATTCCAGTAGCTCTTGGCTGGAATGGGAATATATTTGCTTTTTCATCCCTACTACCTTTCTCCTGTGTAGGAAATCTTCATGTCTAGTAGCTTTCGCCTTCATTCTTTCTTCCTAGTTATTTTCACACCTATTCTTCTGTGATCCAGTGAGGTCCTTGTCATGGGGGAAGAACAGATGATGGCTTTTTCATCCTTTGATGGTTAAAACATCTGCTTCCATCATCAATACACTGTCAAGCCTCTGCATCTCCCCCTTGCCCACAATGCATTCTTTTCACCAGCCCCTAAAATGCTATAAATGACTGGTTAACCTGATTCTGCAGCGCTCTTGCACAGCACCACTTAACAGGAACTGCTGCTGCTGCTGCTGCTTCTTCCTGGAAGAAGTCTGAAATCCAGGCCATGCCTTTGCCTCCAAATTGTGTAACAGGTAAGGTTCAAATGCCTCCTCTCTGCTAGGGTTTTCTCTACCAGGCTCTCGATTTGGAAGAACTGGAACAGCACTAAACCTTGCACCTCTGTTTCATAGAATGCTTCTGAGTTGGAAGGATTCTTTACAGGTCATCTAGTCCAACTGCCCTGCAGTAAGCAGGGAAGTCCCCAATTAGAGCATGTTGCTCACAGCCCCATCAAGGCTGACCTTGAATGTCTCCAAGGACAGGCTGGAGACAGCAGCAGGTGGTTTGGTTTCTGTGAAACCTTTGCTGGTACTGGGCCTGACTTAAGTGCTCTCTCCCAGGCTATTTCTTGTCACTTGCTGCTAACGTCCCAGGGAATCTGAGCATTTAAGCCCAAACTTAGTGACAATGCCAACACTCAAGTTTTTGATCCTTCCCCGTTTCCTTGTGGGGAACCACGGCACAGTTAGTAGAGGGGCTGTTAAAGCTGGAGCATCTTGGGTTTAGAAAAGCAAGCAAACAGTTGGCTCCAGAGGGTGGAAAAGCTCTCTTACATTGCCTGTTTTCCATATGCCAGAAATGGAGAACTTTTCTATTAAGAAGAAAAAGGTTGTTGAGATGTGCCTGTTCTGGCTTTCAGCAACTTCTTGAGAACCTTTGCTGAAAAAATGACCCCATTTTGTATTTCCAACCTCTTGTTGGCACATCCGTGCCACCCTGGCATCTAGTTCTCTGAATAATTGCAACAGCAGGATTTGCTTCTGCTTTTTCTGAAGGCCTAGAATAAAAGTGTATCTGAGAACGGAACCTGTGGTGAAGGAAATCTCACCACAAGGGATCCCCACCCTGCTTTCCTTCCTCCTTGAGGAGGTGGCACAGGGCATGCGCAGGGGCTGAACGTGCACAAGGCTGCTAATGGCTTTCCTGGAGGGATTGCTTCATTTTTACTCCTACAAAACAGGGTTGGAAAGAGGATTTTTCTTTTTTTTAATAGCATCTCATTTTTTTTTCCCAATGTGTTGAAGTGCTTAGCAGCTCAGAGACAGCAGAATGGCCACAGCAGACTGATTTAGTATTTGTGTTGTTGGGCACTTCTAACTGAAGAGTACCACTTCTCCCTCCCCAGCAAAGCACTGAGAGTCAAAAGAGGGGATGTGGATATGGAAGCTAGCAAAAGAAAGAAGTGAAGAGCCACATCTATATCTTCCAGGAAGAAACACTGGCAGATGGGTGGGCAAACAATGATAGTGCCTGTAGAGTATCTTAGAATGAGTAAATCCCTGCAAACATTCACATGCATCCGCAATTCCCTATCCCAGAAAGGTATAAATGGGAAGCAAAGAGCAGCTTTTCCACAGATGTACATAAAATGGCTGCTGGTGACCATGGTATCCCAAACAAATTTCACTCACCAAATGCACCTGAACCCCTCCATTGACTGTACAAGGTGAGGATTTTGGTTCCCTCCTGCTGCACTGCTACACTAATACTTAGCTGGCTCAGGAAAAGATCACCACGCACTGCATCAGTGTTTCTTCAGCAGCCTTGATTTTGTTAATCAGGCTGTCTTTCATCCTGGCCTTGTTTGCTGAGAGAGCTACTTCAGAGAGAGCCGTACAACACACCAAAAAAGCAAAAATAGCAGCACGAGTTTCAGCAGAATGTGGCACTCTGTGCAATTTTTTTTTTTTTTTCCCCTTGTTTGCATCTCCTGAATTTGCTTTTTCTGGCAAGTTTAACTCTCATGTAGAAACCACCGCCCTACACAGGTCAGTGAGATGTTCTCCTAAACAGCTGTGGACCATGGAGTTAGTTTCTCAAAGTAAACAAGAAAAGGCTCAGTTTGCAGTACAAGAGTTAGTGAGCTTTAGCATTTTAGATGGCAGGCAGTTCAGAAATAATATTCATAGCTGACACAAAGCAGCATAAGCTAGCCAAAAGGAAAACCAGAACCTAGTGTGTCCTTGTGGGCAGACTCTTTGTTCTAGTACAGAATGATGCTGTGGTAGATCCAACAGCCTCAGTACAGGTTTTGCTGTTGCAGAAGAGACAAGGAACTGGCAACAGCAAAGTAGTGACCTGCAGTGAGAAACAAAGCAGCTATTGTGGAAGACACACCAGTGTGCCCTACTTCATGCTTTCTGCATGCCTCTGAAAAAGCCTCAAGGGGAGGAGCAGGGAAGAGTAGTTTAATTTAACAGCATAACAAAATCGGTTTGGTTGGAAAAAGCCTTTAAGAGTCCATGCTGTCCACCCAGCTCCGGAGATAGGCAGAAAGATGTTACCCCTTGGAGAGTATGGCAGGGAAGGAGCCACCTGGGTGTGGACTGGTTGGTGGGCAGCAGTGGGCAATGCCCAGCAGGCAGCAGTGGGCACTGCCCAGTAGGCAGCAGCTCACCTTTGCCGTTGCTGCAGTGAGAGGCAGAGCCCCAAGGAGAACCTCTCCCCACTTCTCACCGGGTGGCTGCCTCTGCCACAGCACCCTCCTGTCCTGGCAGACCCCAGGCTAGTGAGACACAGGCTGTTACTCCTCCTCCCTGCTCCTCTGCAGAGGCTGGCCATGGTAGGGATGAAATGTTAAGTTGAAAGAAAAAAGATTAATGTTGTTTTTTTTTCATTATGCATCTTAGCAACAGCACCTCCACGGATATCTAAGCATAAGATCTTTTACCCCCCCCTCCACCACCTTTCCAATGAACTAGCATGCTTAAGTCCACACAAGCACAGAACAGGATGACAGTGTCAAAACTGACACATAGGAAGATCATATCATCTTCACAAGGATTTCACCATGTGGACCAAGCTGGATGAGAACAATTTCTGAACCTTTCCCCTCCCACTGGAGAACTGTCTCTGCAGCAGCTTTGATGACTGTTCAAACCTGTCTGGTTTGCCCTGGTGACTGGCCCTCTCTTGCTAGCTGATACCCAGAAGGTCTCACATTTTCAAAGTAAGAAAAGCCCAACCCCCATGGACTGCTCTCCAGTGAAACTAGGTTGCTCAAAAACATCTGAGCAAGGTGGAAAATGAAGGCTGCCCTTTTGAAGTAGATAGACTGTCTTTTGGAGCAGAGCAGAACAGAGAAGAAAGGCAGCTGGTGACATATTCAGTGCAGTGCTGGCTCCATCTGAGCCTTCTTTTATCAGCCAAATTTTAAATTAATCTCAATCTGGTCTCTGAATCTTGCTGGCAACTTTTCCAGCAAACTTAAGACTTAGAAGAGGCTAAAGAAAGATGCTAAACAGACAAATTTATCCTTGAGTTTCCAGGTGTGAGCAGCAGTGCCTGGGAAGCTGCTTGTGAAACTGGAGGTTGTTGTGGGAAAAGGTTGTTGCTGGGATCTTCTCCAGCACTGCACAACTTTTGCATAGAGGGTGAGCAGGCAAAGCCCACCGAGAACCAAACCTGGTTACATTCACAAGCTGATACTCAGTGCTTGCATCTTAAATAAATAATTAAGTGAATGCAAGTCTTTTGCTTTTATTGTGCTTTCTTTGCTAAAAGCAAATGATGATGTAGGGGTTTTTTATCTTTTAGCATCCAAGCAATGTTATTTCCACCCATTTTTTTCCCCTGTTACAACTCACAGCTGATTAACAGAGCAGACAATGTGAGGCATTGCTGTGCTGGGAGGATGTCACTGGGGGCTGTAGGGAAGCTGGAGGTGAGCAGGAAACACCTCTGACCCTCATCACACAAGAGCTTAGGAAAATGAAATCCCCAGGACAGTTTTTCTCTCAATTTCTTCACATTCTTTAGATTTAGCCTCTGAGTGCCTTGTCTGACAGCCTGACTCTGCTTCTTCTCTCTTTGCTTCGTGAGGCTGGGATGCTGCCTAATGCCAACTCACCCAAACACCCTTTCCATACTGCCCACTTGTCCCTGTGCCAAGTCTGCGGACTTGTGATAGATTAAAGCAAGGTAAAAATGGTCTTGTCTGGAAGGTTTCAGTGAAATCCCCCCAAGGTCAGGAATCCATCACTGCTGTACTTGAACAAGGCTTTTTCCATTTTCAAGGCCAAATTAAACTCTTGAGGAAGGCAAAAAGCCTGCAATTATGCCTCTAGGCTAGATTGCATTGTAGAAGATGCAATAACTTGTGGAATGAATCACCAAAGTTGAAGTTGCCATTTATTTGTTTTCTTCCTTAGTGGTCAAGGTTGAGTATAAGAGGAAAGTAACTCAGTGTAGGTGGATCACAAAATACGTTAACAGCATAACAGCAACAGAAGGACTGACCCAGCCCCACCAATTTGCAGATTTTATTTTCTTAATTACTTTTCTCTTTCTCAGGAGCTACCAGAACAGAAACACACCGAGCTTTTCGCCTATGCTCTCCCGTTCCTTTATCTCAGCCTCTTCCTCAGCCACAGCCAAGTGACTCCACCAAGCCCTTGTGAACTTGAGCAAACAAATGTGAGCAAACTTTGCTTGTTCAAGCCTTCTTTTCTGAGAACAGGGAAGGCAGATCATAGCTGTGCTGTTCAGAACAGCTTCCACCTTTCAGACCTGACTGCAGGTGAGCTTTCACCCCACTGTTGCTTGCTCTGCCGCCCAGTAAGTGAAGCAAAACCACCTGAAACATGTTGCACAGTGGCTGGCCCATGCTGATGGAGCTGGCAAGCTTCCTTGAACCCTTACTCCTGCTGTTTCTGTGATAGTTATAAAAGTTTTTTCCTTCCACACTGCTAATCTCCCAGTGATGTTTCTGGTGGGAAAGAGCTGTCCCTGTTTCCTACCAACCTTCTGTGGATTTTTGTGGTAACTATTTTAGAACTCATTCCAGTGAGTTTCTTCAGATCTCCCCAGTCTGAAATGCTGTGTGTTCCTGCAACAAGACTGCCACTCAGACCTAGGAACCATTTTTCATGTGTTAGTTATTCATTATTCTGTGTGGTGAACGTGGGAGGTGTTATGAATCCACGGTAGGAGACCTGGAGGTAGACTCATTTGCTTGTGTAGGCAATAAAGGTATTAAATTTCTCTTATCACTGAGATGGTGAAAAAGTTGATTTCTTTCATTTCCTCCATCGCAGCAGCAACAACTGCCAGCGTGAGCACACGGTGTGATCTGTTCAGAAGATACACAGCTGCTAGACTAGATCTGTTCTCATCACTTGCAAAAGGAAGAGCAGGGAAGTAGGCATTTAAGGGATAGCATCAAATATTTAGCAGACAGAATCTGCAGAGTGTAAAATGAAAGATTTAATCTCAGTCTTACCTTAAGGGCCTGAGTTTGTTTTGATGTTTGCTATCTACTGGCCAAATCCAAATGAAAAGTTAGAAGACATTATGTACAGGCAAGGCAGAGTTCAAAATCACCTCGTTTGGGAATGTTGTCATTCAGGGTTTTCTTTCTGCCTGTGTCAAAGCACAGACCTTAGTGACCAGGTGAGGTGGTCAGAGGTTTCACACAAATTTAAAAGGGGATAGATGAAGACACATCTTTTTAGTCTCATTATAGTTTCCACAGTTTCAGCTTTCTCTTGGTACAAAAGACCCCACATGAAACACCCACAAACCCCACACATTTGTTAGCCTTTTTTGTTTTGGACTAGCCTCCTAGGTTTTTTCCCAGGGGCAAGAAGTAGTCCTGGACTCCCATCTTCCCCAGGCCATCCCAGCACTTGCAGACATTGTGCAGAATGCAGCCAGTAAATAAACGCCTCATCCAGAGGCTTTCAGCAAAGTCCCAGTGACATTCCTCAGGACAGTCCAGCAGCGGTGACAGCTGACACAGCCACATGGAGTCTCACAGCCCATGGCGACGAGAGGCAGGCAAGGCTGCACGGGTGGGGGAAGGCAGATGGTTCCATCCATGTCAGCTGCTGCCAAAGTGGCTTGTGGAAAGCCACAGCATCACACCATCATGTGCAGCATCCACAGCTGCTGGATATGAAATGGTCTGGTGGTTGACAACAGACTGAAGGTGGGTGGAGAAAGAGCTTTTCCCGTTATTGCTTTCGAAATAGCGGGAATGGAAGAGGGACAGCACAAACAGCTGGGATGTGAGTATCTTTATTGACCTCACAGTAATTGGGAAATGAAGCCTGGGGATCAGCCCTATTAAAAGGAGTGAAATTTCAAACTATGTGAGAAATAAAAAAACATATTGCTCTAGATTTGTGAGCACATCTTCCTGGCACAAATTCCCTCCCCTGCTATCAAACAGCGGCGGTTGGTTTTGGACTTCAGTGGTGGGAGTTGAACTCCAAAGATGAATTCTCTGTTGCTGCATTTTAAAAAGATGCCAATGAGAAAAGCCCAACAAACAGGAACAAAAAGAAGAGACCCCCAGAATTCTCAGGGTGGGAAAAATAGCTGTACCATCCTTTGGCATACAGTAAATCATAGATGTATCATCCAGTTTGGAAAAGCCCCTCAGGATCACCAAGTCCAACCTACAACCTTACTTCAATTTGGTGCTGGGAGGCACCAAGAGGAGCCATCTTTAGCAGGGCAGCTGACAGCTGATGGGAGCTCAAAGCATCAACGCCCTTGCTACGCATGGCAGGCATTTCAACAACTGCCCAAAAGCAGCTGCCGTGGGAATTCCCTCAACGCACTGTACCTCTGCAGAAAGCTTTTAGCAATCAGGAAAGGACATTTATTACCTATTGGTGTTATTCATAGAATCACAGGATGGTTTGGGCTGGAAGAGATATTTCAGAAGGTCGTCCAGTTCCACCCCCCTGCAGTGAGCAGGGACATCTGCACCAGATCGGGTTGCTCAGAGCCCCATCCAACCTGTCCTGGAATGTTTCCAGGGATAGGGCTTCTACCACCTCTTTGGGCACCTTGTGCCAGGAACATTAGGCAGAACTCAAACTTTGGTTTTATACCAGTGTCAGCATGGCTCTATTGGCAAAACCTTGCAGCTTTTTGACTAGAAAGTTCTAGCACCTTTAGCTCCAAACTAGCTGAGGTTAGAAGGGCCATTGGACAAGTAACACAGGGCCTGCTGAAGTTAGGTGAATGAAATTCCAGCAGATCAAACAGAGCTTAGGAAACCTGCCCCTCTGCTCAAACTGAGTTACTAGAGCAGCGCTGGTGACTCTCTGCTTTGTCTCCACTAAACATGGGAGCTCCAGATTGCAGGGCCTGTGTTTGCAGAGCCTGTGTGTCGTGCCGTGTGATTTTGGACTGTGATAACCTTTACCGATCAAATGCACCGAGGAAACTCCACGGAGGTAAGATCGAAATAGCCTGAAACTGAAACACTTCAAAACTTGGCACACCATCTGCTTAGGAAGTTTACATGGCAGGGAGGAGCATGACCCCCCCCTAAAGGCTGGGGATAACATTTCCTAAATTGCAGCAGTGATATGCAATAACAACCCCATAATATTTTGCTTAGGAAGGAAGCAAATAACATACTGTAGGATGCTGCTGCCATGACGCATCCCTTGGCAACACCCTCTTTAAAGAAAGAAGGGAAAAGGGAAATGGAAAAGGGAAAACTTGTTGCTACATAAGAGTAGAAGTCAATGCCTGGAGAAGACTTTTGCAGGCACCCCAATCCCCTACCACTGTTTTCCTCCTTGAACCCATCATCAACAATCTGTGTTTACAGAAACCCAAAGAAAAAAAACTTCTCCTGAGGACTGTTGAGGCCAGTGACAGTTTCATTGGGATCTAGGTAGTCTAACAGGTTTTTTTCTCCCTTACTTTTATGTACATTATCAGAATTCTTGATTCCTGGTCAATCCCTTTAATTTTGCACACACTTTGCCCAGCTCTAGGGCATGATGTAGTCTCTCAAAGTTCAGAGAGAACAACTTTGTTAATAGTCCATTTCTGACAGTTTGGGCATTGAGATCATTTGAGACTGAGGTTTAAGAGTTCTCTTGAGATATCTAAATGAGTGGCATTGTTAGGATAAAC
This sequence comes from Psilopogon haemacephalus, assembly GCA_013396835.1. Classification (NCBI taxonomy): domain Eukaryota; kingdom Metazoa; phylum Chordata; class Aves; order Piciformes; family Megalaimidae; genus Psilopogon; species Psilopogon haemacephalus. The sequence goes on along the minus strand of VWZI01004060.1, from coordinate 449,251 downwards.
TGCAGTTTTCTGAAACTAATCACTTAACTTCCAGCACAGGTGACATGGTGTTAAAGTCTGCTGCTTTCAACCTGAAGAAGAATTCTGTGCCCAAAAGCACATCTTTGCATTTTCAGTTACATCTGTAGGTTGAACAAGAGAAGGTCCCCTTCTGCCTTGCTTCGCTGTAACTAATCAACATCTGAGGTTTTTGAACCTGTTGCCTAGAGTAACTGCTGGCTCTGAGGAGTTTCAATGTAGGAAACAGTGAGTGAGTCCTTACCTCCTGTGAGGAGTCTGGTTTCAGAGAGAGCAACTACCTCACAGTGAGACAACAGACACAGAAGACATGGAAATTCAGAACTGGGTTATATTCCTGACCCTTCCATTATACAGTTTATATAACTGGACATCATGACAAAGTTAGTGTTTCATCTCTGGCATCTGTGGTCCTCCCACAGACTCCAGGAATCTTCTACAGCTTTGTAGCTTTTCCAGGTTCTCTTGGCTAAGCATTGCTAAATATTAAATGTCAGCAGTTAGCACAAAAAACCGCTCACATAGATATGATGTTGCAGCATCCCAACCCAAACCTTTGGTCTTATTCTTGACACCTTAAAAAAGTCTTTTAGCAATCATTAATCTCCCCGTAGTAGGTGATTAGAAAACACACAGGTTACCAGTAACACTGTCTTAATATCATTCCCCAAAGAGAAAGAAGCTCCAAAGTTAGTGTTACCAATCCTGACTTCCTCACAGCTATGGCTCCAATGCACACTGCAGCAGGAACAAGGAGAAAGGGCATTATTTTTCAGAATTACCAGAATTGTTGCAAGCATAAATTTAGACACAGTAAAAGCCAGTGAGCGAAGCACAAACCATCACAAAGAAATCAGAATGTTACCTACTCTCTTGTGTGGTCCTGTGTGCTTATGCATACTGGACAGCAAGGCTGAGGAAAAATAAAGCAGGCTTGCTTGCACTCACAGTGCAACCTTGGTAGAATCTGACCACCTCAGTCCACCAGCAGCATTGAAACCAGACTAGTCAAAGCTCCTCAAAGGTCACAGCCATCCAGATTTTGACCAGTAAGCACACACACCTGAAGTCTCACTACTGATTCCTAAATAGGGGGAATGAGTATCTCAGCACCTATTAGACCTAATGCTGCTTTCAGGTCAGCAGCCTGACATCCCCATGGGGCAGGTGGAGGCTCCTTCACAAGATAAAGTCCCATCCAACCCTGCTGGTGTCACCAACACTCATCTACACCCACCCTGAGCCCTTTAATGGAGCTCAGACAGGAAAACCTAACCTACAAACAACTGTCCCAAGCAGCTGGGGCTCCTGGGTGTGCTCCTGGGGCTCCTAATGCATGCACCAGTGTGTGGTTGGACACAGCAGAAAGCAGCTCTGTCACTTTATATTTCAACGTTTACAATTGTCAGGGATGTTGGCCACACATAAATCCTCTTGTAGCTCTGGGCTTTAATTAGCAACATGTTCAGAATACTTTGAGTACTTCTAGACAGCAGCTAGAGGTGCCTGCAGACAATGCTGGATGGTGCCAGCAGCCCCCATCTGTAAAGGGAAATGTAGCTGGGTGTTAATGAACGTCACAGGTACTTAGCATCACTCGAGCAAACTAAAGGATTGATTTCTAACAGAGATTTATAGAATTATAGAATAGTTTAGGCCAGAAGGGACCTTGAAACTCATCCAGTTCCAACCCCCCTGCCACAGGCAGGGACACCTCCTACTAGAACAGGTCACTCAAGGACTCATCCAACCTGACCTTGAACACCTCCAGGCAGGGAGCAACCACAGCCTCCCTGGGCAGCCTGTGCCAGTGTCTCACCACCCTCACTGCAAACAACTTCCTCCTAACATCCACTTTCAATCTCCCTTCTGACAGTTTAAACCCATTCCTCCTCGTCTTTCATTACAAGACCTTGTCAATAGTCCCTCCCCAGCCTTTCTGTAGCTCCTTTCAGACCCTGGAAGGCCACTCCAAGGCCTCCTGGCAGCCTTCTCTTCTCCAGGATGCAGAGCCCTCAACCCTCTCAGCCTGTCCTCATAGCAGAGCTGCTGCAGCCCTCTCAGCATCCTTGTCGCCCTCCTCTGGACTGGCTCCAACAGTTCCATGTCCTGCTTATGTTGGGGGCTCCAGAACTGTACACAGTACTCCAGGTGGGGTCTGACGAGAGCAGAGTAAAGAATCTCTGAGTATTTACCAAAGGAGGAAAAGCAGTAAGTTAAGACAAGAAAAGGAAGTGTTCAGACTATTTAAATCTTGTGTGAAAGTATTATGGTTAATTAGCATGGAATTAGGAACTGAAGGTAATGAGACCAAAGTCAGCTTCCTCCAGATCATGCCAAAGCCTGACCATGGTAATGAGGAGGCACAACTTGAACGAGTGTGGAGGAACACTGCAGTGAATATCCCTCCAGCTGCATGCTTCATTGCACACACTTCCCACCTTTGCAGAAAGCTCCTCTCTGTGCAGGATCAGTTGGACAGTGCTAAGAGTGACCATTCCCCAGTGCCCAGTGCTGCTCACTGCTCAAAACAATCTGCTCTGCTTCCCCCCTGGGGAAGCAGCTGTTGCTTCTGCTCCAATGGGGAGCTCTTATCTTGTAAAAATCACAGCTCTTGGAAAAACATCTCCCAGGCAATGAGAAATGCCTTCCTTACAGGCATTATCTGAATGAAAATGTATTCATTTGTCTTATCTTGCATTTTAATATTATGAGCTCCAGCATCTCAGCATGGCTTTTGCAGCTTCAGATGATAATTGTGCTAATTTTTCCAGCTAATTTAAGCCACGTAATGCTTAGGAGAAAAAAGCAGTTGCATTATGATAGGTGTTCCAGAAACGTTGAATAAACACTATGAGGAAATCCTTCTGCAGTGATGGTCAGCTGCCTTTCTTGTAGCAAGAAATGTGATTTCACAGGACCCCTCGAACCCCTGATTAAGTGTTTGCTGTATCAAAAATAGGCCACCAAAGAGGTGTGATCACTGCACTTGCTGTATATTTTGTTACTAAAGCAAGTGGATTTAGCAGGCATGCAATTTATTTGCACTTATTAAGCCTTAACCTGCCTGTGAATAGACATTTGCAGTATCAGCCTGAGTATTTCTGTCCAGGCATACTTTGTTCCTATGTGACTGAACAATCTTTGTGAAGTAATGGGGGGGGAAAGACTCCTTGTTTTTGATAATTTCTTTCTATAGAGAACTTGATTAGAAGAGGCTGGCATATCAGCCCAGCATCTCTTCTCCAGCTACGTTGCAAGGTTACCATCCAAATGAAATCCTAAGTTGGATACATATTTTTGCCTTCAAGGAATAAATGCCCCTCAAATGCCATCTGCCAACACAGCAAGAGGGTTTTAATCTTCTGCTTTTCAACAAAAGACAGAGGAAAAACTCATAAAAGAAGGAAAATGAAAGCAAATGTCTTCTCTGCCTGCCTGTTGCAGGATTGGCTATTTCATAGAGGAGACTCTGCAGAAGTGCATATCTATGAGCCAGCAATGTGTCCCTGTGGCCAAGAAAGTCAGTGGTGTCCTGAAATGCATTAAGGTGAGTGTGGCCAGAAGGTTAAGGGAGGTTCTCCTCCCCTTCTATTCTGCCCAAGTGAGGTCACATCTATAGTACTAGGTCCAGTTCTGGGCTCCCCACTTCAAAAGATCCATGGAACAGAGGGCTACAAAGATGATGTGGGGACTGGAGCATCTCTTACGAGGAAAGGCTGAGAGTGTTTGGAGAAGTCTGCAAGGGCATCTTCCCAATGCTTATAAATATGTAAAGGTCAAGTGTCTAGAGAATGGGACTAGTCTCTTCTCAGTGGTGCCCAGTGACAGGACAAACTAGAGCACAGGAAGTTCCACATGAATATGAAGGAGAATTTCTTTCCTTTGAGATGATGAAGCACTGAAACAGGCTGCACAGTGAGGCTGTGGAGTCTCCTTCTCTGTAGAGCTGCAAATCCCACCTGGCAGCATTCATGTGCAACCTGCTGTGGGCCAAACCTGCTTTAGCAGGAGAATTGGATTAGATGATCTCCAGAGGTCCCTTGGAAGCCCTACCATTCTGTGATTCTGCATGATTCTGTGATCTCTCATCCCTCTTCTGTGGGGGATACAGCACCCTCCCAAGAGCTCCTGCCCCCCTCACAGGACTCTGCCAGCCTCCTGCCAGTACACACAGTACCCACAGCCAACACATCCACCTTGATCATCTTACTGTCATACATACCCACTAAGACCATGGTGGAAGAAAATTTAAGCTTAGCAGATCTTGAAATCTATTGTTGCTACTGCTGGGAGACTTTAAAATAGCAAATTACATTCAGTGAAAATACCTGAGACACAAAGCACCTTGCTTCCATTTTTATTAGCAATTATGGTTGCTAATTAAAGCAATACCAAAATAACTGTATCATAGCACAGAAGAAATTCACTTATTTCCCTGTGCCAGAAAAATAAAATTATCACTCCCAGTCATAGTCCCAGAAGAGAGAATGCTTTGCTAAAACTCTTACAGGGCTTAATTCTAGGTCTTATAAAATAAGGAAGACCTGTGTAGCCTTTGATGTATGACACAGGGCACTATGTCACACAAAGATGCAGAGAGAGATCACAATGGTTCCTTTTCTTTGAATTGCAACACAATAAGCCAAAGAATCAGCTTCAGGTGATCTCAAATTATTCACTTCCTTTTGTTTTTCAAATCTTCTTTGTACGTTAAAATAAAATTTGCAGTTCTGTTGGTATGGATTTTCATTGCCTAGCACCTTCATATATGCACATCTTTGACCATTTGCTCAGGGAAGCCCTCATCAGACAACACAGATTTCCTGCAGCCTGCTAAATAGTCTTTTTTGAAGAGTAAAAGAAAGCCACATCCTCCACAAAAAAACGATTCATGCAGCATGACCCTTTGAATATATACTGTTGGAAGTGGCACAAAAGATCCCTGAAAACACTTCTAATTGATTGATTCAGTGGGGTAGCACAGTGGAAATGATTGATTTTAGTCTACCAGATCTCCCTCTGACCTCTTCAGAAGCTCTGTTGATCAGTGTTTGAATGGACAAAATTGAATACAAAGGGAAGTACTGACCACAGCACCCAAATTCTTGAAAGTGAAGTTTTCCCACAAAGGAGCAGGCTTGTAATATAAAGGCAGTTTCCATTCCCGAGATACCAGCTAATGCTTTTCGTAGTATCTGCAAGGTGTTGCAGCTTCACAATTCCTGCTGAAAAACCTGCTGAAATACTTCAGTGTTTGTTGTGTATCTGGGTGTGTTGCAAAGACCCCATATGCACATGTAGATAAAATATTAATTCCTTAAGTTTTAAACCATACCAGATTTATCCGGCACTCCTGCGCTAGGAAAGCAAAGGAAACACAAGCAATTACAGGCAAACTGAATTGCTCTCTCTATGTTGTTCTTAGAAGTTCTTTTTTCTGCCTCAAGGTGATTTGACATTTTTGGGTTAGGCATTAGGAACTCGGTGGAGGAGCCTGGCTTTGTACTGCTGCTCCAAACGAGAAATGATTCAATTATGCAGCAGCTCATCCCTTCCCCAAAATGAAACCTTCCCAGATACTGAATTCCCTCCAGCAGCAGTTTTTAATAGAAAGGGTAAATAGGGTGAAGCTACTTTATCTTACATTTTCTCCATCAGACAATTCCTCTGACCTGGACAGGCTCTTGGTCCCTGGCTGTGTTCTCTGTTGGGAGACACCAATTCCCTCATGGTCTGTGGATAATTGGGAGTGGGAACTAGAGACACTTTTGCGTTGCAGAGCTCTCCTTCTTAAGTGTGGGTCTGTTCACTACTCTGCTGAGGTTTAGGGCATGCAACAAGTGTGTTTTTAATGTAAGGGTTCAGGGTTTATTCTCAGATTTTGTCAAAGAGAGTAGTTTCTGTCATTTGGTTTCTCCTCATGAGAAACACCCAGCTCCTGTAGAGCTGCTAGAGTGTGGCTGACTACAGCCCATGCTGGCTTTTGAAGCTGACTTGCAAAGAAGACTTCAGGATCTGGTAGCTTTGACAGAAAAGCTGCCGCCAGCACTTGCAACCTTTGACAAATACAATGCTTGACTATGGCCCAGGGTTATATAACCTGCAAGGGATTAAAAAACCCTTTCATCATAAACCCTGTGCCGTAATGTTTACCTCAATCACATATTTATCCTGCTTGGATTTAAGCCTTCATCTGACCAGACCCAAGTTTAGCTCTTTCTCATCTTTTAAAATGTAAGTTACATGTTGTCATCTGGACTTCCCCAAGCAGATGCTCAGGGTAGTGACCACTCCATACTTTGTGACTGTACTAATGCACGTTGTACTAATGTATCTACCATATTTGCATCACCAGCTGCCCTGCCGGGGATCTGCTGCAGCCTCGCCATTAAGCTGTCAGGTCCTCCGGCTGTAAAGAGTAATGACAAAGCAATTCCAGCTTCTCTGAAACGCACCTAAAAATGAACTGCTGGAGGTGGAGTGATATTAAGAAAAAACAAACCCATGCAAATGTTCTTGAGGTTGTTTTCAAAGACTCACTGGTGTGAAATTCTCAGTATTTTACTTGGTATTCAAAACATACGTAGAAACCCATTATGATTTGCCAGTCACTGAAGGCTGGAGTCTAAGCATGGCATGGGTACAGTGCTAACAAAGGCTCAGTGGGACCAGCAGCTTTGCACAGCAATGGGTGAACATTAGTCATACTTGCATGTTCTGCTTCCTGCACGTCAAAGGTCTGGGAAGACAAAGAGCTGTGCCTTGAACGGTTTTGCAACCCATCAATCTCCACCGGTCCTGAATGGACCCCTCTGAGTGGAAAGGCTTTTTGCCCACGCAAGTATCAGAGCGCTGCACAGGGCATCGTGCCTCCGGATAGCTTACACTATGTTTTACAAAGAACATTGCTCTGAGGTAAGAGGCAAAATATAGCTCTTGTAACCAATATTGCATAAGGACTACTCCCCTGCAGAAAATCAATCTCCTTCTCCCTTCCCAAAACAAAACCACCATTTAAAACTACATTATTAACAAGAGTGAGTAGGACAAACAGTGCACCCTCTTTCTATCACCATTTAAGGGCAGTTTAAAGCCAAGCTTACTTATTAGCTTGCAGAAGAATGCTCATGTTGAGCTTTCCATCAACTCAGACCCACAGGTCCTTTTGCTCAGGGCTGCTCTCCAGCCCAGCGTTGTGGTTGGGATTGCACTGACCCAGGTGCAGTAGTATCTTTTCCTAGCACTGGAGTGCCATTCCTATCGAAATACAAGGCACATATTTTCCTATCTAACTTATACAGCCAGTATGGACCACAAATAATAAAGGACTGCTCACAGCATCAGTCTAGTGGGCCTTGCTGGTGAGGGGAAAAAGTGCCTAATGATGAATACATAATGAGTATTAATACTTTGATCAAAGCTCACCATCAGTTCCAGGCCCTACAGGTGACATGGTCTGAAAGCTACATTAGCACCAGACGGACATAGATTTTTAGGCCTGCTTTTGCTGGAGAAGTGCTGGAGCCCTGATGCCTGGCAGTGCCTCAGAATGGCTTTGTGGAAGAGAGAGAGGCAGTGCTGAGCCTAGACTCAGACCTAGAACCAGACCAAATGTGGGTGGCCGCTGCTTGTGGGACGAACATGTGGGTAGGCACCCTGTGCCTTGCCCTTCCAGTCCCAGCTGGGATTATGGCTATAAACAACTCATTTAATATTTCTGCTGCACTTTCCTCATCTCTTCCCTTTTACCAAATGCTCACAGTGATACATGAAGGCAGCAGAGTGGGATCCAACCCAGTATAACAGCTGCACCAGAGCCTGGGGACCTCACAGCTACAGGCTGGCGTGGTGAACCAGCAAAAGCCATCCAAAATGCTCACCAGCCACAAAGCCATTAGAATTGCCCAATCTGCCTCTCTGCATAAGGGACATACAATCCTCTTTCTCCACGTGAAATCCTAAGTTTTTCGTGCAAACCCCATCTGGTAAATTTCAGGAAAACCCAGAGAAACCTCCTCCCCACAGATCCCCTGGGCTTTAACACATGTGCATGGCCAGAAGCCAAGTACATTTTAGGGAGCAGCAGCAAGCAGCTGCTTTAAGGGCTCCTACCAACACATTTTTAAGACTTGCTCCATAGAGTTATTGCTAGGATGATTCATACTCAGCTTCCAACCCTGGAGTGAGCAGGGTTTTAGCCTGCCTTCCTGAGGAAACATTGTACATGAGATGCCACTCTGATCAGTAATATTTTAAAATCTAGCAGCTACTCTTGGAGAGTCCAAGTTCCCACAAGGTTGGTGAACCATCTGTAGCTGAGCCAAGGGAAGTGAAAGAAAAAGGAGGTCAACCTGTATGAGTCCCCAGAGACTCTGGGGAGAGTGAGATGCTGTGGATGTCCTGCTCCAAGAAAGCTTCACTATGCTTTTCATCTGTGTGAATGTGGGAACATCCAGAAAGAAAGCAGATTTCATTAGTTCCAATATTGTTTTTTACAGCAGTATCATGAACTTATGTTCTCTGTTCAATGTCTGCCATAGTACTGGAACCAGTCCTCACGGTGAGGTGAAAACAGAGTCAGTTTTGCAAATGTCAAAAGCCTCTCAGAGGGTTTTTCTGGCACGAACTGCGTTTGCTTTCCCAGAGCTGGAGGGACAGCCATATCCAGCCAAGGCAGTGAGGAGAGCATTGCTCTCCATTTGAAAACTTGCTTTTGTTCAAAGCATCTTTTTTGCCAAGAGCACATGTGCCTGCAGGGAGCTTCCCTCAGGGACTCTGCTGTAAAATGGGGCCACAAAGGCAGCCACAGAAGGGCTGCAACATCCCCTGGCTGTTCCTTTGAATGACTGCTTTAACAAGAAGGTACAGCTACAGCCTGTGCTCACAGGGACTTCAGAAACCAGCCAACAGTAGTTCTCTTACTAGATTTTTTTTCCCCTTTAAATCTAAAATGCACATTTGTGAGCAGAAGAGCAGCACATCTGTAATTGCAGCAGTTTTGCTGCAGTACTCAGCAGAAGACAGCAGAGTCTGGGCACAAGGAACTTTCAAGGAGCAGGCCCTCACAACTGTTCACGCCAGGACATAGAAAGCTGTGCTCCTTCACCAACACAGACTAAAGCCAGCTAATTAAAGATGCCAGAAGTTGTTTCTAGTAGCAAAGTCAAAACCCACTCTTCTAATTTATTAGCATTTTTCACATTCATTAGAAAACAACAACACACAAAACAATATCCCTCTTTTTCTTTCTGTTCGGCAGCGTAGTGTTTCCCTAAACCAGAGGAAAAATAAAAAGATGGGTTGGGAGAGACGTGCGAGGATAGCACTGCTGTCAACCAAAGAAACCTCCTTCAATTATTCAGAGCATCTGCCCTTCTCAAGTTTCCCATTCTCACAGCTTGAGTTAAGTGCTGCTGCTGTATGCATTTGGCAGTAGTTCTGGTTAACTCAGAGAGCAGTAAGGAACACTTCTATTCATGTGACAGTTAATACCTGAATGCCGTGGTAAGAACTTTCCACATACCTTCCCAAACTATTTGCTGAATACATATTTGTTAAGAACAGGGAGCTTCAAATGGAAAAGGTAAATGTCATCCTAAGTGGACATGAAACAGAACTGCTCCATTTTACTTTATTAACATCCAGAAAATTGATGGTAAAGCTGTGCCATATCAAAACATTCAGAAAACTGTAAGCCTCAAAATACAATGAGCAACAGAGAACAGTCAACCAGCTGATGTCTACCAGTAATATTTTGCACCTGAAAGGCAAAGTGGAGCTGAATTCAGGACAAAACAATACTTGAGAAGGTAAATGTGAGAGTTGGGTGTCTATGCTGCACTGCTCTGCCTTACAAAAACTCAGATGGACTTTGGTAGCTCCATGGATAAACTAGGAAATGAACACGAGCAGAAGTGTTGTCAGACTGCACGCTGGTTTTATCATATTCATCCTTTTGCAGAGCGCTCTGAATGGCATTCTCATACCGAGATCCCTTTTGCAATGTATCACCTCCTTGGTAAGGGAGAGGATGCTCCAGTTTGCCAGCCAACCCACCCACCCCTTTCCCCTTGAGCCACTGTGTTGCATCTCCTCCAGAGCGATTAGATGCTAGAGCTGCCTGAACCAAAGAACTGTCCTCATTTCCCCAATTTGCATTGCCCTTGCCCAGTCTGTGCAGAACCAGCAGCAGCATTTCTCCCCAAGGTGCCAGCTGAAAGCGATTCTGGATAAATGAGCTAGAAGCGGGTGGATCTCCACGCAGCAGCACCTGCTGCAGTACGTAAGGTCTGTCAGGGAAGGCAAGGAAAGTCTCTCTGGCAAAACCACAGTAAAATGGTAACTAATGTAGCCCAGTGACCAGAAGCAAGGCTATGTATACATTAGCTCACTGGTGTGTATGGCTTCTACCAGACAACGAAACAGAAAGGCTCAGGACATGGTCTGCACTATGATATACCACAAGCCACTGGTCTAGTGATGTTCCTTTCAATCAAACTCTTTTGATTCATAAAGGTGGTTTGAGGAAAAAAACAAAAAAAAAAAGGTTCTGGTATTATTCTGCGTTTTCCCATACCCCTCTTCCAAGACACAAACCGCCCTCTCTTAAAGCTCTCTTCCAAAGGCGAAGTGCCTTGCTGTGTTGGGAAGAGTCCAAAGCAGCCTTCCCCAAAGGTAGCCCACCAGCCTCTGCTCAGGGCTTTGCTCAGCACAGGCCGCCCCCGAGTGTGGGAGCTGCAGGGACAGCCAAGGCCGTGGCCCTGCCCGCCTGCTGCGCCCCCCGTAGCCAGGCCAAGAGGCCTAGAGGCGGGGACGCGGCTGGGCTCTGGGGGTCGCAGGGCTCTGCTCCGTCCTGGCCCCATCTGCACGGCGGAACGGGTGCAAGTCGGGGAGGGAGAGGCTTAGGGGTAGGAAAGGAAGGGGCACGGGGGTCAGACGCAAGACTTACTGCAGAACCGTCGCCTCCTGGCCCCGCATCGCCACAGCCGCGTCCGCACCCAGTGCAGGCAAGGGGACAGGTCCATGGCCTCAGGCGCTGCCCGTCCCCGGGGCCACCCAGGGCGGCTCGCTCCCGCCTGGGCAAACCTGTGGCAGCCCCGGGCCGAGCCCCAGGCCGCCGGGAGGAAGCGGCGGGCGGCTGCCGAGGCCCTGCCGTCCCTCCGTCGCCATGCCATGTTTTATGCATGAAGCTGGCATGGTAATTTCATCCTGACTCTCCGCGCCCGCTGCGTACGTGAGCTGCTGCGGCCTGGAGGAGCCATGGCACCGGCCCCGGTGGCACCGGCCCCGGGGGGGGCAAGGCGCCGGCAGCGCGCCCGAGGCGGGGCCGGAGCGGACCCAAGGCACAGGACCCCTTCCTGCCTCAGCTCACCCATCCGCAGGGCTCCAGGGGGTGTGCTGTGCGTGGACCCCACAGCAGGAGACCCGAGGATGCCCTACAGAAACTCAGGTGCACTCCGGTGACCAAACCATGGCCTTACAGCCTCAGCCCCACCGCTGCCATGTGAGTATTGGAGCATGTCTGTGTCAGTCCTGCTCGGTCAGGGGTGGCCAGAATCTCTGACTGAATTGGGAATTCAGCGATGTTAAAGTAATCCCCAGAGGGCCGTGAGGGCTTCGCCACTGGTGCTGAGGCCCCTGTTTTGTAATGGGTCACAGTGGCCTCTCCTCCAGTGAGCTGTCAGTTCAGGCCCCTGCTCTCACACCTGCAGGCTTTGCCTCAGCATCACTGTTTGTGGGCTTGCTTAGAAGCCTTCTAGATCACAGGAAAGAGGCTCCTGTGTGGACACCCCCTGGCACGTACTTGGTGTGATGGTTTGGGAGTTATCTGCCCCCACACACGCGTTTGAATCCACCCAGATTAGACTCAGCCGGCTGGAAGTTAAGGAATGAAGCTTTATCTTCACAGCTTAGCACAATGTACAAACTGATATTTACTACAGGTTACAAATATTTACAGCTATAGACAGAAATAGACAAGTTAAAGGTAATACAGAAACACAGTGCCCCTCCCAGAGAATCAGAGTCCCCAAGAGGGTCTCCCAACCACTCTTCCACCTTCTCCCCACCTCCCAGTCTTATCCCAGAATCTTACATGCAAGGTGAATCAGAGGGGGTTAGAAGCAGAATTGATTAGTTGTGTTACACAGATCCAGCTAGAAGGCAAGCAGAGAGACCAACAGACAGAGCTCAGAGGCAGAGCAACTCTTATCTATGTTCTTGTTTTTATACACCTCAGCAAACCTATGAGTGAAGTAGACATCACCTTTTTAAAAAAATTTTCACAGGCTATCATCTAAAATTTCTCACTAAAATATTACAGTTAGCCTCAAACCAGCACACACAGACACACCTGAGCTTAAATAAGGTATTTGTAAGTAGATTTTGGCCTTAGAGTAGGCAGAAGTCATTGCTTTTACACTTGATTCATTCCAATTTGTCATTATTCTCTTCCTGACACTCTGGGTGATTTGCATGCGGTCATCTGGCACCAAAGTGCAAAGGGGACGTGCAGAAAAGCTTAATTATGCACATAACTTTCAACACCACCCCCCTGCAATTTCCTTCCAACTCATTTTCTGTAAATAAATGGTGACATGCCAGAGTCACAAGGCAGGGCACCCAGTACAAGTGTCACTCTTCATTTTACTTTAAAATGTTGGTGGTGAGGAAGGGACAGGCAGTGGCATAGTGGAGACAGGAACTGCTGAGCCAGTTTGCAGCCCCTGATGTTACTCCTGTAACTCCATTCGGCAAGGAAAACCTTGGCAACAACCAATGAAGGCAACAGCCTTCAGTCATTGCAGGGCTTCCGAGTTAAATATAACTTCTCAATCTGATGCTTGTCATTGACCACCCAGTGCTAAGTGGCTGCTGCTATTCCTCTTGTAAAGACAGAAACCTCTTGCAGATAGTGATGGACACAAATTGCTGCCTGAAGCCCTGAACCCCTACTCATTTGAGGGGTTTTTTGTCTTGTTTTTTGTTTTTTTTTTTCCTTAACTGATAAACAGAGTTAATGAACCTTTTCCATCAGCAGAGGTGTCTGTCATGGGCCTATGTCTCCCTGCTTCTCTTAAAGGCTTTGAGATGCTCTGGCTGCAATCTAAACAATCATTTTTCAAGTTAGCAAGCTGCAGGCTGGGTGTCAGAGCGTTGTACTTTGGCACAGCAGATGCCTATTGTGATGTACAGTGGAACTCGATCTTATTTAACGCTTGAAAGCTCTTGTTAAGGTATAGTGATATTAGTGGATGTCACGAGTGCAGGGTGCACTCAGTGATGGAGCAACTCTCATTTCCAGATCAACTTAGTGATATTAGTGGATGTCACGAGTACAGAGTGCACTCAGTGATGCAGTAACTAACATTTCAAGATCAACTTCCACTTAAACCACTCGCTCTGTATGCTTTGGTGCAATGATTCAGTTAGTTAAAACACAGCGTAGCAGGGTTTATAAATACTGAAGAGAAGGAAAAAAACATTGGTGGCTCATGATACAACCAGGGTCAAACAGCTCTCATACTGCAATGTAGTCCTATGCTGTTCTTGTGCCACCTACTGACCAGTTCCTCCTAAATTTTAATCCATCATTTTCTTGAATGGAGTATGTTTCAGTTTATTTTTTAAATGCAAATATTCAGTCTTGGGTTCTGCCTAAGAAATTAATAGCTAGTAAATGCATTTGGGCTTCAGGCTTTGGTAATAAGCTCTAATTTAGAGCTGAACCACTCTAACCTGCACTTGCTCAAGTGTAAGAACAGGATGGAGTGAAACCACAGAATCAGAATTGTTTAGGTTGGAAAAAAAATCTTTTAAGTTCAAATACAACCATTAATAGAGCACTGCCAAGTCCACCACTACACATTGTCACTAAGCACATTTAGTCACCACATCTACACGTGGCGACATGTTTACACTACATCTATGCATGCTCTGTGTTATCCATCATGTCAGATCTGATGGTGATTTCTGTCCTTAAATACATCCCTGCTGAAATAGTTATGATTGCAGGTGTTCAAAAGCAGAAACTACTTAGAGCGTTTGCTTTCTGTTCATAGGTGACATATGGTTGACATAAGACATATGACATCCAGTTTCTTTCTATTCATGCTGACATTGCTGAGCTACAGTAAGGGCTTGACCTCTTGTTCCCATACCAGGGAGGGGTACCAAAATGCAGGCTGCAGATCTTCAGTTCTTGGGTGTGCTGGTAGAGAAGGGATTTTTTTTTCCTGTCTTTACAACCTCCTGAAATCAGGTACTACCCCTCACAACTCCAAAGATACATTTGACTTTGTCATTGAAAGTCAAGGAAATAGCTGAAGTGTTTATGAGGTGGAAAACATGTACCTTTTTTTTTCAGCTGTGTTTGCACCTATGCCTGAATAGATAAAAACCAAACCAGCCTAACACTGTGAGTTGTTCTGCCACTTGGTGAAATGGTGCCTTTGACAATTGTTAGTAGGCTGGGTATTGCTACTGCTCTGCAAATGTTTCAGCTGCTGTGGCGTTAATCTTCTGATGGATTCAGGTTAAAATGGGTTATTCCAGACCCCAGACAAGAGCTAACCATTCCAAGAGTGTGGACAAGCCTGGGCTTGATGGTCTTTGAGGAGTGTGGCATCTATAAATAATTTCACCAGAGTAATAGCACCAGTGGACTTCCAGGCTGCTATTAGTAGTCCTTTTAGAGCTTCTCATAAGGAAAAGAGTGATCAGAATGGCAGCCTTTTCTGCATGAGGTCTCAAATGTCCACTTTGCTCTGGAGCCAAAGCAGTCTTGGACAGGCCAAAGTGTGACAAGGGAGAAGTTTCTTCCAGCTGCAGCTTCTACCTCCCACTCATGCTCTTTTCCAGCTGCACATTGCAGTGAGGCCATAACCTCACGGTTATGTGGAAAACAAGCTTTCAGCTTCCTTCATAGCTAAATGGGCTGCCTCTTGAAGCTCCTCATTCAGTAGAAAGGTGGAAATTGGAAGATGGGATGGTAGGCTTCTTCACCCTAATTTAAAGCATGGTGGGAATTTCATATACTCTTTTTAAAAGGATGACAGAGGGATCGATCATGCATAAACTTTGGGGACACAACATTTTCTTTTTAATTATGTAAAGTTCAGTCTGTGCTCTTAATTATTTTTTTTTTCTTTCCATTTTACCTGTTGGCCTGTGGGCAATTTCTTCTAAAATTAATTGGATTAATCATTCCAGAAACCTCCAGTGGACGATCACATGTTGACTAAATATTTTTAGGAGCAATTTCAGGGACTGGCAAGAATTTGGATTACGCTCCAAATAAAGTTGTCACACTGCTGTACAGGAAGAAAGTGACTATGATAGCTTGTTCTGTGCTCAACTGTCCCACAGGACCTGCCACAAAGCATCGAGCATCCAGGATTTGGAAATAATCCAATGTTTTTCGCTTGCATACATAGATTTGAGTCAGAAACACTGCAGGAAGCTCACCTCTGACAACAAAGATTTGAGATTGCTGGCCCGGAATAACAGCAGGAGAGATAGCAGTCATACCTCTTGAAATATTTATCTTAGCATTTTCCCATCAAACATTGAAAATACAGCTGCACCACTTACGGGTCAACAAATAAATATTGCACTCAAGGCACAGTTCTGTGGTTTCCTGATTTTTTTCCTAAACTTCCACGGTTTCATTAGCAGAAACCCAGTACAGAAAAGCCAGTTCATTAAGCCAGACTTTCAGGCTATCCTGATTTTCATAGGTGTGAGAGCTAAACTAACTGCTAAACCCTTTCAGATGGATAAACTCAGGATGGGTAAGATTGTATTTCTGCAGGGAGATGGGGGATGGTGCCTAAAGTGGGAGCCACTGTGAGAGTGGAGCTCCAATGGAAGCTCCATACATGATTTTACTGTAGTCTTCCTCCTTGCAGAGATGCACCCAAGCACCCAAAAGCTACACAGCAGATCTGTGACTATTAAAAATCTTTGGACCACTGTATTACAATGGTTTGATTAGATAAGTAGGTGTCACTATAAAAACCTGTTAATCAAGAATGAGTATGCTCTTTAAGAGATGTTCATTCTCAAATTTACTGAGCTGCTTTCTATCTTTTCCTTTGAAGCCTGCTCCCTTCCCCATTCATTTAAAGTATCATTTCTGACAGCCCTTTTAATAATCTATTCATTTACTGTCTTATTTCTTGGGTTTACTTCTACTCTGTATTTTCCTAAATACTGTTCCTCGTTTTACTATTTTAAAATGTGTTGATTGTTAACACACAGTTGTTTTTCATAGCCTCAGCTATAATTTTCTTACTGTGCATCTTTCTCTTTGAAGATATTTCTTGGCAGTTGTAATAGCAGCACCAAACCCAGCACTCCAGGAGCTTCACAAGAACTACACAGTCCAGAACTTTATGTCCTTCTTTTTTTATAGCTATGTTTTTGCAAGCACTGTGGTATATATTCTCATACCACAAACGAAGCTCACACTCCATTTTTCAGTCTTCAAACCCGACTTTCTCTAAGCAAATTTGTTTATTATTAAAGTTATTATTTATTCGTTTATTATTAAAGTTAATAAAAATGTTTGGATGAGTCTCTTGAGTTCATAAGGTTCACACACAAATTATCCTAAAGCATATATAGTAACAGAGCAATGAAATCTGTATCACTTTGTTTGTTGTACAGGTTAAAATGTCGTTTCCATCATTGTCAAGCAGTGATTTGCATCACTGTAATGATTACTGCTGAAAAGGTCAGTGATTTGTTTTGTTGTTGTTTCATTCTCCCTAGGCATCTTCAAGAGGTGAGTGTTGTACTTTGGGAGGAGTTATGCTCTCTGCACAAGTGAAACAGGCTGACTTTGAGTCAGGTAACGCTTTCATTGCCAGCCTCTGGACTAGCCCAATGAGCTGGAAGAGGCTTTGCATTTTCTTCTCACTATTATTTTGTGGGGTTTTGTTTGTGGGTTGTTGTTGGGGTTTTTTTTGTTTTGGTTGTTTGGGGTTTGGGTTCTTTTTTTTGGGGGTGGGAGGGAGACAGCACAAGGGGGAAGTTTTCCGTCAAAATCGGAAGAAGTTAGATGTACATTCTGTGATTCTGTCCTCCACAACCTCCCTGGAGCTGTTCAGTGCCAGGCTGGATGAGACCTTAAGCGACCTGTTCTCGGGGGAAGTGTCCCTGCCTATGGTAGGGGGTTGAAACTGGATGAGCTTTAAGGTCCCTTCCAACCTAAACCATTCTGTGTTTCTATGAATGATGGTTAAAGAGAACTGCCCTCTAGGGAATGGCCAGATGATGCAGAATGCAGTAGGATTAGTTCGTCTTTAGCACTTTCTGGCCACAAGGTGTCAATCCTCACCAACATTAAGCACTAAAAGCTGCTGCGTTCGTGTCAAGCAGAGCTGCAGCAGTTTACAGCTCTTCTAGGAGCAATGGCAGTTAGGGAAACAGGAAACGAAAAGCGGCGATTGTAAAGAACGAGCTGCAAAGTCTTCTCCTTCAATTTGTAGTATGAGACAGGCAGCTGCACCTGTGTGGCTAAACGATTAAAATAAAAACTCGAACCCATTATTATTTTTCTGCAATATTTCTGTTTTTATGACATTTGTTAAAAAGTTCTACCCTCCTCAGCAGGTTTCTATATAACAAAGATGTGAAAAAGCTCACTTAACACTTCTGAATGAGTGACAGAAGGGGGAAAAAAAAAAGTGAGAATAAAAAAGGGAACCCAGGCTTTCAAAAAAGCTGGGCACCACTTAAATGTCTGACAAATAGCCAGAGTTTTCAGCAGTGCTTTAATAATAAAGCACTTCCTTGCCAGTTGATGCTGTATAAACAACATTTTTTCTTCAGAAGCCCTAACAGAGCACAAATAGTCCAGCTGAAGCGTAGCAAAGAGGTTTGCCCCTTTTACTGTACCTATTGGACAATGAGTTTCCTCTGAGTTCCCTGAGTGAGCTTTGTTTGCACTCATAGAATTCTTCAACAGATTAATGGCCTCATGATGAGGGCTCACTCAGGTGATGCCTCACTCCAGGTGGGGTCTCACCAAAGCAGAGTAGAGTGGCAGAATCACCTCCCTCGACCTGCTGGCCACACTTCTTTTAATGCAACCTAGGATGTGATCAACCTTCTGGACTCCAAGTGCACATTGCTGGCTCAAGTCCTTCTCCATAAGGCTGCTCTCAATCACATCATCTTCCAGCCTGTATTAATACACATAATCACAGAACAGTAGGGGTTGCAAGGGACCTTCGTAGATCATTTAAGTCCACCTCCCTCCCGCTAAAGCTAGATACTGAGGATTGCTCCAGGCCAGGTATAGAACCTTGAGCCTGGCCACGCTGAAGCTCATGAGATCCAGCAAGCTGTCACTGATAGTGTCAGGTGATGGCTACATGATCACACAGACGCAGTCAGAGTCTGGATCTGGTTGGCTGGACCCCTGATTTAGTGGTGATGCCTAAGATGGAAGAAAGCCAGCTCAACTGTTGGAGACTTGATGGAGTTGGCAGATCAAGAAAACACTTTCAAACCAAGCCTATTTCATATGGAAATCATTGTTAGGCAGTAACTGTTGCAAGCCCTGTGAAGGGTCTTTGGGGACAGCAGAGATGCACTTAAGAAAAGGAATTAGTAAAAACTAGGTGGAACTTCCAAGAGAATGAGAAGCAGATGATAATTTAATACCCTTGAGAAAAAAAACAAGGAAGATCCTAAGTCTGGTGAAGCATAGAGTTGCTGTAGGAGAGATTGCTTCCTGTTAATGTTATTGGGAACTCAAAAGACTTCACTGGGCAGCTTCCAATCCTGCCACTCCCCTCTGCTCCTATCTGGCTACAGAGTCTGTGCTTGGAGGGGTGGTTATCTCCTGCTGCCTCGCAGCTCAGCAGCTTTGGCACACACTGCACTCAGTGTTCTGATGTGTGTTGCATTAAATACGTTGGCATGTACCTTCATCTCCCTGGTGTATGCCATGTGCTAGCACCTGGGCTGGTCCACTCTCTGCATGTGGCAGGGATGTCTGGCACATTTGCCCTGACACAGGGGTGAAGGTTTTGTGGCTGAACATTCTTGTTTTGGAAATACAGCATCACAGGGGCCTAATTCCTTTGCTGAGAAAGGAAATGAGTCGATCGGGTGTGTGCAAGTAGGAAGAGCAAGGAGGAGTGAAGTCTTTGTGTTTGTGGCACTTTGCCCCCCACCCCACCTCCCTTTTTGTTGAATCACAGCTAAATAAATAAATGAAACAATCCAGGACAGCCATGGGACAAAATATGAAGAGCACTCTTACGTGCAGGTAAAGCACAAATAAGCTGTGCCAAAGGTCTAATAATATTTGCGTTCACCCTGAGATGCTGACAACACACATTTTGCTGCTTATTAAAGAATGTTCATTTCAAATGCCATCTGATGTAAAACTGGAAATAGATTTGGCTACTCCCAAGGTGGCAGCAATAAAGTAAAGGTTCACAAAGCAGTTATCTTGCTGGGAAATGTGCCTGCAACAGTGCCTCTGGAAAGGAGCAGCCAGCCCAGTTTGCATTAGGCTGTTCCTATCCAGCTAAGGGGAGGAGGTACCCTACTTCCCCCTGAGAATTTACTCAGTGCTCCCTGGGATGAAAGGAACTGTGGCTGCTCTGCTTGCAGCTGGGCTGGAAGCAGGCTGAATCTCCTCAACATTTTTAAAATGTTATGGTTTTTTTTTCCTGACACCAGCCAAACAGGTTTCTCTTCTCCAAATCCTGTCCTTGGGGTGTCCTGCTATTGTTGCTGCAGGGCCCAGGAGTCCTGCTGATTTCTTCTCCAGAGCTCTGACTGTGATGAGGTGGATACTGAATTAGATCTCCAACTTCTATTTTCACCTAAAACCATAGCTTGCCATTTCTGCTTCCTCCCAGCCCTACCTGCAAGTATTGCAGCATGTATGCATGCTGTACTGTATATTTACCGTATGGTATTGTTTATACAAAGTTATTTATGGCACTCATTTTCCATATTTTGCTTTTGAGGTGTTGCGAGTTTTGCCCTTTGTATTTATATGTGACACAGTTGAAAAGAGAGGCAGGCAAAGCCTGGGACCATCTGTCTGCTTGCAGCACGAGGAGCAGCACTGCCAGCTTCATGCTGCCTGGAACAGAGCTGGTCAGCCTGGCTCTGCTCCAACGCCAGGGGACCTCGGTGAGGCCAGCACAGCCCCTTGCTATCTACAGACCTCTCCATCTGCCACCCCAGATAGTTAAGGTCATATTTGTAAGCTGCCTGTACACCCATCAGAAACACAACCGTGCTCACCACACAATTTAGTGTAAGTTGTCTGATAAAGATGTTAAGCTCCTGTTATGCTAAATGTAAATGAGCACATATGTAACATTGGCCAAGGTCTCCTGGTATGAACCTGCCTGGGAATAAGTGAACTCACTTGTCTGCCCAGACATGCTCATCTGTACAGAGACCTAAACAAAGTCATGCCATGTCTACAGAAACAGTGCAGGTCTGCCCTGAGCCTCTTCTTCTGCAGGCTGCACACCCCCAGCTCCCTCAGCCTCTCCTCTCAGGGCTGTGCTCCAGGCCCTTCACCAGCTTTGTCACCCTTCTCTGGATACATTCCAGTACCCCAGCACTTCTCTTGATATTTTAGCATCCCATGGCAAACCCTCTCTATGCCGTGTGCCAGCTGAGGCAGTGGCCTAGGTATTTGACACTGGAGAGCAGTGGAATTTTCCAAAGCACAAGATTTCATGGGTTAGTACAAAACCAAACGTAATTGTTGGCCTCTTGCTGGAGAATGGGGAGCCAATGGTTTCTATGGGCAGAGAGATGCTAAGGTGTTGAAAAGATGCTGCTGATTCCTTGATGGCAGCGCAATGAATGAGAATGAGGGAAGGAGGATTGTCATCTCGTACTGAGCACCTCATAATTTTGCTGTCAGCTGAAGAGCTAAGATTACTGCCAGCAGCAGATAATACACAGTGAAAGGAACCAAAAGCATCAAGTTGCAGGGAAAAAACAATAGGAAGAAAAAGATGAGCATGTGTGCAATGAGGCAGGGAAGGAAGAACAGTACTGTTCTGAGCAGTAAATTAACCACTTAGGGGCAGACTGAAGATTGCTAAATGCTACTGGATCCCATCTGTGGAAATGAAGATGAAAAAAAGTGCAGTAGTGTAAGGCTTATTGGAAAATTCCACTAAAAGAAATCAGAACTATCCTGAAAGTTCAGTGCAGAATTTAAATAAATTAGAGCATTGGATGTAAAAGAATAATAATGATCAAGTCTATAACATTCATTCCTTTGCTAATTGGTGTAAAAACCCTGCAGCTTCTATAGGGTATGTGAGCAGCTCTCAGCATTATGCCTGAGCTGCATCTGTTCTCGGCAGCTGCAGCCCTGGAGTGGAATGCTGGGATTGCATAGAGAGGTTCTGGAGTCTCCTCTGGAGAGATTCAAAACCCACCTGGATGCAATCCTGGGCCTCCAAGCTCTTCCAGTCCAACCTATCACCCAGCCCTAGCCAATCAACTAGCCAATGGCACTCAGTGCCCCATCCAGGCTTTGCTTGAATACCTCCAGGGACCGTGACTCCACCACCTCCCTGGGCAGCCCATTCCAATGCCAGTCACTCTCTCTTTCCTAATATCCAGCATATACCTCCCCCAGCACAACTTGAGATTGTGTCCCCTCATTCTGTTATCTTACTTCCAAACCTTCTGAGCTGTTCTGGTGAATTTGTTTTTATTTGGGAGGTAATTTCTCTACCCACCACAAAAAGTGAAACACGAACTTATCTGACACAGCTTGATTTTATTGCACAGAATGATAATAAGCTGATGTATTTGTGCTTTGAGAAACTTGCATTGCAGAAAACGACAGCCAAGGTGGACAACTGGGGGGGGAAATGCTTCCCAAAATCTCTAATCCAATTCTTGAGTAGATTTTGAGTCCACTGGGGAAGCAACCACTTCGTAATTGTTTTCAGAGATCATTTGAGCACTTGAACTTGATGAGAGCTGGCACTTGTATGCTAAAAGCAGACTTGAAGCTGATTGTGAAATAGGCTGCTCTTGTTGTGCTAGTTTATTATTTAAATTATCCAGAGGAGGAACAGAATACATTTGACCTACACCACTGGCTGAAAAGTGCAGCTTGCAAATCGTGAATGTTACAGCGAGCCACACAGTTCCCTACTGACCTCTTTATGTCCTGGTTTAAATAATGTGGTCTTGTTTTTGCTGCCCTAGGTGGGAGCATCTGTAACTAAGGTTAAAATGTAGCTGGAGATTACAAACTGTGAATAGTTATTCATAAACTTGTGCTTCAGAGATACCTGACTGCTTTCTGAATAAGTATGTGGGTAATTATTTTCTAATAACCAAGCCATTTGGCAAGTGTGCAGCCTCTTCAGTGGTGATTTGAAATTAGAGAAACAGAAACGTTGTCTAAAGCATGCCCTGTGGATTTTTCATTATATTCTGACTTGCTTTTCACATGGATCTTCTCATCTATTTGATTGACTAGGGCTGGGTGATAGGTCGGACTGGATGATCTTGGAGGTCTCTTCCAACCTGGCTGATTCTATGATTCTGTGATTCGGTTTACAGCAGTCCTGCAAATAAGAAAGGCCCAACGTTGTGGGTTAACCCCAGGCAGGCAGCTCAGCCCCACACAGCTGCTCACTCACTGCGCCAGCATGCTGTGCGATTGGGGTAGAATAGGAAGAGGCACGAATAAGAAAATTCATGGGTTGAGATAAATGCAGTTTAATAAGTTAAAAAAGGAAACAAAGGATAAGCAAAACAATACAAAAAACCAAAACCAAACAAAACTATGAAAGCTAAGAAAAACAAATGCTGAAAACCCACACAATTGCTGGCCACCAGCTGACCAGTCAGTTCCCGAACAACGGCAGCCCTGGAAAACTCCCCCCTCCGCTTTTGTTGGTAAGCACAACGTCATATGGTATGGGATGTCCCTTTGGTCAGCTGGGGTCAGCTCTCCTGTCTCTGTCCTCTCCAAACCTCTTGCCCACCCCCAGCCCACTCACTTGCAGGGCAGTGTGAAAAGCAGAGGAGGCCTTCATGCTATGTAAGCACTGCTCACAGCAGCTAACACAGCCCCATGTTGTTACCAACAACTGCTTTCAACCAAACTTCAGAACACCACCATATAGGCTGTTGTGAACCAAATGAACTCTGTTCCAGCCAGAACCAGTACACCCAGACGTGTGACTGTGAAATGTGGCAACAGAATGAGCACAAATGCCTTACTCTGGTTTTGCTGATGGCGTTCCGTGGAACTGCAAGGCAGGGTTTCCTTCTGTGACCTCATATTTGTGGCTTATCTCAGGAATTTAAAAAGTGTTTTTCCTTCTGCTGTTCTCAAAGTGCTCCTTTGGCACTGCTGGCTTGAAGTCGCTGCCTCTGCAGCAAAACGCCCAGTGATTTAATAATGTTGGAGAAGTCCTCTGAGCACTCTTCAATGTGCAGGAGAGAAGAGACAGAGAATGCTTCAGCTAAATCTGTGCTCCAGAAATAAGCTGTGCCAGGAACCATACTCAGCCTCTGGAAAGCAAACATCTGCATTAAAAAGCCATTCCCTGGTTTGAGCCTGCCAAGTGCCACCTAACAAACAACTCTCTTCACCATGCAAGGGAGGAGAGACAAAGAATGTTTCAGATAAGTCTATGCTCCAGAAATAAGCTGTGCCAGGAACCATACTCAGCCCCTGGAAAGCAAACATCTGCACAAAAAAGCCGTTTCTTGATTTAAGCCTACCCAGTGCCACCTGTCAAACAACTCTCCAGCACTGCAGAGTGGCTAAGGTGCAAAATGTACCCCTTTGAAGGCTAAGGGACTTCATTAGCACAGACAGAAGCTACCCCATGTTTATTATTCTCAGCACCCTGCAACATCACTGGGCCATTCAATTTGCTGACACAAATGCAGCCTTTCTCCTCACATGTGTGGTGTGGAGATGTTTCCCCAGCTTTTTCCAAAGCTCCTTACATGAATTCTACCTCTCCTTTGCTGAAGAGCAGAACACCTAACGAGTGCCAAGTGAGGCTGGCTGGATGGTGGTGAGCTAACCCATGGTACCTGGAGGGCCATCAGCAGTGGCAACAACTGTTACTTTCCCTTGCAGCAAACCAGAACCTCTGGGAAGCTTGACTGGTACGGATGGAGGTTGTGTGGCCAGCAAGTGAGACCTGGACAGACTGAGAGCTAGGCACAGAGGAACCAAGTGAGCTTCAACAAGCACAAGTGCAGAGTCCTGCATCTGGAGAGGAATAATAAACTGCAGCAGTACAGGCTGGGAGGTGATCTGCTGGAGAGCAGCCCTGTGCAAAGGGACCTGGCAGTGCTGGTGGATAACATCCATGGCACAGCAATGTGCCCTGGTGGCCAAGAGGGCCAACGGGATCTTGAGGTGTATTAGGAAGAGTGTGTCCAGCAGATCAAGGGAAGATTAACAGCCTAAAGATACTATTTTTCTGTAAGACTGAGTAACTGACCTTATGTGGAGGCACATCTACTCAGAAGAACATGTGCATACACACTAACAAAAGGAGGCTGTGTGTGTTGCTGGTAGTTCTATTGCACAGTTGGTTGTTTTGGGTTTTTTTTTTTCCTCCAGATTTGAACCTGAGAAGTAGCACTTCTAAAAATCGTCTGCTCCAAATCGTTGGTGCTATATATGAATCCAGAAAAAGTGGTGTGACCTCAGCTTTGCCTTGTTAGTCAACCCTTACGATAACATCCTGTTATGGCCAGCCCCGGAAATGGAAATCTCACTTTGCCAGCAAATTCCTATTACATTGCAATATCACATCTGATGCTGGTTTATACTAGTGACATGCAGCTAGGATATTCTTGCTGTTTGCCCATGTTACTTTCCTCACTTGCCGATTCCTCTGTAAGCTATTTGTAAAACTTCGGTAAGCTGTTCAGAGATGCCTGATGTTCTTTACTGTATGGAACAAAAACATCTAGGACAATTCTGGACACTATGGAAATGGCAAGGAGATCCTTCTAGGAGTATCTTGGAAATGGAGAGATGTGGATTTGGCAGATGGATCATTTGGTACATAAGGAACTTGCTGGATGGTGGCACTCAAAGAGTTGTAGTCAATGGTTCAATGTCCAAGTGGAGATGAGTGACAAGTGGCATTCCTCAGCAGTCAGTACTGGGACCGATACTGTTTAACATGTTGGCAATATTTACAGTGGGATCAAGTGCACCCTCATCATCTTTGCCAACAACATCAAGCTGTGCAGTGCAGTTGACATGCTGGAGGAAAGAGATGCCATGCAGAGGAATTTTGACAGGCTAGAGAGGCAAACTTAGGCTCATGAAGTTCAACAAGGTGAAGTGCAAGGTCCTGCACCTGGACCGGAGCAATCCCAAGTACAACTACAAGTTGGGGGGAGAGTAGATTGAGATCAGCCCTGAGCAAAAGAACTTGGAGGTGTTAGTAAGTGAGAAGATCAACATGACCTGGTAATGAGCTGCAACACTCACCTATCTGTTTTAAGTGCTTTTAAATGTTACATTTCTGTTCAGTGTCTTGATAAGCATATTCCACATGTCGCTAGTAACTCTTGGTGCAGAACAGAGGGAACTAGGATGCCAGTTTAGGCTGCATGTTTGGGAATCGTCTGCTTTTACTCTCCAGTTCCACATCTGCAGTCATAAAAATTACAGGAGAGTCTAACTAAACGTGGTGAGATATGTGGAGGATTACACTTTCACGTGAGAGCTAAGTAGCTGAAGCAGATGAGCTCTTAAGAAACAACGATGCTGGTTTTATGCAAATATGCCTGCTAAAAACGAATGAGGGAAAAGGAATACGGAAATAGATGATATAATAATACAGTAGAGTAACCAGAATTATTCTGAATAGATTTTTCTTATAAAGATTTTAATGAGGCATCAGCTGCTCTTTGTAATTCTCTTCTTAACACAACCATCAAAGTGTGCCTTATCAAAATATACATCTTGGCTGCTGCATTTATATTCAGCCTATTCAAAATAGAGACAAAATAAGAGTTTTTTTTTGTGTGCAGGGTGCTGAAATAATCGTAAGAGCATACAGCAACCCAGAGTAAAAGCTTTGAAAAGACTCAGGCACCAGTAACAACGGACTGCTTACAAGTGCCATTTCTTTTGCCAAACTTGTGACTGATGGAGGGCACACATTTTTCCCTATTGATTTTGTCTCAACTGGTGAAATCCAAAGCAGGCATCCAATCACTCAGCAATATAAGACACATTTATTATTGTCTTATAATAAATGATGTAAAAGCTCCTTGCTTTCTGGGGTTTGTTTGGTTGGTTGGTTTTGTTTTTTAGTGTTTCACATCACAGTATCACAGAACTAACCAGATTGGAAAAGACCTCCAGGATCATCGAGTCCAACCTATCACCTAACCAGGTCATCAGGTGTTCTGCACACATCAGCGAAGGATGCAGACATAGTGAGGCAAACGGAGCAGAAGACCATCAAGGGAGAAGGAATGTAGTGCAATTTGTATATACATATATATTTCCAGACAAGGTTTGATTGTCATTCCTATATATTAAAAGTGCACAGCTTCTTTACTCTTTTATTTTACTAATATGTTGTTTTAAAAAAAATATTTACAGGATGTCTTTATTCATTACATGTAAACAACAAACTGGAAAGAGAGCAAATTGTAGCCTATAGTGATCCTGTCTGCACTGGTGAAATAATCTCTACTGTTATATAGAGTTGGTTGATGTCACAGGGAATCATAATAAAATCGTTTGACAAGTCCCACCAATTTCAACCTGTTAGTTGTGATTCTTTTTAAGACGAGGATGTGCAGTAGTGCCTGAGATAGAGAGTACTATTGCACCAGCAGCGTCACTCTTCTTGGATTTAGGCTCTCACTGAACCCATTTCGGGGTTCCTAATTAGACATAAATGATTTTGATCTCCCGGATCCGTCAGTCACTTGTAAGAGTGCTTGAAATAGGAGGTTTATGCAGTAATCCACCCCTTCAGGATGGCTGGCGACCAATCACGGTCCTGCTGCAGTGACAATGATCCTTTCATTGAAACTAGGCACGGTACCAGGAGCAGCCAAAAGATTTCCAAAGCTGTCGAGCCTCTTCCTTCGCTCTCGCCCAATAAGCATCTTTCTGTCCTATTTTCCCAGGCGCACTGAGGCAGCTCGCCTGCCGTCTTTCTCTAAGGCGGCTCTTAATACACAGCACAAATTCTCAGCAGTAAAGTGCGACAAGCAAAACGCTCCAATCTGTGGACTTTTCTTCAGTCCTGGGAAAGGAGGCATGTTGGATTCTCTTCCACCTACCGCAAGCTCTGAATCTTGCCTCCTCTCCCAGCACGAGGAGCTTGCTAAGCCATCTCTAAGCGACGGCGTTATCTCAGAGAAGGTGCTGAGGCAGCTGCCGTCCCTATGGAGATAAGGTGGGGGAGTGAGGGAGAGGCAGATGAATTCTGGATCAAAGGTTAGGCACTTCCAGGACTTGACGCGATCCATCCTGGACAATCCCTTTTGCAGGTGTGGAGGACTGACCACCACCCCCTCCACACCACAGACCCTTGTCAGTTACATTAATCCTGAGGAGGATGCCCGCGGTGCAAACCCTGAGGGTGCATCAGCGAGAGGCAGTGGCTGCCGGGGACAGACGGTGGTGTCGCCACACATCTCGGTGGCGGCCAAGGCCTGCGGCGGCGTCGGAGGGGGCCGGGCCGCTCGACTCGCGGCCGCCGGCAGATGGCCCCCGCCGCCGCCCTCCCGGGTCCGCCGCAGCGCCGGGGGC